>VZZY01019552.1:382687-570994 GCA_013400335.1 Eurystomus gularis | reverse complement strand
ACATCCATCAAGAGCTTCATTTCAAAAAAAAGAACAAAAATAGTCTATCGGTCTGCAAGACCAGATAGATTCCTTGTAGGAATGCTTCACTCTTTGCCGGTAGTGCCCCCAGCCACGTCACCCGCGTGAGAGTTGCTGGCTCCTGCCGGGTCTCACCGCTCTTTCTCGGGCTCCCCTGGCTCTGGGAACCCCCTATCTGCCTCCATCTAGTGCTCGGCCAGGTCCCTTCAAGTCTGAATTTTCCCGTAATCCTGTTAAGTTCTTCAAAGTAAATTAAAGCAACATAAGAATGGCTGCTGAGGAAGAGGTATGTGTAAATGTTCATGAACTGCAGAATTTCTCTAACTCACAGCTCAAAACTGCAACTTAAGTAAAACTGTGTATCGATTGCATTCTGCATCAGCTTAGCAAAGCAAGCTGAGGTACTTTTGATCCTTCCGTTTCAGTTGCAATATTTCCAGATTTTTTACCATCACAGGAACACTTGCAGAAGTAATCTCCAGTTATATTAACAGCAACTGTCTTTGTATCACCCCTATGGGAATCAGTGCATTGGTCTGAGGAAAAGCGGGCTATCAGTGGAGGAGGGCTGAGAACTGACTTTTAACACTGGAAGTAGTTTAGGCATTCATGACTTTCCTGATCTGTACTCCTCAGTTGGCAGGACATAGTGATTTGGTCTGTGATGACTTCTGAAAGTCGGGCAAGGGAAGTTGCTATGAAATGGATTTTAACAGCAGCTGGAATTAACCCTTTAGTGAGGATTTTGGGGAAAGCATTTGGAGTAGAGGTTGGTTGCTGACTTCTGTATTTAAAGCAGAAAAAGGGGAAAAAACACGTCCTTGTCACCTGCAAACCCGATTTATCAGGCAGCCAGTTGGAATAGATTTTGGAGCTAACAGACCCCACCATTAGGAAGTTTTCCTAAATTGTTCCGGTTCTTTCCTTGCTGAAATTCTGTTTCAGTATTTTCAGTTCTGTATTTATGAACCATTTGTTTTCATCCCGAGGGATGGTCCGTTAATGTTAGTGAGATGATCATGGTGAAAGTAGTATGTGATTATGTTCTTTTCCATTACCAATTTTGGTCAGGAGCAAACTGGCCTTTTGAAATGCCATTAGTAAACCTAAATGTCCTTTGAGAGATGAAAGAAGAGCCACTGTGGTTGCTTTGAGATAGCAGCAAAAGTTCACTGCAAGTCTGCTAACAGTTCCTATCACAGTGAAGGGACATGAGGAGATAATCTTTCATAACACAGGTCTCAGAATGAGGCCAGTGTTACATACCATGTCCTGCTGCTGGGTGCTTTGTGTGAACAAAATGTTAATGAAGTCGTTGCCATCCATTTTGGCCTGATGTAGAAATTAAGCCTTACTGCTTTCTGTAATGTCTTGCAAAGCCTTTATCCTCCTTTCTACATGCAGATGAGCACAGGTTCCTGTTTCCTCATAATGATCCTTTTGGGAAGCCACGTGAGTCCTTGAGGAGCTCCCGTTTCATGCATGTTTCATTTAAGTGTATATCAGCAAAATGTTTCTTGGAAGAAGTGCTAACAGGTTGGCAGTCTGAGGAACAGGCAGTCCTAGGACCACTGCTAAGCTCTGCTTTCACCTTTCTCTTCTACAAGTATAAGGTGTAGGACATAAGTGAAACTGCACACAAACGACTGTCAACAGAATTGGAAGATAAACATCCAGAGACCTTTTTGTCATAAAATATTGTAAAACAATATTCCAGTCTCACTGAGACCAAAACATTTGTATATGTCTGTATTTGTATTTTTTTTGTATTTTGTACATGTATATGAATACACAGACAAATGCATACATATATGTATTCTCTATGAGAAAATGCCCTCAAGTTGTGCCAGGTGAGGTTTAGGTTAGATATTAGGAAAAATTTCTTGACTGAAAGTGTTGTAAAGCACTGGAACAGGCTGCCCAGGGCAGTGGTGGGGTCATCATTCCTGGATGTGTTTAAAAGCCATGTAGATGTGGTGCTAAGGGACATGGTTTAGCAATGGACTTGGTAAAGTTAGGTTAATGGTTAGACTTGATGATCTTAAAGGTCTTTTCCAACGTAAATGATTCTGTGATTCTATGATATGTATGCTCATTTGAGGATCCATAAAGTAAGAGAGGAAGTTTTACACTGTCAGATTTTTTTTGATGATAGTCTCAGCAGCCGTTGTGCGATGCTGTACTGTAGAAGAGGCAGGTCTGCTTTTTGTTTCCTAGAGTGGGCTTTTAACCAAACACACAGTGAAACCTCAGTCCCTTTTTGTTTTGAGCTGCCTCTGTATAGAACTCCATTTGGGGGAGTTCAGCTCCTTTCTCCAAAGAACCTGGTGATGATCACAGTCAGAAAACTTTAATGGGTAAGAAAAAGTGCTGGGGTGACCCAGTATATGATTATGTGCTTTGCCTCGGGATCAGAGCTGTGTTTGGGCAGAAGATGGTGCTTGGCAGGAATTCTGGTGCATGGGGTGTATTTGCCCCTTGCCTGCTGTTGGACTTGAGATGGGAACAGAGTTCCTGCTCCTCCCCACCACACAGCAAGACATTCTGAGCTCCCTGTGCACCCCATGGAGACCTTGCCTGGCCCATATGCAATGCTCTAGTTCTTTTGTGGCACTTGAGGAGCAGTGATAATTTGAGGACCTTCCCTGGGAGCATGGGCATTTCTAGCTCTAGGAGAATGAAGGTTAATGAGAGAAAGGAGTGGGAGACACCTTTTCTTTCCCATTACTCCTGTCTTCTCCTGTGCCTCAGCTTGGGTGTAATACTAACAGGTATTTCTGAAGTCATTAAACAGCTCTAGAACAGTGAGCATTACCAGGGAGCCCAGGCAGCTGGGGTGGGAAGGATCAGTTCTGTGGATGTATTAGTCTGAAAATGTGCTCTATTATTTCCTTTACAAAAGTCTGCTAGTTGTTGTGATAGAAGGCAATTTCCATTTAGATGTCCATGGAATATAAAATGAGTCATGTCCTTGTTTGGAGGGGAAAAAAAAAGCATAGCAATATTGTATAATGTGGAGCTAAAATTAGGTGTGTCGAGAGTGTATTGAAATATACAAAATATTTGCTTAAAACCACAAATTGATACTGTGTTAATATTGATAGACTAAAACTAAATGGGAATTTTGTGTCTGCATTCTATTTTCTTGTGATTCATTGTGCTGTACACCAAGGATTCAGCCAGTTTGTCTGTGTCACTCCTAACAAAGATGCCCAAAGGGCATCTCACCTTTCAGTGTGTGATAAGCTCTGTGTCTCTTCAGGTTTCATTCTCCTCCTTGTGGGAGAATCATACGTAATACCCAGTAAGAGTTCAAGGTTTGCAGCTAGGATCCTCACTGTATTAACTTATTAAGTCTTCCCCTGAATTATTTTCTCCCTTTTTCGAGCTCATTGGGCAGTTGCTTAAGTGTCCTCAGTTTCTTTTGTTCCTGTTTCTGCATCCTTAACTGTGTGTGCAGATGAGAAGGATAAGATTCACCAGTGGTGCTTCCAAGTGTCAGTCTGTATATGATCTTGGGGAAGGGAGGTGGCCATCTGAGTATCAGTTGCTTTCTGCAACACCCTAGATGTTTTTAATGGGCTAGAGGCCACAAGTGAAACCTGTGCGTGTTTTTATGGCAGTGGTTTTTTTCATGGAAGAAAAGCAAGGCTGTCCTGAAAGCATAGGGGAGCAGAGACTGAAGCTCTTCTCATTTTGTTGACATGTACTGCAGTGTCTTCCTTTCAGAAAAGGCATGTAGAAAGAAGTGGCTAAGCATGAATGATTTGTACTTCTATGGTATCCTTAATATTTGGTGACATTAACTTTATGATTGTTTATCCCTTTAACTCAAAAGTATCTTTCAGGAATTGGCAAATATTTTCTTAGAGTCATAGAACAGTTTGGGGTTGGAAGGGACCTTTCGAGGTCATGTAGTCATCCCCCCTGCAGTGAGCAGGGACATCTTCAATTAGATCAGGTTGCCCAGAGCCCCATCCAACCTCACCTTGAACGGTTCCAGGTTTGGGGCATCTACCACCTCTCTGGGCAACCTCTGCCAGTGTTTCACCACTCTCAGTGTAAAAAACGTCTTCCTTCTATCTAGTCTAAATCTCCCCTCTTTTAGTTTAAAACTGTCACCCCTTGTCCTGTCACAACAAGCCCTGCTAAAAAGTCTGCTCCGTCTTTCCTGTATGTCCGTTTTAAGTATTGAAAGGCCACAATAAGGTCAAGTCTGAGCACGTCTCGGAGACAGAAGCTGAGGGCCCTCGCTAGCACCCCACGCCTCAGACCTTGCCATATCATCCCACAGCTTGTCATGGGCAAGCATGATACCATCTCCCTCCCTCTTCAAGTCTAGTTTAAAGCTGTGTAAATGACCCCACTAGCTCATAAGCAAAGACCTTCTTACCCCTTTGAGAAAGGTGAATTCCATCTGGCACCAGCAAGCCTGGTCCCATGTAGGTCATCCCATCATCAAAAACCCCCAAATTGTGATCATATCACCAGCCACAGAGTCATGTGTTAATAGACTGGGTCTGCCTGTTTCTTCCAGTGTCGCTGCCCACAACTGGAAGGAGAGAGAAAAAGTAACCTGTGCTCCAGATTCCTTCACCAACCCTTNCCTCTTCAAGTCTAGTTTAAAGCTGTGTAAATGACCCCACTAGCTCATAAGCAAAGACCTTCTTACCCCTTTGAGAAAGGTGAATTCCATCTGGCACCAGCAAGCCTGGTCCCATGTAGGTCATCCCATCATCAAAAACCCCCAAATTGTGATCATATCACCAGCCACAGAGTCATGTGTTAATAGACTGGGTCTGCCTGTTTCTTCCAGTGTCGCTGCCCACAACTGGAAGGAGAGAGAAAAAGTAACCTGTGCTCCAGATTCCTTCACCAACCCTTCCAAGGTCCTGAAGTCTCTTTTGATAGCCCTTGGACTATGCGTTGCAGCTTCATTACCACCCACATGGAAGAGTCTGTTTTGTAAATGGGACTTAGGCTGAGGTGGGGTAGGTTTATGTGCTACAGGAAATAATGTACAAAAGTGTGAGTAGCTCAGCACAGGAACAGGCACCTAGTGAGCTTCTGCAGGGTCTGGCCTTGGAGGCTTCCAAACTTGATCTGCCTTTGAGGTTGCCATATTGGTGCCTCTTTTGTCTTCTATGCTTATGGCAAGGGAGTTGGAACTAGATGATCTTTAAGGTTCCTTCCAACCCAAACCAGTCTATGATTCTATGTTTCTTCAAAATGTTCTCCGTACTCCAGGGACAAACTTTGTTGCCCTTAACTGCAGTAGTAAATCTTCCAGTAACTGTAGCTACAATTTCATCTCAGGGCACTGTCACCATCCACTCGTTCCTACAGATAGCACCTCACAAAGCTGTTCATCCCTGGCTTAAATTCATGTGCTTCTGTCTTCCATGAAATTCATGTTTTTAAGTACATGAGTAAACTCTTTGGTCTCATTTTTACAGAACACTTGCACTGAACTAGTGAGTACTTTCAGTTAACTTTAAACAGCTAAATCTTGATATTCTCAGATAATAACCTAAAGAGGTAGAGACAGCACATAATAAATGCTCCTTTAAACATAAAATGTTGGTGCTGTACAAAGTCAAACTGAGATGGAGCCACGAAACTTTGCAAGCTTCTATCTCAGGATAAATAAATAAATAAAATGAAATTTAAGAGCCTGAATCCTGCCGTTGTTGCTTTATAGATCATTGCAGGTAGACTGTCTGTGTGCAGGGTTTATCTGAGAGTTCTAAAATTAACTGTTGTTGAAGGAACAGAACTTTCTGAAAATCTAGTAAGATTCAAAGAGCCTTTGAGTGACAGATAGCTGCTGAAAGAAATACGGCAAATATAAAATCATACAATATTCTAGTGAGAATTTACAGCTTTCAGTTGCAGTGCAGAAAATTCACAGATCCTGTGGGTATTTTGGATACTTAAATCATTAGCATTCAGTCTTAGACTATTGGAGTAATTTTACATGTCATGATTAAAATAGTTTTGTGTGTAACTACACAAACTCTTTTGATTTGGCCTGTTGTATTCTTTTATCACCAAGGGTTAAGCTGTGGTCTCAGCACAGTAATATACAAGATCTTATTTTAATGTTAGATTTCCTTGCTATTTAGTAAAATATCAAAAAGTAATTGCTGGAACTAACGTATGACATTTTTTACATCTTAGAAAGGGAAGATCCTGTTATTTGCTAAATCTCTCGTAATGTCTGCTAGGATTGTATAAGATACCTGCTATGAGACAGGTTTTAAACTGCTATATAGTAAGTTCCAAACACATGAAAGTCTAAAATACTAAAAAAATAAGAAGTTAGAGATGAAGAAAAATGATCAAACAGGAACAAATCCTCTTTCAATTAGTTTTAAATTCTATCTACTTTCTTTTATTGAATTAACCATGGTTTGGGCAAGTACTTTTTATTTTGACCAGCATTTTTTGAAAGAAATCCGTTTTGTGGAATTTCAAGCTTGGCCTTTGCAGTGCAACTTGGTGTTCTCAGCTGGTGATAACACTCTGCTCTCTAAAGCTCGGTACCTGGGAATTGAGAATTTTCTGAACTGCAAATTCCTGTGAATTTTGAATCTTTAATCTTTTAAGGAAGCAGGACTATAATAGCCACATTAACAAAAATGGTGGTATTTAAATATGTATTTTGAAATGTATATTTTTTTGAAGTGGAAGGCTTACTGAAGTGATGTCAGGGGAGGATGAAACCACAAAGAGCTGGAGCAGTGACTGAGATGGCTGGTTTTGTTTTGCTCTAATCTTGCTCTGCAAACTCCTGATACCCTCTTTCTGCTGAGCTTGGCAGAGGGAGTAAGTCTGCTGTCAGAAAGTGTTAGGTGAAGCTGCCAAGCAGACAGAGCAGTCCCTACTCCCTCTAATCTCTGCCTGCAGACAGTCACTGCTGCCGGTCTTTGCTGGGTAATGTATTTTGCCCGACGGAGAGCCTGCTGATACTGGTTGCTGTCGCAGATTACTCCCTCATCACTGACAAGCTTGCAAGCACAAGGTGGTCTTGGAAAGTTAGGACTAGCTTTGGCAGATGGTACTAGGGTTTTTTACCTTCTGCCTTTAGGACAGAGGAAAAATAAACAGCCAAATTTACTTGTGTTATCACTGACGTTACATGTTTTTCAAGGTGTTGGCTTTCAGATGTCTTTTGTTGCACAGATGGGATCTACTTATATGCTTGTGCAGCTCTATGGAAGTCCTGTGTCATTGGTGGGATGGAGCTGTTAAGACTCAGAATAAGGTGAAAACTGAGTGGTAGGAAAATGTCACTTTACTATGGTAGAGAAAAAGGAAACGGGGCAAAAGTTTATAGTTTGTTACTTGGGTTGAACACGTGCAATGTATGGCCATGGTTTGAGTCTGCTGTGGTATTTGAAAGTATGATCCTTCTTTAAAGAGGATGACTAAGAAATAGTTCAGTGAGACAAAACCTGCTTTGATGGTAATTGTCCGATGATGCTGAGTTTTGCGTTCTCCTCCCTGCCTTTCCTCAGTGTGCCACCAGTGGGGTTTCCAGACTCTTGCACCTGGTCACTTGTGCTTTCCAAACACATCTATAAGCTTGGCATTTTTAGACTCTTACCAGTCTGCTTAACTGGGTTGAAACTGGCCAATTAATAGAAGAGTAAGAGGTCTGGAAGACAGACAGGCATAGACTGATGGATAAACCATACTACCGCATGAGCATTGCTTCTTCAGGAAAAACTAAGTCTGAAAATAACTCTCTTGAGGAGTTATTTGAGACACTATTTAACATTATTATTAAATGTTGATTTTTAAAAATTAATAGTATTATTAAATGTTAACATGTAACATTATTTAATGTTTAATTTATTATTTAGCATTTAACTCAGAGAGAGTTACTTGCATAACTATGCCAATTACATACCTCCACGATAATGTTAACGTGTTTGATAAGATATGAAAAGACCTGATGTCCTGACCTGACTCACTAGAAGTGCAGTCAGTGGGACAATCTCCTTTTGGAATGCGACACTTCTAATGATGAGGGTGACAATAGAACCTGAAATGAATCTTGATGTTGGGGGGAAAAAAATAAATTTTGAGAAGTGCATGGTCTGAGGAGTTTAATGAGGAGACAAATTCACTGTTTTGCTGACAATACCACCAGACTGATACCAGCTTTCCCCAAGGCATCCTTCCGTTGTTACTTGACTGTGACCATCTCAAGGAGAAGCAGAGATGTGCGTATGTTTAGACTGCTCCATCTTTCACCACTCTGCAGAGGCTGGCACAGTGAGTACCAAGCATGGAGACAGATTCAGAAATATATCACTGTTCTTGAACTTTCAAGCACTACTAAAAATAGCTTGCATCCACAAGAAGTCTGATGTCTTGCATCTGGCATTTGTGATCAGCCCCTCTGGGAATATGGGCTAGATGCCTGGCGCTGAGTGGGAGCAGGTAGTAAATGCACTTTTTTTTTTTTTCCAGAGGTTTCTTATAGTTAAATTTTATACATCTGTGTAATCTTTTCTGGTCTAAAAGATCATCAGGAAGGCCCATCAGCCTGTCAGCACTTTACTATGGAGATGGAAGGTGGAAAAGCAGCTGGATTGTTAACATTAGAAAGCCATGCAAGGCAGGATATCAGATCTGGACATAGTTTTGTGGTGCGTCATCCCATTCCAAGACTGAAGTCAAACTCATTTATGTAAAGTCACATCCATGCAGGTATAACTGTAAAGACGTCTGAGAGAACCAACTCATTTCACCGGAGGTACTGAACAGGCTTTTATTGCTTTTTAGTGGACATAGGCTCTTACGTTCATCACAGCAAATCACCATAGTAAAGTACTGCATGCATGTGTGCACACTCTCGAGGATCAAATTGCGATGTAGGAAGTAAAGCCCTTCCATCTCTCAGGAGGGTGGACTTCTAAACCATTTTCTTAACAGCATTTTAACAATCCATTAGAGCCTCCAATCTTCTCAGCAATGAAATCCATCACTTGCTCAGCATGTGTCCTTTAATGCAGCAGTCTTGCTTAAAATCGCTACTTATCCTATTACTATTTTTTTTCATTTGGTTTACAGCCAGCGTCAGAAAGTATAATGTCCACTTGCCAAGTAAATAGAAAAATCCATCTGCCCCCGTTTCCATTTGCCATGTCTTGGGTATTATCATCGCATTTGGGCTTTTTATTTTCCTGGTAATAGCAGCATTTCAGTTTGCGCTCGGGTTTAAATACAGATGTAAATTCATGAATTTTCCAGTGTTACTCAATGAAATCTGTCATAGTGTCAGTGTTTATTTAGCCTATCCAGCTACCTAGAGGTTACCGAGCAGAAAAGCTTTTCCTCTTAATGGTACCAACAGTTGCTGGAAGAGCTCATCCCCCCTTTACAAAGAATAGAGTGGCCGTATTTCACCTTTTATCTGAAGTTCCCCAGTCCAAACCATAACAATTAGATATACCCAGTGTTGCTCCATATACTAGTTCTTGATTCTGAGATGGAAATAGAGATGGAGGTGTTACATTTTTCACATTTCTCCTCCTCCTGCATGAATGGGGAAAGGTGAGCTCCCTTCCAGCGATACCAGGTTGAAGGCGTGCAGTTATTACTGATCTGTGCATGTACTTGTTTTACAAGCATCTAGAAGATGATGTGGCTCAGATTGAAGCTCTGTTTGTAATGGAGGTAAACAGGTAAATGCCACACTTATTTCAGTGTTTAGACAAAACACTAGATAAATGATGAGGAGTGGACAGGGGGTAGCAGGGCTTCAAAAATAGGGTCATGGCTTCCTCCTGGGTTCATTAAATACCTGTAAAAATGGATACATTTATATGTGTCTCTACACCATGTTCTAGTGCAGAAATACTGATGAGATGTTGTCATCCAGCACTGTGGTCCCCAATCACTGCTTTTACTGGGTGACAGTTTATGTGTCATGGCTGGGGGCTTGTAGGCTGCCATGGCAAAGCTAAGAGGTATTTCTCTCAGTCTTCCATTAGAAGGCTTCTCCATCTTCCAAACAGACCTGGGTCTGTTTAGCCTGGAGAAGAGAAGGCAAAGAGGGGTTCTTATCAATGTTTATAAATACCTGAAGGGTGGGTGTCAGGAAGATGGAGCAATCAGTCTCATTTCAGTGGTGTCCAGTGATAGGATGAGGGGCAGTGCGCACAAACTGGAACACAGGAAGTTCCACCTAAACATAAGGAGAAACTTCTTTACTGTGAGGATGATGGAGCCCTGGAACAGGCTGCCCAGAGAGGTTGTGGAGTCTCCTCTGGAGACTTTCAAAACCCACTTGGACGCGTTCCTGTGTGACCTGCCCTAGGTGAACCTGTTCTGGCAGGGGAGTTGAATGAGGTTATCTCTAGAGGTCCCTTCCAACCTGTACGATTCTGTGACTTGTTCACTGCTCTCCACCATGCCAGGCATATGCCTTCACTGTGCCTCAGGGAACGCAGTGGTAGCTTGTCCCTTCTAGCCTGAGTCAGAAAGATACACTTTATCTCAGGTGGTCACTTACTAACAGGGGCTGCCAAGAGGCAGGGAGCAACCAGCTGCTGATAGTAGGTGTTGCAGGAGAGCCACGAGTAGTCACAGAAAACACGGTTGTGTGAATAGTTTTGTTAAGCAGAAGATGGAAGTGTTTGGCTTGGAACCCATTTGAGCTGAGAGCCATCACAATTCAGTAACAGCAAAGAAAAAAGGAAAGGACAGGGAGACAAGCTTTAGATTATGATAGTTCTCCGTCTGGGACTAGGGTAGGTCTTAGAGTCTGTGTATTTTCCTTAATTGACATCTTGCATAAGTGCCTTCAGATCTGCTCTTTCCATGTGTTAAATTAAACATTAAAAAATGACACAGCATGATTTTATCTTCCCCCCCACCACCAATATTTTCCTATCAGTGTGCCCATCCATAAGATGATGTTTTCACCTGTCAGATTCTCATATTCAGTCTGGGTTCTGGAAGTGAAAGTGAGTTGTCTTTTTTAATTTCTTTTTTTTTAGAGTGTGTATTATTGTCTGTAATAAAATTACCTCCATAATGTTTTGTGCTTTAGTTACTCCAATTTCCATGACCACTGGCCATCTGAATTGCTTGTACACAGGTCTAGGAGCTCTTACTTATTTTGGGTACCATGTGTTTCTTTTTGTGTCTATAATTAAGCTAGAGAGAAATAGTGGTCTGCCGTGGGAGCCTTTATTAATGTATGCCGTAAGCCACTCCAGCCAGATGTGCTGTAAGATTTTTTGTACCATACATAGTGCTGCAGGACATGAAAAGCAAAGCTTCTGTGTACAGTCACGCAGTGGTTCAGAATCCCAGAAATTAAAAATGAGGCAAAGCCACTAAGCGATCTTACTAAGTTCCCTCAAGCTTGTCCATTCTGTTCCCTGTGATCTTGTTCCCCTGTGTTTTCTGTAGTCTCATCCTGAAGGCATCATGTGGAGGGCTTTTGCTGCTCCCCTTGGGAGGCAGCAGCAGAGCCCGGGGGGTCTTGGATGATCATCTTTGGATGATACCTTGTGAGCACTGTGCAGAATCTCCTGTGCTGCTTCTCTGAGGTGGGTGCTGCCCACTCATTGCCAGGTGTGACTGCAGGACTTGCTGATTGACTGTACCAGGCCACACTTCCTTGTTAAAAATATACTAGGGAGGAATTGGCTCAAAATATATATATTATACATTCAGTGCGTTTTGTTTTTTAAAGGTGATGTTCTGGTATACTGTATTTGGCACCTTTAAAATTTCCTTATCCAATTACTGTTCTGTTGCACTTGTCGTCACTCAAAACAATCAGAATCTTGATTTCATCCTTTACGTCGTTATGTATAAAGAACAGGGGACTTTGAAGGACCCCTGCCAAAGTAGCGCTCTGTACAGGTGTGACTGTCTTGTTCAAACAGGGATGTGTTCTGTGGGCACACACTTAAGACCAGGTATTGAAAAGCTTGTTGTAATGTCAAAGGAGGGAAAATCAAGGGAGAACTGTTTTCTTCTGTCTTCATACTCCTTTATTCTTTTGCGGAAGGGGTTACCACTGCCTTGTAAGCCAGCTGTTTTCCCCTTTCAAGATTTTGGTGCAAGAGAAGTGCTTGTGAATGATAAGGCAGAATTATTTTCCTTATTTTGTAGTTGGCAGAAGCAGTGTGCATGTAAATGACTTGGCAGCGAGACAACTGAGAAAAGAATCTGTTGTGTTTATTTATTTGTAGTAACAACAGGAATAAAAATTATGATAGCCTTTAAAGGTCATAATTATCACTGTGGCTTGATTCTGCTGAGAACTTTGCACAAATCCCTGACTTCATGATTCAAAGGTGCAAGCATCTGAAGGGCAGGCACGTGTGTGTAACACCCAAGCAAAGAAATGTGGTAAGGAAGCAGTACAGCTGTGTTAGAGGGTAGGAGAAAGAGAGATAGAGACTGTGGAGCAGAAAAAAAAAGGAGAAAATCAGGATAGTGTGTCATCTGCTTGAAATTTGAGCTTGTCTGCTGCTGAGGAGAGCAGCTGTGGGCTAGGACCCCACTGAGCTAAGTGCAGCGCAAACAGAGGGCAAAAGCTAGGCCTTGGCTCAAGCCGCAGTGCAGGGAAATGTGGCCCCTGATGCTGTTCTCCACCAGTTAGTAGCTGCAGGAGCACCTCCCCATTTATTGCCTCTTGTTACTACTCCTGCTTCCCTCCACTTTCTTTTTTTTTTCCTGGAATGTAGGAAATTGAGGAAGAGGAAGGTCACCAAGACGTGCCAAACTCCAAATTTAAGTCAGCTCAACAAATCTTGTCAGAAGCTTGTCTAAATTTGTCTTTAAAACCTCCAGAATGGATGATCTTTCCAGATCCCTTCCAGCCTGGGCTGTTCAGTGGTTCTGTGATTCTAATCCACACATGTTGTTCCTGCCACTCTTATCTTCCTTCTCGTGAGCCAATGGGTTGTCTTTAAGCTACTAGTTTGTGACCGACTCTAAATGTTGCTCATATGCAGTACACTTGGGGTATCAGAAATGCCCAGACTCATTACCACACTTTACCAGGCAATTACTGGGTAATTCACACTCCACTAATATGCTACATTCCCTTTAATTGAATAAAACAAAGAAACAAGGAGCCCTTTTACTCAGAGGTCAGAAAAGCAAGATTAAGGTGTCCTCACACTAGCTGTGAGATACAGTTTTCCAAATTGCACAGACTGGTGTAGGTCAGCCTAAAAACACAAGAACATTTGATCAGGAATAGGCTAATTTATTCCCAGGCTCATACAGAGCTGGGAATTTTGTAACCTACATCTTTGTGAAGTGTTTCGACTTCTGTAGCAGTAAAGTGCTCTGGCAGTGGAAAGTGCTGCTGTATTGTTAATGCTACAATTAGGCAGTTCAGTATTCTCAGTTCACTGAAAAGCAGAATGGCTGGGGCAACTTTCCCCACCTGTAGCAGAGATTCAGCACCTTCATCCTCATGAGGGAAGCCTGCAATTTTGAGAAAGTGAAAAACTGGAAATCAGTGAATTAGGGGTTTCCTCTTCTCGGCAAACTACAGAAGTAGCTCATCAGCCTCACATTAAGCAAATGCTGCCTACTGAAAGAATCTTTAGCATGTGAGCATGAATCGTCTGTAGCCCTGTGAGTTATTTCAGTCCAACCGCTCATGGCATCAGAGGTCAGAGTACAGTGATACCCATTCTAGAGTACCCTTTCCAGGCTCTGAGGACTAGGCTTATCGTTTCCATATTGTCTGCAAGTACACAAATAGTTGTCATCAGTCCTAGCTCTAAGAATTGCTGTCAGGATACAGCCTAAATGCCTGTGTCTCATATCCAAGAATCGTACTGAGTTGAAAGGGACTTCTAAAGGTCATCTAGTCCAACCCTCCTACAATAAGCAGGGCCATATCTAACTAGGTCAGGTCGCTCAGAGCCCCATCAAGCCTGGCCTTGAATGTCTCCAGGGATGGGGCCTCCACCACCTCCATGGGCAACCTGTTCCAGTGCTCAACCACCCTCATATTAAAGAACTTTTTCCTAAGCATTGAGTGTGGAATGTCTCTAAGTCTTGCCTAGTCTTACCTCCCACTACATGGCTGGAAACAGATGCCAGGTATTCCTCCTGCCCCTCTCTGTCTACTTGGAGCTAGTAAAATATTTGGTATAGTTAGCATTCGTCTGAAAATGGACTGTAAGTTGCCCAGTAGATCACATTCCTTGGTTTAGCCAAACAGTATATGGTCTTAAGTGCCAGTCCCAGTTCCTTCTCTCTTCCCTGCCAGAAGGATGCCACCCTCAAGAAAAATTGCCATGATGACTTGTAATCTCATTTTAAAATCTGAACTGCTTAATGAATTTTCTCCTCTCTGAGAGAGGCTTCTTTCCTGTCATGAAATTGCTTCTTGAGGTGGAGAGTTACATTTTCATACTGCATAAATGGAGTTTTCCACTGTGTGGTGGGTCATGTAGATTAAGAAACGTTCTCAGAAAACCAAAAACCCACTTAGATCATCCTTTTATGCACTGCAGTTGCTATAAGGGCTGATGGAGTTACCACCCAGGCCTACCTGCAAGCATCCTAATGAGGGCAATGAAAACAGTACCTCCATGTGCGTCATGCAGCATAACACAGTGACAGAGCCAGTCATACCTAATCAGGAAAAGTGACAATTGCTTTTTTATTTATCAGAAGAATCTGGAAGAAAAGAAATCTGTTCACAATGTGTGCCTTGATTTGGTTGCAGTCAATAAGTGTGTGTTTATTTAGCTCGGGCGTACTACTCTGAATAAGACTGATTGTCTCATTAAGAAAATGAGTCAGTGAGAATACTTTTTAATCATTTGCTATTTATTTAAGCGGTGTCACTGTTAGAGGGGTAGCTGGTAGCAGTGAAATGGAAGGACTTCTGAATATCAAGGCACAGTGGAGACACAGGGAATAAAGAAATGGAACTACTCTCAGTGGCTATAGGTACAAGCCGGTATTCCTGGTTCTTTACTCTTATCCATGACACTGATTCCCTCTGTGAGGATGGGTAATGCACTGAAATCCTCTGTGCCCTATTGCAGTAGCAAAAGGCAGGTTCCAAGGGGATGCTGAGAGCTGCATCTTTACACATAGCATTTGCCATGGTTGTGGCTGAATGACCTCACAAGCAGCTGTTAGTCGTTCCTTTTCCTAAATACCAAGAAAAGGGTAGATTAGTGACTACCCACCTCAGTGCTGCAATACTGCTACTGCCAGTCATAGCCGTACCTGTTGGCTTGCCCCCCTGCTTTTCTCTGCCTTCAGGGGGAACAAAAGTCCTTAGTGATGTGTGTTTGTGTGAATTCATGTGTGTGTGTGTTAAACTGTGACTTCAGGTACAGGTAATTCAAAAGAAAATGGCTTTTGTATCTTGTCCTGAAAATGGGAAAGGCCTTGCATTGTTTAATCTTCAGGTAGATTTTGTACCTTGTAAGGGCCACCAGCGTTGGGCTTTCATCATCTGCAAGCAATATCATACAGGAATTCATGGCTCCACAGAAATCTGACTTCTGTCTGAGAAAAAGACATCAGATAGAGGTTGGGGAGAGAGAAGTCCATCTGCATGGATCCTGTGTCATGGCATAACAATTGTAGTAATAGCAAGGAGGAATTTTTTAAGGAAATTAGGTTCAGTAAGCTGTCAAGGGCTTCCTGGAAGGCTTTTAGAGCATGCATTCTTCTTTCCCCATCTCCCAGTTGTTAAACTATGAATATTCAATTTCTTTTTAGATAGAAAATGCATTTTAATCATATTAGTTTAAAAAAACAACTCAATGCTGTTAGAACTGCATCTCTTGGCCTGTAGCAGTAGCATAAATTCCCTTCATCTGTTCACCTAAAATTAACGGGGACAAGAAACAAGTAAAACACTTTGTTTTCGTCAGCTGCAGTGCCAGTTGCTGGCTTCAGTGTTCATCTGTCCCTCTCCCAGCTCGAAAGTCAAGGTCAGCGGCAGAGCGAAGTCATCACTGAGACTGGGCCCTCAACAGGGCTGGTTTCACTGTCCTACTGGTAGAAACCAACAGTATTTCTATTGAAACTACCTATTAACCTTGGTATAAAACATCTGTAAGGGAGATCAAGTTTAGTGTTGTTGGCAAACCAGCAGACAGGAGTTTCCACATTTTACTTCCCTTAAAGAAACACTAATGTAAGCTTTCCTATTTCAGAAATACTTTGTTCTTCTGGTATTGTTCTGTTGCATTTTGTGAAAGAAGGTGGCTGGGAAGCAGCAGACATCAGTGTGCAATGTACGCTGCATAACCAGGCTTAAATACCCTGTCTTGAATCACTCTCTTCAAGAGAGCAGATCTTGGCTGGAGGAGAGTCTGAAGGAGCAGTCTCCTATGGGAATTTCATTTATCCCACACATTAGAGGAGGGCCAGGAAGGAAGAAGCATTTGCTTCCCAAGTTCTTTGACCTTGACCGCTTCTCACTTCCTTTGCTGAGCTGTCTCCTGGAAACCCTGCAAGTAGGTGTTTAGATATGTGTTTGTGGTTAACAGACCAACCCTAGGCAGCATTTATAACTTGGGGCTCGCCTTGTCCCACTGGCCTGACCACTGTCCTTCCATCGGTGAAGGCTCCAGGTTCATGGAGAGTCTTACACAGAGTCTAGAAAGGCGGCACATTAACATCAGTCAAGGCAGGTGTCTGTCTTGTGCTAACACTGTTCCAGATTATAATGCCAGAAAAGGAGATTGCTCTCATTGCTGACTTCAACATGAGTGGAGATGGTGGCATTCTGTGAAAATCTGAACAGCGCAAAGTCGTGATTTCTCAGGACAGGTCTTGTTGTTGCAGAAGCCATTTTATTTCATTGTATTAAATCTTCTTGTATTTACATTTATTTTGAATCATTTGAAAATAGATTATCTGTGTCAAGGGTTTTATTCTCATATAGTTCAAGCAGAAGAAAAAGAGGATCTTAACCAACGTGAAATAGGAGGTGAATAAATTTTCAAAAGTTTTCTCTGCCTTTTTTCCTGTCTTCTCTGAAAGGACTTTATGACTTGTTAAAAATGGTGAAAATATTGGAAATCCATATGAACATTCAGATTCCGCAGCACTGCAATACTGTGGAAAAAGGTAAATGACAGGAGACACAACAGATAATGGCTTTCTAGGAGAAACAAATCTTTGCTTCTAACATAAACCCTTTAAAAATTATTGTTCTGGTGAGCTAGAGAACGTGCTTACAAATACCTGGACCAATAGTGGAACATAAGCACAACAGCCAATTTCAGAAAAAAACATCTGCAGTTATTCTTCAGCTTTTTAAATTGGAAAGTTACAGATCACACTGTAGTATTAAGGAGGTGTGGCTGATTTCTAAGTAGAGCAGAAATGGGCAAAAGAAGGGAACAAGAAAATCCTGACCACTTTTGATAGACAATTCTGCTCTAGTCAGGATTTCTGTTAGTTACAATTTTTCTCTTTCAGGAGTTCAAGTATGCACTTAGATAGAAAATACTAAGATCTCTAAATGTACAGTCCTTCTTGCTTTTCAAAATGTACGTGTGATGAATTGAAGAAGCTTAATGCCTTTGAGGTGTGTAGGTCTTTTCCCATAGCTTGGTACCTATCTAGAGACTGGAAAAAGAAAACATCTTTACAGGGCAAGTGTACTTGGACTGCTTAATCTGAAATTCTAATCCCAATACTGAGTTGGCAATAAAATTCAGATATACTAGACCTAGTTGCATGTTATACCTCTCTAGATAAGTTAAAGAAAACGGGTAATTTGTAGAGCACGTTGTAAATGGAAAGCAACTGTATCTTACTTGGTATCAGCATTTTAATACCACTCTGTAGGCCCTTGACTGTTTGCTTGGACATCTGCATGGGTTGAAAATGATGGGTGATGTAGCTTGTTGGGTTTGGAAATGCTTTTTAGAGCAGGAAGTTTTTGTTAAGTTCTGTTAAATACTCATTTCCCAGATGCATGGTTGTGGAAGTTGATGCCTGTTCCAGGAAAGAAGAGGTAGTATCTTAGGGGGAAAAAAATGAGAGCAAGAAAAAGAGACAGGAATGACCAGAGCCACTGCAAACAGAGAGACCCTCTGACTAATGCATTGCCACAGGTAGCTAACGGTACCCTGGGTGGTATGTATAGTATACTGTGTATGCTGGGCCCATGGCAGCTGCTGCTGCAAACCCACTGTGGGGAATACACTTCTGACAACCTGAAATCAGTGCCAAGAAGCAGATTGATCAGGAGGCAGATTTTTAAGACAATATGGTTTCAGGTCATGTCTTAGCACTTCAGCAAGCAACAGACAGGGCTTTATCAGGTCAAGTATTTCCCTTGCCATAACCCAGAAACAAAATAATAATCATAGAATCATGTAATCATTAAGGTTGGAAAAGACCTCCAAGATCATAAAGTCCAACCGTCAATCCAACACTACCATGACCACTAAGGGGAAGAGAGAGGCTTGTCTTCCCCTTTGCATGACTCATTGCCCACCTTTTCCCCAAAAGAAAAGGTTACTCAAGAAAAAACAAGTCACTCAGCAACAGAGAGAGGATCTCCTGCCATCTTTTCATGCACCTGTACAGAAAGGCGGAGGTTTGTAGAGATCCAAAATGAAAGCTATATAACAGCTTTTATTAGTAGAGTATAAAGTTGGAGCATCTGGGCTAGGTAACATTAGAGCTGTGGCTCGAGGGTGCCTAGGAGATGGTGCCTATGAAACAATCTAGATTTTTGAAGGATATAAGATGCCGAAGCTGTGCTGTTCCTTGCAAACAAATCCCACGTTGCTTCGGTGTTGGTTTTAGCCGAGACAACGCCTGTACATAAAGCCAGCGTGTGGCCCTGCTCAGACAGAAGGTGACATAGTATATTCTGTTATATTGAGTGGGAATGCATGACTTGCTTTTGAAGAGCATGGCCTGAACCATCCATGGCAGTTCCATCATGAACAGGGGTTGAAGGGATGTCAAACTGTAAAGTGGTAAATTCAGCATGGGGAAGAGGGTGGGCTGTCTGACTACATCTGCTGCAGCATCCAAAGGATTTTCTGTCCTCTTCAAATACCAACAGTAGAGTGAAAGAGCAGAGGACTCCTGCAGTGATGGTTTAACTACCTGCCTCAGTTCTTTTGTTTCATCCTTAATGAAATTAGTCACTGACAAATGAAGAAACGGATACCAACATGAGGCTTATAGAGACACAAATCAGATTGCATGTAAACCTGATGATAAGGAAATCATAGCTGACACCTGCTATAAAAGAGAATGGTTTGGTTACAGGAGAGTGCAAGGGTGTAAAGAAGAGAAGTGCATCTAGCAGTGGCCTCAGAGCCTCTTCAGGTGCTGGAAAGACCCATCAGCTTCCCTGGGGAAACATAGCAGGGATCAGCTTTGTGAGGTGCCTCCTAGCTGGAGAGAGGCAGAAGAGAGGATGAGGCTGGAGGGGATGAGGCCAGGTCTGCTGCTTTGGGCTGCAGAAGCTTTTAGCTTCACTGTGGCATCGCTCTGGAGATGAAGGCTCATGGCTTTCATTGCACCGTGTTGCACAACTTCAGTGTGTCTGATAACGGTATGTTGTCTGTAACAGCAAATCTGTTCTGCTTCTGTGTCGTCGCCATTCACTAAATACAAAACTCCTTTCCTTTAAACAAAAGATTGGCCTCTGGAAGCTTAATATAATGATTTGTGTAACGACTTTATTTAAATTCCTCCCATGCTTTATAATGTTGCGTCTTTACACTGTAGTTCAGGTTATATTTTAATATATCAAGTGAGAAACTGAATAGGAGAATAATTTTCCTTCAGCTTGTTATCTGCAAAGCTTTTTGGAGGGCAGATGCTACATTTAAAGAACAATGTTTAAAATAATGCAGTCTTGCTAAACTTGTGTCAGCTTAGAAAAATCTCATCTGAGTTTTTATGCCTACTTAATCGCTGATTCTAGAGCTATAGAAAAGCAAATACCCTAAATAAGAAGTATGAATGCAGGCAAAATCTCTTGTGACTCACATTTTGTCAGTTCACATAAGTAACGTGGTTTTGTTGGTGTCCTCACCTCTAGTTACCTTCCAGGCAAAGCTCCAAGCTTTTGATTGGGATTGTAACTGCAACTAAGAAGTAACCTTTAGAGACTAATATTTTTGTTGATAGATTGAATTATTGCTATAAATAATAAATGCTATTTATGAAAAGGAAATTTCACTGAGCCTGTTGTGTGATATAGGCTCATGTCCATGGATATTTTGGAGCATAAATTTCCCTTTCTCCTTGAGTCTTCCAAACACAGCAGTCCCACCTGACCACTAAATGTGCATAACACAAGAGAACCACAGCACTTCAGAAGGTTATTTGCTGAGCATTTCCTTGTACATTTTTAGAATTAATGTTTATTTAGCCCCCACTTTTGAAGGAGAAGTGGGTATAGTGAGGCAGTTTTTTTCTGAGCTGCCAGCCTGGAAACTATTGGTCTATGGCTATTGGCCAGAAGGTTTGCTTTTTGCTGGAAAATATTCTGTTAATTATTGTGCTAGGACTGTGTGATCTGTGTAGATAGGGCTTACTGTTTTCCAGATGGGAGTGTTTGCTTTTTTTTCTCATTTCTGTGGTGGACAGACTGGAAGAGGGGGATACAGGTGGGGGACAGTCCTATGATAGCAAGAAGCTTGAGTGGTGGAGATTTTTGAAAAATTCTAATTAGATGTCCTCACATCGTGTATGAACCTGTAACACTTGCTTACGCGAAGAGACTCTTACTTGAAGAGATTCCCAGTCTGTGGAGGGAAATGAAGGGAAAGTGTGGGGAGGGCAGCAAGTAAAGATTTGCAAAACTTGGTTTAATTTAAAAGTAATATCAATTTGCTGAAATGAAATTATGCCAGCTGCAGAGTGGTGGCATTCCTGTTGTCTAAAATGCTCTCTTTATAATAAATTGTAGAGTAAATATGACAGGGTTGAATCACTTGAGAGTACTCAGTGCGTGCACTTTGGAACTGGGATCTACTGCATCTTTTGGTGATGTCAAACCTCGGTTTGGGGAAGGAGACAATCCAAGTTCCTGCAAGCCAGCTCCTGTTACTCTGGAGACATTGTTCACCTTGCAAGTTGAGGCAGCTGAAGTTGGCAGGACTTTTTAACCTGAATTCCCTTCCTCAGTCTCTGCCCCACCAGAGTCTGGCGGGTGCCAGAGAAGCTCACACTCTGGGACTGCTGGAGGGCACTGTCACCACTGGGCTCTTCATGGCTGCTCACAGATGCCTCAGATGCCAGTCTGCCATCTCCTGGAGTCTTCAAATCTGTGAGCCACAGCTGATCACCAGCAGTACTGGTAGTACAAGAAGACAAAGGTGGCAGTGCCAGACTCTTACTGCTTGGGCTTTCAGTGGTAGCTGGCTGGTGCCTGACTCACAGTTCCTGCCCCATTTCTTACTGTCTAAGCAACAGAACTATGCGAGTGACATTTGGAGGAAGCACGTCACTTGATAGTATTTCTCCTGCCTTCCCATGAGAAATTGCCCTAACAGATATAATGAGCCTGAAACCCACGGTGGCCAGCCTGTGTTCAGCAGCTTGATAACTTCACAATCGTTTTTCTGAGGACTGTAGTGACTAAACGTTTCAAAACCCCAACCATACCCTCATGCTGTTTCTTCTTGCTGAGAAGAGCCTTCTAAAATAGAGTCCAAGAATTGCAGGGGTAGGCTGACAATAAATAAAGGTCTTGTAGCAGGCAGTGCCACCTGCGTACAGTCTGCTCTTGCGATGGGTGCAGAGCACGACTGTGGTTGACATCCCCATAGCTGGGGGAGGGAGAGCAGGGGTGCTGACCCAAGGTGGGACTGTGCCACAGACGGTTGCTGGCATTAACATCGGTGCTCCCACAAGACACTTGGAACTATTGCCAGTATTTCTGCCTGTGCACCCAGTCAGGTTTTTATCTATGTACATATACATGTGAATAAATTCTGTATGATCATGTTGGCCAAGGACAAAGAGCTGCTGTGCCTGGTGGGCCAGTTACTGGCCACCTGCAGCACAACGTGCAGGGCTGCCATTGAGGATGAGTCTCTGATCTACATGTCGGGTGCTTTACCTGGGTGGGTCAGGGAGGTGGTTCAGCTAAATCAGGTAGTTTAAAAGGCAGATTTGTTCAGTGTGGAAAAGATTGTGTGCTTACTGAAGGAAGGCAAACTCATTGATGTTGCACCTCTCACTGCTTCTAGAAATATGGACGGTGTCCAAGTCCTGAGGTCTGGAGTTTGGCATATTGAATCCTGGTTTGTGTTTATTTAAGGAAGCTGAGTGGCAGGTGAGTGGGGTGTACAGATTTAGGTGTTTGAACTGAAACGTGAAAGCAACAGAATTTTATCAGGGGGTTGTAGATTGGAGGGCTGTGTTGTCATCACCACTCATTATTTGGTTATCAAGCTGTGGACGTGACAGCTTTCCTAACTCAGACCACATCTACCAAAAGTGGTCATTTGTAGAATGAGCATCTTTAAAACTATCTAGACTTGTGTTGTTTTGCATCAGATTCACAGAGCATCAGTGTGATCAGATGGTGGCACTGAGAAAAACCTGACATGACCAAGTCCATGGCAGACTGTTGCATTCAGATTTGGAATTCCTTGAATCCCAGGATTCAAAGAAAATGCAGATGAAAGGACACAGTGGACTAGAGAGCAAAGCTGGGGAGAGTGCTGGGAGATGTTTGCATAGTTCCTGTCAAGGTAAACTCAAGGAATCTGGTGGAATTCTGTGTAAGAAGGCTACTGAGTTGTTCTAACTTTTTATTTGGGAAACACTTAACAAATGGCTGGGAACAATAATTCTTCCTTTTTTTAGATGGCTTCACACTTGAACAAATTTCTGCAATTTTGATCCAAACATTGATTTGCCAGTTTCAAAGCATTGTTTACTTAGATTTGGTAGCAAAAAAAATAATCATTTAACAGGCTCACGTTTTCTGGTGTTTGAATTTAACTGTGAATGTTTTCTCTCATTTTAATTCTGTGGAAATGCTATTCTGGAAATCGAGAAATTTTAAAATGTTGTTTTAACCAGCTCTTTGATATGTAGCTTTCTTTTTGGCCTGCTTGAAGAGAAATTTTTCAATTCTGTAAAAGTACAATGTTAGTTATTAATTCTAAAATATTATATCACAGACGCTATCTGATAAGCTTGCTCATCTTTAGTATTACATCCTTACAAAGGCAATGCAAATTGTTTCAAGTAACAGGAAAGCACTGAAAGATATCGAAGCGTATTATGTTTACATGGCAGTATTTTCTCTCTGTTGTATATACCTCGTTGTGCTTCTGTCATTTTTGTTTTGAGGTTTCTTTGCTCCCTCAGGATTTTGCCTGAAGTGCCTTAGTGTCCGTAGTTACCTTAAAAGAGAGTTAAACCCAGGTCTAATAGCTTGCTTCTCCCACCAACAAAGTGCTTGCGTTTGGAGAAGTAGTGTGCTCTACCACCAAATGTGCTGAAATGTAATACTGTGTCAGAAGGTACAATAATGTTTTAGCAACTGAGTGTCTGAGAAATTAAGTGTTGAGAGAACAGTTGTTCTTCAGTCAGACACCCCTTCTTTGTATCAAAACATGGGAATTTTTCTAATTCTGGAAGCATAAAATTGACAAATCCTTCCTTGGTGTTCATAGCAGCACACTCAGCTCTGTCTTACAGCTGATTATGGGTATTAGATGGTTTTTGTAACGTGTCAGTCACTGGAGTAACTGAGAGCTTTCTGAGGATTAGCAACACATCCAATTCCCAGAAAAAAACCTCTTATCAGAGCCTGCTTCATACAGACATACAATAACCACCTCT
This sequence comes from Eurystomus gularis, assembly GCA_013400335.1. NCBI lineage: Eukaryota > Metazoa > Chordata > Aves > Coraciiformes > Coraciidae > Eurystomus > Eurystomus gularis. The sequence continues at coordinate 547,153 of VZZY01019552.1, read as the reverse complement.
GTTTTGTGTCGAAGAGGTAAATAGCTTTCTGTTCGTCAAGATTTTGTGTCATGATGATTAAGAATATCACATGGAAAAATGCCCTCAGAATGGGTCCCTTTCTTCAGCGCTGTGAGACAGGATCATTACTATGTGCTCTGGGTTGCTGGAAGGCACATACCAGGCACCTGATTTAAGTAAGCAAATAAATAAGCCACTGTCAAGAATAATTCAAAGGTTTAAACTTTTATTCTATAATTACCAGCTTCCTTTTTAATTAAACAGTTAAGGATTCACAAAGTAGAAATCCAGGTGATAGGCACGACTGAGGAACCTGAGCAAAAATTTCTTGCCTCACGAGGCAGAAGGCAGCTGGACTTTCTTCTCCAGATGAGACAGTGGGATTACCCTGGTCCCCACTGGGATCCCCCTGGTCTGTGAGTTCACACTGGGAATCTGATAGCAAACTCAAAATCTTGAGCTTTGCAGAAAGTCTACATAACCAAGTATTGTGTTATATTTACTGCAAATGTATTGATAGTCCTTAACAGAAGGAGCACTGGTGATGGGGTGGAGCAGCAGCCCGAGTAAGGACCTGGGATAAAGGCTTATCCCTGGCGTGTATGCAGCACATGTTCCTGGGCAGGGGACATCACGATGCAAACCAGGCAGAGCAGCCACGGGCATTCGCACAAACCTTCGCTCCGGCAGAATGTAAGGAGAGAGAGGCGCAGGCATAGCTCAGGAAGGGTACGGCTTTTCTCGGTACTGTGGGTCAGTGAGGCTTGGGATGCTGGAGGAGCTCCTAGTGATGGTTGTGTTTTGTGTTTGTTTCCCTCATAGCCTTGTCTTTCCAGACAAGATACAAGTTAGCTCGGAGCAATAATACCATCAAACAAGGTGAAAAGAACCTGATTTAATCTAGCAAAGTGGTTCTTATTCTTGCATGGAGAGCTACAGTCAGTGATACAAAAGGGGAAATCTAAAACAGTAAATGGAAGTTCCAGGTAGTTCCAAAAGGCAGCCTTCCCAGCTGCTCCAGTAGCTAAACTGGTTGTGGATTGGGAAGCTCCCGTTTTCTACTCCAGAGCTACTTTGTGTCCTCTTGACTTCTCTCTGGGCAAATGCATCCCCCCTACATTTATTAAAGGTAGAAATACTTTACTCGTTCTCACTTGTATTTCTTCTGCACTACTTTTCTTTTAAATTACATAAATGCAGTTTTGGTGGCACTAACAACTTCTACCATGTGTGACTCTGCTCTTAAGAGTTCCCATTGCTTCTTTTTCAGGATGAGTTTATTTGGGGAGCTTACAGCATCTTTGAGGTTACTGCTGTGTTTTCCATAATTTTATGAAGTATTTTCTCTACCTGTCTTCCCAGCACCTAATCAAACTTTAACTTGTCTTCAGCTTTTGATAGTGACTGCATAAAAATTAGTAATAATACAGGTGACAATCTTGGTATTTATATGATTTACAAAAAAATACATCTTCCCTTACCCTCCAACTTCTCATTTCTCTATTATCACAGGGATTAATGTAGTCCCATGGCTGCCTGATTGTCCTGTATGACAATTGAGTCAATTAAAATGTCACTTTTTTCATTGCTGTTAATTAAATTTATGGCATAATAAATTAACAGTTGTTTTTGTGGTTGTTTTCATTATTAATTCTGTTGAGAAAAAGTTCCAGTGGTAAAAATTTCCACCAAGAATTCCGAGGTTTAAGCATCAGTAGAAGGAAAAAATAGTTAGTTGAACATAAAAGTGTTTTACTACCCATTTGGAGATTTTAATGCTTGGATGGTGGTTTGAGAGTCAATCATTCCACTCAGTTTATGAGTTTGGTTTACATAGTAAACCAAATTTTCATCACTTAAGGAAAGTAATCATGCCATTTGCCTCAAAATGAATCTGTATTATGTCCACTTGCAATACATTTGTTTGTAGTTGGTAAGCAATTAAAATGTTTTTAGGCAGATGCTTTAAAATAGAATAATGGCAAACCCTCCTTGCAAAACATCCTTTAAAGAGGGGCACACCTTCACTGTTAAAAAATGCATATATATCCCTTCGTGAGAAGGTTGTGTGTCTCTGTATGTATAGATAGATGCTTACTAAGCCGGGAAGTGCGTGGTACATTCCAGGGGATCCCCTGCAGTGGATAAATATTCCCCTACATGGATAAACACTGGACTGAAGTTACCTTTTTTTGCTTAGCAGGAAGTTTAGGAGACATGTTACCAGCATAGCTGATGAACTGGTAAATCAGGTCACTTCCATGGTAGTTATTATTTATATTATTTGCTGAGTGCCAATAATAACCAGTGGTTCAACAGCCTTTTTAAGGTGAAGTATAAATTGAGGGCAATCTGAGAGTAGTAGCACTCTTGAAAAATATTTTTACAACTATGAAACAGGTTGCACCCTTTTTGTGAGGTATCTACCAACATCTACACAGTCCTTCTAAGGAGGCAAATTTCCAAAAAGCCCCTTTTTTGGGGATCTGGTTTGGCCTTAGTTTGGCTGCTTGCCACTTCAGGACACCCTTTGGCTAGCTAATTCTCAGCTTTGTGGGAACATCCTCCTCCAGTGTTAACCACCAGGGTGGTACAGGTTATTAACATAGCAGTCACCATCTTGTCATGGAAGGGTAATTAAATTTTGTAAATCACAACAATGTCAGGGGAGAAGTAGACAGTGGACTCAAGCACTGTCTCCTTGTTGGAAAGATACGTGTTTCGTAAAGTGCTGTGTGATGTTTGAGGTTATACAGGATGTAATTCCTAGTTTATATTTAAAACAAATTAGTAGTGGAGCAGTATATGCTTTCTTATACTACCAGGAAGTTGTAAGTTCAGAAGCATAAGTAACTGAGAGCAAGAAAATGCTAGTGCTGGTGCCTTTAAATGCTGTCACCTTTTGTGGCAGAGGAATTAGGTTAAATTTAACCTGGCCTCCAGAAAAACAAAACATTGTTTATTAGCTCTTTGAATTTTAAGAGGTGAAAAAAGAAGGTGTCATCTGGTAATGTAGAACTGTGCTATGCCTTTCAGGATTGCATTTTAGACATTTTAAAGACAGAGGTGGCAGTTTAAAATTATCTGTACTTCATGGTTCTTGGTTGGCGACTTACAGATATTACCTCTAGGAAAGCAACTGCTCAGGTGCAATCAATGCAGGTAGTTGAGGCCGCCCTGCTTCTGGGTGTGGTTAAGGTTGGGTATTTACTCCCCTCCACTCATTCCCCTCACCTTGCTGAGGCATGATCTGTGTGTGAGCTGTTGTTCTGAGCTGTGTTTCCTGGGATCTCAGGTAAGATTTCAGGGGGTCTCAGTCTTCTCCAGTCAAAAATTGACTTTCAAACTCTGTATTTTGTAATTGTAGTTGATATTTTGGAGCTGTAGCTTATTGAAGCAAAGAAGAGTTTTAACAAACAAAAGTTGTAACAAAGGCTGCCTGCAAATAAGTGTGTGAGAAAGGACTGGAGAATGTTTGTGTTAGTGTAGGTTGGATTTAATGTTCAGGAAAGTAATCTTCTCTGTAAAAAGCTTTTGACATGCCAGAAAATGTGTTTGCAAACTAGGAGTCCAGTGGTCCTGTCATGTGCGTGTCCAGTATTATATGAACCATAAAATAGATATATTCTACACTGTGAATGCTGTAAAATTTTTTTATTCATATAATAATCTTTTGAAATGAGAGAGATGCTGCATGTGACAAAGCACAGAACAAACTATGGAGAAGAGGTAAAAGGAGAAGGAAAAAGGTTGTAGAACTAACTCAATGCTAGTACAATTTTCTTGCAATTCAAACATAGCAGAGTTGTCTGTGTCTGAAATTATGTGCTTTTGAGATTAAGGCTGAACTTTCCGCGGCCAGAAAGCCAGTTCTTGGAAACTAGGGATTTCAGAAGTGCACATTGCATGTGTCATAGAGTTTTTTGCCTTTCAAATCAAGAGGTGGCAGTGACTGTTGAGTGTCACTGGTGGGATAAATACCACAGCACTTCTGTAGTACTAAAACACTTTGAGGTGGTTGGTTTTTTTTTTTTCTATGTATGAATATAATCACTGATTTCAGTAGTTCTGAGTTAAACCCTGGTTATTATATGAGTGAATCTTGGCTCCTTCAAGCCCTTGGTTTTTCCAGACAGCCTGGATTAGAACATCTATTTGCAGTTTTATTTATACCAAAGTGCAAGGGAGATAATTGAAATGCCTGACAAGCAAGAGAATGGGGGACATACCTCACAGCAAAGGCTCATTATAAGTGACACTGCCTCTCTTTTTGGATCTAAATTACATACAGGCCATATAAATCTGCTTCTATCCAGCTATTACAATATCCTTTTATAAACCACAGAAGCGCAGACCTGCTTTTGGATTTGTCCAATGTGCTTCCAAATTAAGCCAGAGCCTACTTTTTTTACCGCCCTAAACCTACATCAGTGCTTAACATAATGAATTATCATCTAATGTTTCTGGTCTAAAAATAAAAGAGCATTGTACTTTTCCTTCTCAGTGTAAATGTTATCAGGATGAACTTCCCACTTCCCAGCCCTTTGAGTTCATCCTTTGTCTCCAGGCACATCAGGGACTTAAAATCCTAGAATGGGTTGAGTTGAAAGGGACATCTCAAGGTCAGGTAGTCCAACCCCCCTGCAGTGAGCAGGGACATCTTTCACTAGAGCAGGTTGCTCAGAGCCCCATCCAACCTCAGCTGCAATGTTTTCAGGGATGGGACATCTATCAACTCTTTGGGCAACCTGCGCCGGTGTTTCACCACCCTCAACGTAAAAAATTTATTCAATCTAGTCTAAATCTCCTCTCTTTTAGTTTAAAACTTGTGCAAGTAACATCTGTGACAAATTCACTGGGTTTGCATCTATGCAAAAAACCTTTTCTCACTGTTTCCTTTATTCTTCTGGAGATGGGGGGGGATATAATCCATTTACAGTTTCTGAAAACCAGCTGCATGCAATGTGGCCTTCAGAGTAGGTCTTGTTCACTCCCTGTTAAACTGCCCTCACTGCTGACAACAGATATTAGCAGCAGATTATCTTCATAGAGGAAACAGGGCTGAAGGGAATTACAGAATTTTGACGGGGAAGCCAGCCAATACTTTTGCTCCTCATATGAAGTCTATGCAAGCTAATGTTTCTGGTGTCCTCATCTCAAGGAGCACATGGTAGAATTCAAGAACATATAGAGCAGGACAACTTAAATCAAGGACATAGAGCAACCATCTTATGAGGAGATGCTGAAATGGCTGAGATTCTTCAGTTTGGAGAGAAGGCTGAAGGAGGGTTGATCATATTTACAGAGTCATGAAAGCAGTGGGTAAAGTGAATGCAGTTACTCTTCAGGTCCACATTAGTCTGACTCAGCGCTCTTGTTGAAAGAGTTTGTGAAACTCCCCTGTGGACAATCCAATAGGAAAGCGATGGTGTGTGTGGTTGAGTGAATTTAACTTAGGGAGAAGCCAATAGCTCTCTCCCGTATAATGTGATGCTATAATAAAAAGCAATTTTCGAGTTTGCTGAAGTCTTTCAAGTGTGTTCACTTGTCCACAAACTCACTTGTTCACATTGTCCTTTTTAAACAAATTCTGCAATCCTAGACAGTGCAGAGGTTTCTTAATCAGTTGACACTGTAATTGTCTTAGGGTAATCTGTTTTCACATGCAAATTCAGTTCAAGACGCTGAAAAGGGATTCGTGTAGGCTGCCAGAAAACTCATGGGAAACCCACTGTAGCTTTTCCAAAACGCTTAAGAGAAGAAGTTCTCAGGCAGTGGGGGAGAAACTCCCACTTGTAAGTTTTTTGTGCCAGAAAACCCTGTATCAATGGCAACAAACCCCACCTCCAAACCAATATATACAGTGAGAAAACAGTACAAATGTGCTACCAAGCGGCTATATATATATAAATAAAGATAGCAGAGTTGTGGCTTGGTTTGTTACATATCTTCCTTCCTTTCAGGTGTTCTTCATCATTGTGCACCCTGTGGACATTAGATTATGTGATGAAATAGAAGACAGGCATAATGTGAATGAAGTAGTACAGTTGGAAAATATACATCAGCTAGATTAGCCTGTACAAACAGCTACATTTAATAGATTTCTCCTTTAAAAATGAATTTAAGAAACTCGATGCACATAGACCGAAATGTCCATATATCCATGGTTGATCATGAGGCAACTAAGAATGGTGTGTCTGTCTAGGTTGTTCCAGCAGAAGCAGACACGGTGCAGCCCAAGAGCAGGGAGATCTCACCGCTGTGCTTGCATTGCTGATAACATTGCTTCTGCTGGGTGACAGCGGAGTGTGCAGCATTTGGGTTCCCTCTGCTGGTTCAGCTTAAGGCTCAGTTATCACACCACCCCACCCTACAAGCTTCCTTGAAAGACTCTGAATTAATGTCCGTTGTGGTTACATTTTATGGTCTTATGTAGTTAGCACATCAGCGAACCATCCGTCTTTGAAAGGGCAGTAAATATGTATCTAATTCCCAAAATAAGTGATTTGGAACTTAAGCAGGCACTTAAGGTTAAATACACACTTAAATGTTCTACATAATAGAATGGTTTAGGTATATGTTTCCATACTTTTCTGCATGAAGACCTTAATGATGACTTTGTCACTGGACAGTTAAATAGGCTGTACTTGGAACACTTCGCAAACCATTACCTTGATTTTTGTCACCATCTGTAATGTCATTGTCTATACAGCCATGAAAAAGGCACTTTCAGGTATATTGTGAAGGCAATAACAGTCTTTAGTGTCTCTAGGTTTTCTTGAAGGCTTCATGACTGAAGTGTAGAAAGTAAGGGCGGACGATGGTTTTAAAGCAGAATCAAAAATCTGAAGCTATGGACTTGCTCATAACTTTATTGCTAACTTTTCTCATAGCCGTGGGCAGGTGATTCACTCTCTCCTCGGCTCGTGTTTTTCATTTGTCAGTGTAGCTTTATGAACTCATCTGAGTTTCCTGAAGGCATACCCTAATTATGAAGTGGTATGAAACGATCAGTTGTAACATTATTGCATTACAGGGGGCAGCTGGAGCAAGGATGATACTTGCTCTGTCAAGTCTGCACCTGTAGAGAATGTTCGTTTTCAGTCAGTGGAAAGGAGTCCTTTTAATAAAAAAAAAAAAACAAACCCCTCAAGTCCAAGTACCAAATAAAATGTCCAGGAGCTACAATTAGTGCACAGGAATAGCTTTAGAAGAAGTATCTTTGCAATTTTGTCTAGTCCTTGCTCTTTTCTCTAGGAATGTGCTATCCACCAGTGTTTTAGGCAGCGTGCGGGTGGATTTCTGGTCCGACCCAGCACCACTGCTTTTGTGTTCTTGCATTTTGTGTTGTACTGCTTAAAGAGCAGGAGAAGTCACCCATGAGTCCCCCTTCTTCATCTAAGTCTGAGATGGAGAAGACTCTGGGCTAGGGCAGTGTGTCAGTCTCCTGTACCTCCCGGGGGGGGATCTGAGAGGCAGAGCTTGGCTCATGCTGTCCTGTGGCCATCCCCACCTGATGTGGCTCCCCAGCTGCTTAAACATTTCTCTGCAGCATTTAGTCTGATCCCTGTATAGCCTCTGGTCTGTACACTTGCCTCATTCTTCCTCTGCGGGAAGCATTAGGTGAAAAAGGTAATCTGGTCTCTGTTGTCACTTACATGGTTGCTTATATTTTAGAAGAATTAGACTGAATAGCATATGGGCATATTTATGGCCTGATCACCAGTTTTGAAAGCTCCCTGCTCCTTTTAGAGCTGATTTGGAGCAGCGTGACGTTGCTCCCAAGCCACGCTTTGCTGTGCTCACCTGAAATGGGCACCATTTCCATCAGAAGGTTTCTGCTCTTCAGTTAAGTGTTGGCAAGCGTCACAACTCAAAAATAACTGTGTTAACTTCTCATGGCTTGTGGTATAGCTGCAAATCTTTTTCCATAGTTCAGCCTAGTAGGTGCAAGAGACACTGCATAACTCCTTTGGAAAGTCTCTGAAATCATACAGTCCATACATAGATCTTCCCAGACATCTGCCTCCTTGTGTGTTTGGTCCTAAGTCCTGACAGTCTAATTCATTCCTCTTCGCATCGCCGTAAAGGCAGAGCAGGATTTTGTGGAGACTTCCAAGAACTGTGAAATGTAAACAGCATACAGTTTGGAGATGGAGAAACTTACTTTTCTGTTGCTTCTTACTGAGACCAGAGTCCATTCTCCCAGGAGAACTGCACAGTGCAGAAGTCTTGCATTTCTCCTTCAAGCTCTCCTGGCCTCGCCTTGGTGGTGGTGGGGGCAGCACGTGCGGTCTGGTGCCTTGCTCTGGTGGGTCATTCATCAGCTGGGAACTGAAAGATCTCATTGGCGTAGCAGCCACGTCCCACCTGGCCTGGATATCTCTAAGCTTAAAGCAGGAATAATGGCAAGAAAATGGTACGAGCAGACCAGCTGCTAGCTGGAAAATTATTCCCTGAGAGGCTACAGTTGCACAGAAGGAAGAAATTGTCAGTTACTTTGGCACTGCATGTTTTTTAATTTGGGGGAAAATATTTGCAGTGTGCATCCAGCGATGTGATAAAAATAAAAGGCAAATTCTGTATTTTATTCTCATGCCAAATTCAACCTGACATTTTGAAATTGCTCACTTATTTTGAAGGACTAGAAAATACTTTAGAGTTCTCTGAAGGGATTACTCAGGAGGCAAACTAGTATGTGTTCCTAATTTACCCAGGAGAATAATTAAGTCTTTTTGTTGTAAAGAACAGAAAAAACCCATGTTTTGAAAATGAGGGACAGTAGAGTTTTGGTTTGTTTTGTTTTTTTGTAGAACCGTCGTTCAGAAGCCATTTGTCTGATTCATTGCTACTTTAGGCTTGTCCAAATCTGAACTAATTCCAATAAAATCAGCAGGATTTGACCAATGGGAAATACGATTCATATGCTGCTGGTTCAGATCCTATGATATTTAACCAGTACAGAGACAGTGGACATGAGAGAATGTCTACTGTACAAAATGGAGCAAGGGTTGGCCATCCACCCAGAAGCAAGGAGCTGAGGCAGCAGGACATGGTGCAGCGCTGCAAGTCTCGTGATCTGTTCAGTAGGACGTAGTGCCACAGGTTCACGCACAGCTGATTTTGGAGAAAAATCTCAGAACTCCCAGTGCAGAAAAAGTCCAGGTGTCCTTGTTTCCACGTGGTGCATGTGCCCTGAGTTTTAGCTTACCTCTGCTGATAGAAGTTTGGAGTAACCTGGTGAAGTCAATAATGATGCGGCATGAATATCGTTGGGATTATTCCTATTGTTTTAGCAGCTTTCTGAAACGTGGTGCCAGCTGAATCTAATGAGAATGGTGTAAACTGTGTGAGGAGCTTGCTCTGGTAGGTGCTTTTTTTGAAATGTTGAGTGCCAGAGGAAAAATGCATTGATTCAAAGCACAGTAACTCAGATAATAATGGATTTTTTTTTTAAATATAGAAACTATATTCAGAAAAATTTTCGGTAGTCGTGCAAGTTTCCATCAACTTTTCTTCAGTCTGGATTTTGTAGGGAAGGTTTTCTCTGAAGCATGTTGTGAGAAGATAAGGTTTTCATAAAAGAAACTTCACTCTACTAAAAGGTGACAATGGTTAAAAGAATGACCTCATTTCAGAAACTGGGAAGAAAAAGGAGCCTTAAAATGTCACCAGTCCCCAAGAGATGTGATCTGGGAGCTTTGACAGGTAAAGAAGGAATTCTTAGAAGTGCACACTCACCAGAAAGTAAAAAACTTGAATGTTTCTCTCACAGATTCCAGTATTGGCAGACTTTAAAAAATGTTCTCTGCTGTCTTGAACTCTGCTTAGCTGCCAGTTCAGCACCTTTTTTTTCAAAAAATGGGCCTGGTTTTAAATGGGAAAGCTCCCTATATAACTGCAGAGGCAGGAACTCTGAACTTTAGCTTCCCAGGGTTGCAACTAAAGAATTCAATGGTGTTTTATGCTATGTTTAGAAAAATGAGGAGGATGATGGGAGGGACTTGCATCAATCTTTGCACTTGTCTCTTCCTAAATTTGAAAGGTCACCAGGGGTATTACCTCAGTGTTTCAAGTTTAAAATCTGCTTTAAATGCTTTTTAAGGCATCATATAAAAAGCATATTCTCCTCCTCCTAGGCAAGAAATATGCTAACCGTAATAGATTTTTTTCTTCCATCATTTTCCAAGATTGCCTTCTGTTTATGAAAGGAATCAGAAAATAACTTAATTACTGTCATATGGTTCATTTAAACAGTTAAAACCCCACATTTTTAGCCGTTCCACCAAAAATGGATAGGTCGTAAAATGGTCAGGTGAGTGTTTGGAACCTGATGTGAACTTGGGTTCAGATCAGTTTGTGATAATACTTGAAGTTTTTTTGGAGCAAGCCATGGTAGTGTCCAGAGTTGAGCCTTGGGAGTTTAAGTGTGATCTCTGAGCCTTTGCCAAATGTAACTTTAAACTTTCTTCTATGTCCTTCTGCATCCATCTAATAGCAGCTATTGGGCAGGATTCCAGTATCTACAAAGGTGCCATGTACCTCTTGTTCCAGGGTGAGGCTTTGAAGTGACTGAATTGCTTTCACATGTTCTCCTATCATCTTTGCAATATATCTGCAATTTATCATTCCCTGCATAAGAACCTTGCAGAACTGGGTCCCAAATTATCTACAGTAAGAAAAAAAAAATCTGATGTTAATGCTATTGTATTATCTCTTTGGGAGACTTTTCCAAATTTTGGTCAGGGTACAAACAAAAGTCAGGTATTCATGAGAACTATTTTTCCCAAACCCTCTCACTTCAGTCGCTCTAATCAGTCAGTGGAGAGGGATTGGAGAACACCAGAACCTTAACATCCCACCATGAAAATCCTCTAAGCTAATTTGACAAGTTCTTCTTGGTTTTTGTTTTTGTTTTTTCCTAGGAATTTCATCACTGCTCATACCTTTAATTTGTCCATGAAAACCTTTTCACAGTTTGTATGACATGGTGCTAGTAAATGGCCTGGAACAACTCTATCCAGTATGTGTTCTTCACTGTGTCTGGGGCTTTTTTTTTCTACGAGACTGAAGCGAGCACGTTACAGGGTGCCTAGCAGTTTAGGCAATAACTGTGGATAGTTACACAATGTTGGCATTAAAGTCCTGCTCTTAAATTATTATTTAAATGATGGAATATTGTTTCTGTGGTTAATAAGAGCTCCTTGCCATCTGTGCAGTGATAATGCCATAAAGAAAAAATAGGTATATTTGTCTGCCCTACTTTTGTGTGTCCTATTACTCACATTATGTTTGTGAAGTAAAAAACATTCTTCAGGTGATGTTTCTCATACGGGTTTTAGTTTTCCATATTCCCATATGGAAATCTGATAAACCTTCAGAATCCTTGTAAGTTTAGATTCTTCCACTCTTTCCTCTACAAACAGATTTGCACACAGTTTGTGCATGGAGATATTGCGGGAGCAGTTCCCATACTCTTCAGGCTTAAATTTTCTACAGCAACCCTGTGACTGTTCCTCTCTTGGGTCAGTTTCTTGAGGTATGTTTTGCTGTGCACAAGCATTCTGCAAGGAGGATATTCACAACACTGAAGCGTAAGGCAGTTATTTATTGGGCATTACACAAGGTAGGTGGGTAGAACTTGGGGGGCTGTTGAGCAAAGCATGTGATGAGCTGGGTAGTTGTCAGCAGCTGGGGACAGGATGGGCTCTGCAGCCCACCAGAAGAGGTGGTCCTTTGTGTTGCTCAGTTGTGGTCCTTCAACCTCATGTTTTTCCTGAAGGGCTTGATGTCTTTTCATCTCCGTCTTTTCCTTCTATGCTCTTGGATGTTAAATGTCTCTGTCTCCACAGTCTTACCTCTGCCTGCAGTTGCATGTTTTTTATCATGCGTGTCCCTATTCTGTGCAGTTTCTCACAACTTAGCAGTTCACCTGCAGGGCCCTGACTTGTTGCAGAAGCAGCAGATGTGTAGAGGATTATGTTAAATGGCAGAAGAAGGAGGCAGGGTGATGGTGGCCCATGTATCTGCTTTCCGAACCTGCCACAGGGCTCCTGCATAGCAGTGAGCAAATTGCTTGAAACAAATTGTCGTTAATTGCATTCTCCTTGTTTTCTGGAACCTATTCATTTCTGAGAGACTGACTTTGCAGTCTGAATGGAACTTTAACCTTTTTCACCCCCTGCGCAGGATGTGCCTACAATGCAAGGTACTCAGGCCTGTTTAAAAAAAAGTATGATTAAAAATGAAAAAATCTTGCCTAGCCACTTGAGGAAGGGGGGAATAAATGAAAGTTAGTCAGTACTACCTAAGTTCAAGAAAGTATCTGCTTAAAATAACTTGATTTTATAATGTTTAATTCATACGTGTTCATTTAACAGAGGAGGATTTTTTTTTTAGCTGTGCAATAGCTACAAATAATCTTTTAATGTGAGGTGAAACAAAACCTGCATGTAATTAGCTTTAATCAACAGGCTATGAATGAACTCAGGTTAAGTGTATGCTAAAAATAGAGAAGGCAGAGACTAGAACATTTTCCTACCAATTTTCTGTTAATAATTCATAGAACTTCAGCCTTTTCCAACCATCTTTTTACTAAAAAAGAAGCGAGTAGAAGTGATGAAAAGATTCTAATAGTTTTTGTACAAATTAGTGTCCTACATATGATTTGTCATAGTTTGTGTGGTTTGGCTCTGTGTGTAACACCTATTTCTCTTCCTGTTTTGGAGAAAGATAAGAGCAACTGCTCATAAAATACTATGGGTGAGAAGTGCTTTCTTCATCCTGCAGGCAATCATGTAATGCCTTGAAGCATGAGATTCGATTAACCCGGCCCATTGTGTAAGATTGCACCGCTGCAAATTTTATTGAATAGTGGTATTTTATTTCTGTAGTGCCTGATGGAGCTTAATATCTCATACCAGTAACTTGGAGACCTGCTAAGTCCTGGTGTCATGATGCACTGTGACACTCGAGAGACACGGCCACGATGTTTTGATCACACACAGCAGCTCTTGGGTCATCACAGGGGACAATACTACAAAACTTTTTAGGCTCTATGATGACCACTTCTCCTTTTTTCAACGACCTACTGAGTGGAGGTTGTCTCTGGTCTTTGCCCCTCCTTTGACTACGGAAGGGTCTTTTCCCTTTCTCTTTTCCCTCTCATTTCTTGTAGGATTGCTTTTTTTTCCTCAAAAGAGGTGGAAGAAGCTTTGTAGCTCTTGTCTAAGAAGCTTTGTAGCTCTTGTCTAAGAAGGTCTTTCCTCTGTAGTCTTGAATTTTACCATGGGGTGCTCTTTTAATCAATCCATTGTGCATTATGGTGTATTATGTGTAACATTTGAACAGGATCACCTGCCAACTAGATAGGCTTCAGGAGAGCCTCCTATGATTGCTCATCACTGTCACATAGAATTGCTACATCTCCAGATGTAGCTACCTGCTATATTGAATTCACCAGGTTCAAGAAACTGAATTATTTTGTAGAATATGGTGTCCACTGCCCTACTTATGTGCGAATAAAATAAGATTGTGCTTGACCCAAAAAGGCTACTGCCCAATTTAAACGAAAAAGCAATGCATGCATATAAAAGCAAAGTAAAACAGTAGAATGAGAGGAAGTTGTGGAGAAATACAGTAATAATTTACTTTAAATATTTTTTATTTCCTGATTCAAAGTTTTGAACATTCATTTCCCCAAGCTCATGTGGAAGTAGAAGAAGGGCACGATGAGTCTTTTCTGCTCCTGTCAAGTGTGAGGAAATTAAGTTTATTCTAAAATACTCCTTTCCAGGCTGAATAATCTGTGTCTTGCCAGTCTGAGGCTACATAAGTAGTGGTGCATCACAAAACTGTATCTGGATAGGAGATCAAGAAACGTTCAAGGAGCTACTCGCTCAGTTGTGGTGGTGTTTATACCTCTCCACACCAATGGCAAGCGTGGCTGGGGCCTGTGTGTTACCTGCGAAGTGAACGAATGGCTCTTGCTCCAGAGTTAATGGTTGTTAGCATTAATAAAGATTGTGTCAGAATCAAGCATTTGCCTACCTGTGACTGAGGGTTTTTTTAGTTACATTTTCCCCACTGATTCTAATGGGAGTGTGGTGTTGTAAGCACTTTCCTCTCCTTATTAATTGGTTGGTAATAAGGTTTTTCTATTTGAGTTTGAGGTAAACGCAAGAGCTAGGGCAAAACTGGCACAAGCTTTCTGTCATTTGGTGGGTTTTCATCCGTAATTTTTGTTCCTTACGTGGCAGTGCTTCATCACTTTGCATCCCCATCCTAAAAAAGGTGTTAGTTGTTAAACAGCAGAGAACGCTTCTGTCTAAGCTTTGCCTTCTAGTGTCACACATGCTGTGGGGACTGACATGGCTGATTTGTTCTCTTCCCTCCCTGCTGATGTCCTGCCCTGTTCCCTTTTCTCTGTCTCTCTCAAGTTAGAAAGCCATAATCTTGGAGTGTTACATAGCCAGATCTGATTAACAAACATGGATGTGTAGGAGATTCTGCATCCTTTTTTTCCTGGGTGTCCTTATGTCAAAGGATACCTTCACCTGGTGTTGAGATTGACACATGTCTGTCAGTTGCCTGCTTATGCATGAAATGAGTCTGTACCGTACATGAGATGCATGGCCTCAGCTGGACACGCTCACTCTACAGTCAACTCTAGTGTCTGTTATCTGCACAGAACAGCATGGTCCCATCAGCTCTGTGCACCAGCTTTGGAAATCCTAAGGCTGTGATGGCAAATTTTCTAAGCTCCAAGTAGGTTCATATGGGCAGGGAAATGGTTTTCCTTGAAGAGAGGCAAAGAGTGTCCCTCCTATATATACACAGAACACAAGAAGAGAAGATCCACAAGCACACCTTCAGTGCAGTTTCCTGTTCTCCTCAAAATGTGTTTCTTCTGTAGCAGAGTGGTGGGCAATAAATAAACATTAGTGGCCTGTTTATTTAAATTCTTTTTTTTTTTAGTGTTTGGGGGTGCCTGTTTTGATACTATGAATGATCGCTTACCAGGATCATCCAGCAAGTTGTCAGTGTTATTATCTATTTCTAATGTAGATCTGAATTGCAGAAAGTGAAGAATCCTGGGAAATGACAGGAAAATTCAAATAAACCCCAAACATATATTACTTGATAGGATATGAAAGACTATACCTGAAGGTCATACAGCTGAAGTAATCTAACGAGTGTAATCTATGAACTGGTTTATTCTAATATGTTGCTAATTATCATGTTGTAGATAGGGCTTGCTGCAGTCTTAGTGTCAAGCTGTCTGAGGAAGAGCAACCAAATTAAGTTGAAGTGACTGATGGCCCTGCTGTAATCACCACTGAGGTAAAGCTGAATCACAGTGTGCGCGTAACACCCTAGAAATCTCTATAATATCCAAGCATGTATAGCAATGCAAAATGCTACCTAAAGCAGTAGCTGGGTTTTCTTTACTAGGATCTAAATGTTTATTCTGAGGTGAATTATACTGGGAAGACACAGACCTGATGGTAGGAAATATGTATCTTCTTGGAACGTGTCTAGCAGGCGAGCACATATACTGAGAGAAGAGTTAACAGATGCTGTGGGCGCTGGAGAAATGCATTTATTGTGAAGTCCTTTTTTTACTGTAATTACGGCTGGGAGGACAATCTCCAGCAAGGCATTAAATTGGGTCAACAGCTAAAAAGGCTTGGGAAGAAACATCGATGACAGCAAGCGGTATATAGACAGGAAACAAGTGGCAGTGTGGTGCTGGGCATCACAGGCTTTCAAATGCTGTAAGGGTGCCATTAACATATGAGTAATAATACATTAGAGAAAATACGGTTATCATGAGATGATGAATAATTCTTAGATGTTAAGGCATTAGGCTCAGTAGACTGCTTCTAATCCTATGGGATTGATTACTCTGTAGTAGCCGTATCCCCTGGAATCATCTTGTACAGTAGCTATTATAAGATATATTAGTTCTTATTCCCTAAAGAAGCTACACAGATGAGTGCTGTCATCATTAAAAGATTGCAGGTATAAGCTTTTCAGACGCTTGCTTGTCTTTCCGCCACCCCCTGCTAAGATCTTGCAGAACCAAACAGAATCCTGGTCTGTGGTTAAAAATTAAACAAAAATCCTGTGTCAGATACTCATGTATGGGGCAGAGCAAAGCTGTCACTTCATATTCACAGCTCATGGTAACTGTGGGATGGGGGGATTTGACAAGTTATCTATCTTAAAGGTGAGAAAGAGTCTCCTGCCTTGGGGTTACCTTCAGAGACAAGAAGATAAGATTTTTGTCAGAGGTAGAAATTTGGAGGGGCCAAGGCAGATGGGGTCATACATAAGTCATTGAGACTGAGCAGAGTTTGCCTGAAGAAATAAAAAAAATTGAGTGATGCTTTGCACTTACAGACAGCTCGCCTCCAAAGCGGTGCATGGGAACAAGGGAAGTCTCAGCAGCTCTGTTAATGAGTTTGAGTGCTATGGGTCAGTATCTAGGCCCACACTGCAGCTCCAGCACTTGCTGTCCCTCACTCTGTTGAAAGCCTGGCCTTCCACCCCTGCTCCCTGGCTGCCTGCAGCCCTGCCTGAAGCCATGGTGATGTGCTCCTAGGGCAGCCCTTAACTTCTTTGCGCTTGCCAATGTGTTCCTCTTTTCTTTTAGTTACTTCCCAGTGGGGTCCTTTCTTCTGTTTGCTGCTGGTGTGTGTCTGAGGCTCATTAGTAAATGTAAATTTTACTGATCAGTAGAAAAGGTGCTCTGAATGGTCTTGGAGAATAATAGATCAGGGAGGAGCGTGCTATGTAGAACAGCTTGGGTCTCTGCTGCACCATTCGCTGCACTTCCCTCCATGGTTTATTTTTATTTAGGTGCAACTGTTAAAAGACCATAAAAATGTATTTTCTAATACCTCTCTATGCCTTCTGCAGTAGCTGAAGCTGACTGCAGGTTTTGCAAACACTACATTCATCCAGAAGTTACTTGTAGAGAGGAGAGTCACTTACATTGTCTGAATTGGCCCAGTCACGCTGTTGCTGTTCCACAGTTGCATTTGAGTGTTTGATGAATGTTATTCATACAAATATGACTCAGAGCTCTGAGTCAGACACAGTGTAGGCAGCCTGTGTGCCTTTCACAGCTCTGCCAATACATCTTAATCCTGATTTTTAGCAATTCCTTGTGCTATATCAGTCTTGGACCTCCTCCCTGCCATGGTCATCACCAGGCACGTGAGCAGATGTGTACGCGTTCACAGCTCTGACAGCCTCCCTTCTTGTGCCACGTTTTCTATTCCAGCCCAGGCTTCCAAACTGATCTGCCAACATAACTCGGATCTGATCTGTAGCACGGCTTGTTGCTGGTCATAAATCACTCTGCTGATGTCCAGGTCTGCAGTACTGTGGCACAGGACACAACATGGATTAATGCAGAGAGGAACAAGCGGTGTAGCCTGGTTGTATTGGCCTAAATTACCTTAAATGTACACATCTCCTAAGTTTGTTAGTGAATCATAACTAGGAATGACAGGGCACTGTACTTGTGGTAAGAGGTGTCCAGGAAAAATGCAGTGCTAAAGTGTATGCTGATAACAAAGTGATGCAACGTAATGTTCCTTGAATTATTTTTTTGTTTTGTTACTTGCAATCAGTGATTGCAGCACTGAAAACACATAATGGTAATACGCTGACCATTTACAGGGCAAATGGGGCCAAGGTGGGAGGAGGTGCTGTGGAACAGTTCAGAGTAAATTTTGTCTTGTATGCGAAACTTTGAGAAATTCCTGCTCTGTGCTCATGGTTCAGTTGCTGTGATTGTAGGGCAAGAGAGATGCTGGCAGACCCAGCTGGCTTTCCTCTGCCAGCGAAAGCATGGGCTGGCGTTAGGCTTTCCAAGTCTCACTGGGAAACACTGGATGAAATTTCAGCTGAGAGCAAGACCTTGATTTTTCTTAGCTTTGCTCTGGGGTACTGAATATTGCCGGTTGTAACAGATCCAACAAATATGCTTTCCTAGGTCACTGTTGCCACAGGAGGGTGAGGTTTTTAATTGTCAATATTTTTATGGAAATAAGTATTGTTCTTAAAAGGTAGAATTTTTTACAATTTTTCATTAAGCTTTTAAGTAGTTTAAATACATTCCGTCATCAAACGGACCAGAGTTATATTTAATTACTTCCTTTGCTCTCACTGTTGTAAATAAGTACTAAAAAAAAAAAATCTGTTTTGAGTGGGAAGAAGCCGACAGGTATGGAGTAGTGGCAAGGAAAATAAAAACAAGGGGAAACCAAAGTGTAACAAGAACAAAATACAGCATTTTTTTCATCATCTGGGCTGTCAGGGGAGTGATGTGACCAGCATATTGCAGTCTTGCTGTAATCAGTAAGTCACCTCTCAGAACACTCGGACTCTGCAACACTGCTAGACCTTTGCCACAGGTGGTATGTACATCCCCCACAAAACATGCAGCTAAGGAAAACAAGCAAATCCTCTGAAATAGGATGTCTAAGTGAAATGCTTGATTTTTTTTTTTTTTTGCTAGTGTGGGCTTTTTAAGTGAACTGGACAGATTACTTCTCAATTAAAGGCTTGTACTCAAAAGAAAATTGCTAAAGTTGGGTGACTCAAAGGAAGTTGAGGTGGCTGGAGGCTCTAAAGGAGGCCAAGGCACTGAGAGCTGTGAGGCACTTGTTTTTCCACTCACTGTGCAGAAGGGATGTGCCATATGTGAGACAAGAAGATCCTAGACGTGTGCCATGGTTTGGGGTTTCTGTGAGTCTACTCTTAGCTAGTGGGCTTTCTCCTGAGGGAGAAGGGAGGTGAAGGGTCCCACACTGGAGACAGACGTGCTCTAGTTTCATCTACCCAGCCTTCTGAGGTTTTCAAGTTACTAACCTGAGGTTTATGCCGATTGGGAAGCAAAGTTAACTGACTGCTGTGACTCGCTGCTCACAGGTTGGTGTTTCCAAAGTTACCTGCACAATAAGAGACATGCTAACAGCCATGCCTGTTACCATCTGATTGCAGGTGGTTAACAGCTTGAAAAGAGGTGAGCTAAGGATTTAGCTGGTGAGCTAGCCTCCTTCTCAGAAGCACTTATCAGTGCATTGCTGGAGGTCAGATCTAGAGGAGGAACAGAAGATATGTAAACAAAAAAGGCTGTGTTCGCAAGTGTCCACCGCAGGCTATGACAAGGTGAGGGTGCTAGGGGTGAGCTTGAGGGGAACCTTGCTAGAGTGGCTTCAGATGTTCTTACTCTGGATGTTACCCCCTGTACAAGTGACTGGAAAGGGTATGTGGTCTAAGCTTTAGGTGCACCCCTTCGCAGCTCAGCATAATACCCTAAAGCTATTTTGTAATAGCATTTGGACTAAGACATCAGAGTTTGAACTGCAGCGTAAGTGTAGATCTTCTCCTGCAGACTTTGGAACTCCTATCGCATGCACAGCCAGGGGCACTAATGTCCAAAGTTGCTTTCAGCAAGCCTGTGTTGAAGCACCCTGTGTGTACAACAGGGCACCCTGTATAATCCTCCTGTGAATTTGCAGTCCCTGAAGCATGATGTTGTGTCCATGGGTATTTCTGAAGGGAGTTAATTACTACTAGAAACTATGAGCATGATTTCAAGAGCGGTTCTCAAGGGTTAGGGCTGGGCCAGCCACTAGACGAGTGACAGATGCTCTCTGTTAACCCTTCTCCCTTCCCAAAGGGGAAAAGAAAGGGAATAAGGGAGAGAGACATGTATTGGAAAAGAAAATCAAACTGCTTTAATGAAACAATAATGATAAAATGGAATATACAAATATATACAAAACAAATATAAGCCCCAAGGCCTCTGATGGCAATTATGTCACTGTCACCACTGGTGCTGTGGAGCAGGCACTGGGGAACTCCCAGACTGGACTCAGCAGCAGATGGGAACTGGATTCATTAGGCTCAAAGACAGAACACAGTCCACCTTGGACACCAGCCACTGGAGGAGAAGCTTGACCCTCGCGATCCCTCAACTTTTTATACTGAATATGACATACATATTCATATTCATATGGGGTGGAATCCCTCATTGGTCAGTTTAGGGTCACCTGTCCTGGCCGCTCCTCCCTGCAGGTGCCACCTCTTACTTTCCGCATCCACAGTGTGGCACATAAGATTCAGCAGTGACCTTGGTCTGCACAGGAGCAAGTGTGAGCAAGAGCCTTTCTGCACACCCCAGTCCTGGGTAGTAACTGTAAACATGGAGCGTTATCACTGCTGCAAGCAGAGAGCGTCTGTGAAAATCTGCCGTTAACTTCAGAAAGTGCCGTTACTTACAAGAGACTTAGATGAAAATTGAAATCACTGAACAGAATGAGTTCTGTTCTAAGTCAACTCAGGATGGATGTGCTAGAGTAACTGTGGTAACAACTCCACGCTGTCTGTGAATGCTCAGGGAGGATCAGGAACTCGGAAATACTGAGCTGCTGCTCAGTATGACGAGATGGAGATAGGGCAAGGAAATTCAACAGCTTTCCCTTTGAGGCTTGGGTTATGGTTAGAGCAACTTGCCTCTTTCAGCTGGGACATTTCTCACATGAGAAGTGCCATTTCTTCATGTCTTGGAAGAGCCTGTCAAAGGAGCTGTGGAGAGCAAAGTCCTTCAGAAGAGCTGCACAGGGGGCTTGGCCAGGGACCACACAAGAAGGTGCTGCAGTGATAGTATCAGCTCTTGGAGAATTCTGGGTTTCCTCACTCTTTCTGTCTCCAGAGTGCTCTTGTGAGAGCCTGGTTGCGTGTGTAGCTGCACCTCATGACCTCCCAAGTAACAGTCTGTGAAGAAGATACTTAGTTTTATTAGCTAGGATAGTTGCTACTAATGAAGCAACATAAGCCTTCAAGTTAGGTGCAAATTGAATCTTCCTTTTAAAGACGGTCATGAAGATGTGTTTCTAATTAAAGATACTTTGCTTGGCTGGGTAAGAGCAATTTTACTTGGTGTGTCTGTGCAGGAAGCTGCATCTGTTGCTGTTAGCTGTTCCCTGTGCGCAGGCAACTCTAACTTGATCTGTTCACATTACCCCATGCAGCAGGTTTGAACAGGACCAAGGAGATGGGATGGCCTGTCCCTGCATCCCCAGTTTGCCTATGGCAAAATTGGGGACCACCTTGCCTTTACCCGGAAATATGCATGCTTTTGTTTTTGTGAGGAGGTTGGAAATGCTCACTGGCAAAAGCCACCAGTCTCGGGGAGCTGCTGGAGCAGCTTGTCCCCCTTCCCAAGGCCAGCTGGGGCTTGCAAGGGAGGACTGGGGATGATGAGAGCCCAGGGCCTGCTCCAGCTTTTACTTGTTTATTCAAATGATGTTTGGGCATTCAATTTTAATTGTGTTAGGGAAGCACCTTTAAAATCCAAGAGAAGATGAGCAAGCAATTCTCCTCTTCATCTCTGAGTGCTGTCTGTGACTTGGAGCAAACAGCAGGTGAAATTCCCTGTCCTGTGTTTGAGTAAGTGGGATTCTATAGCTTCTTGGGGTTTGCTTTTCTGTAGCTTCTCACCCAACTGTGGAGGTCGCTGACTTTTTCTTACCTAGGTAGCAATAGGTTTGTAAGCCAACTCTGCTCTCCCAAAATACAGTTTTATGCTCATTTCTCATTCAGTTAAAGCAAAAATACAAGATTCATGGTAATTGCAGTTAAAAATGTCCCCAGAGTAAGTTTTGGACTCCCAGTGCTAATAGTACTAGCAGTGGCTTTTGTATTTGTAGCTAGCTTATGCCTTAGTGATGGTAAACCCAATTAAAAAACAGGATTTAGTGCAATGTAATCAGCAGAAGTTTGTACAAAAGAGCATCCTGTAACTTGTATAGTCACAAGATATTTCAAAAATTGTGCAGACATAACACTGGAAAGACAGAACATCGACTCTTTCTAAATTTCTATTTGTATAAAAGAGAAAAGCATCTAAGGCGTGTATTTTTCTTTTTCTCAATAAGGACCTCAAGGAATTGTAAGAACGTGTAGAAGGGTTGCTGCTTGTTTAAAAGACCAGATTGTGAGCTGATCCTGTGCAAGAAAGTGGAGCATAAGCTTGATCCCTCAACAACACACTTTGACAGCATCTCAAATCCACATGCTGCATGGACAGCCACATCTGCCCTACTTTGGAGGGCAAAGCAAGCCACAGGAGAGGGCTGGCAGAGGAGCTGTGGCCCTATCCCCATTTGACCTCAGCCACTGAGGCTGATTGGCTGAATAAACTGCGAGGAAGGGAGGGATTTCTCATTTTGCTCACTGCAGGAGGAAACTCTGATAAAGAATTAGCAGATAAGGCAATAACAACAAGGACAGGAATACAGGTATCAGAGACTGTCAGCTTTAAAAAATATCGCCCCAGATTTTTGTGAAGCAAAGTCTCTTCCAGCGTTGTTCCCCCTAGGCAGCACACTGATCATCTCTGCCTACATCTGCAGCTGCTGCTCAGGTGTCTTACTGAGACCTTGAAGGAGGGGAGAGAAGAAGATTTTATGCTAGTTTAATTTTCAGTTCGTAGAGGAACAAAACAGAGGACTCAATCTAAAAATCCAGGGGTTTTTCATGTGGCTTTTTTGATATTTCCATGTAGAGCTATACAATAATGAACCCCTGTTCGTGGGTACATCAGTAAAAGACTTGTTTGTTTTGAGCTCAGCAACTAGGGCATGCCAAGAGTTGCCTATAGCATCATTCGGATGAAGCAAAAGCACCAGGTTACATGTAGCATTTTTAAATGAATGAAAGGTCATTAAAATAGCTCTAAATAGCAAAAGAGATCTGAGGAAAGCTGTAATAAATTTTAGGAAAAAAACCTAAAGCAGTTCAGAGTAATACTACTTACTGATAATTCCTTTCTGTAGTTCCATGTGCAATACATACAACAGTAGTTGTTGGTTCAAAGACTTCATCAGCCAAAGTGTAGCTGTTGGCAGTGGTAACCAGTCTAGTTCAGTGGGTTTGCATGAATGTCCCTCCTCCTACTCATCACAGGTCCTTTAAACTGCTCTGTTTGGCTTGGCAATTCTCAAAATACCCAAATATCTACTTTATAGTTTGTCGCCATGTTATCAATAAACAGATGCAGAGGTGACCCACACCTTGCTATGTGTGTAAGATCATGCAATCATGGAATGGTCTGGGCTGGAAGGGACCTCAAAGATCATCTCGTTCCAAGCCCCCTGCCATGGACAGGGACACCTCCCACTAGACCAGGTTGCTCAAGGCCCCATCCAGCCTGGCCTTGAACACCTTCAGGGATGGAGCATCCGCAGCCCCCCTGGGCAACCTGTGCCAGTGTCTCACCACCCTCAGAGTGAAAAACTTCTTCCTTACATCTAATCTAAATCTCCCCTATTCCAATTTGAACCCATTACCCCTCATCCTATCACTACAAGCCCTTGTAAAAAGTCCCTCCCCAGCTCTCTTGTGGGCCCCCTTCAGATACTGGAATGCCACAATAAGGTCTCTCTGGAGCCTTCTCTTCTCCGGGCTGAACAACCCCAACTCTCTCAGCCTGTTCTTGTAGGAGAGATGTTACAGCCCTCAACATATATAGGAACAGAGCTGGGAGGAGTGAACAAACATATCACTGGAGTCTGGAGTGCTGAGTTGTTACAGTCTAATAGAAATGCTCATAAATCAACTTTAATAAACTTGTCAATGAAAATGAGCAGAATATAATTATTTGCAGCTATGAATATGAAAAGACATGTAAAATCTGAGACTTTCATCACTGAGGACGGTATATTATAAAGAAAAACTTCATGACCAAATTCCTGCTGAAACTCCCATGAACATGAAAACCCACTGAAAGGTACTATAGGATAGCTGAGCAGTTTAGCTTCTAAAACAGGGAGGAGTCCTAACTTCTATTGGTTTGGAGATGTCAAAAATTTAGTGTCACTTGTTCTTAAATCTGCCTTATGAAATGATGGTGTGTAAAGTGGGAGGGTGGGGAGGTGTACACCTGTATTTATACAGTGTGAACGGGTAATTCAGTAGGTATTTAGGAAAACTACAAGCACGGATTCCTGCAGTTTGGAGTTTCCAGTACAATGTGCTTAATGATAAGCCAATGTTAATTAACTTGGTGGTACCCTGTGGTACTTACCTATCAAGATAATAATAGTACTTTTTAATGATTGAGATATGAAACATTTGTTGTTCTTATTGAAAACAGCATAACTTTTGCTATTGTCTGAAATTGAGGACACAGAATCACAGACTGGTAGGGGTCAAAAGGGACCTCTGGAGATCATCTAGTCCACCCCTCAGCCAAAGCAGGTTCACCTAGGGCTGGTGAAAAATTCTATACCATTTGTTTCTCTGTTTAAGAATTTACTCTTCTCTGCCGCCTTCCAGCTGATATGTTTAGAAGTAGTTGCCTTCCAACTTTGTGCACTACAGCCAAGTAGAGTTTTTTCCTGTGTCCTGATTCACAGCTAGTTGTGTGGTAACATTGTCAAGGGCAATGTAGTCGAATGCAGGGGCAGGAACAAATAGCTGTGAGTTGGGATGGAGGCAGGTAACTCATGCTGAACTTGAACTGAGTGCACTGCAGGACTGCAGAGACAGGAAAGGCAAGCATGTTATGTAGTTTGGTGAGCAACAGAAGCACAGCTTCCCTCCGATTTGCATCTCCAAGTTGACGGCAAGTTTTAGCACGAGCTCTTCCCATATTGATGGGTCGTACGTAAGGTCTCAGCTGTTTGGGTGTTGTCTCAAGGCAAATGGGTGTTGAGTGCTCACTGCAGAAATTCTTGTAATGGGGCACTGACATCAAGGATGAACTCTTTTTAATATGTGATCACTTGTTTTTATAGAACCTCTAGAATCACGATTGTATCTGGTATCTCCCCTCCCCACCAAATGTGGGCCAGTGGGTTCAAAAGTTGTACAGGACATGTGTTTCAGAGGGAGAATCAAATATATAGGCAGCAAGGTGGAATAAGCTGGTTTTGGAGCTTTCTCCCTCCTGCGCATGTGGTACCCCCACGGAGAGCTCTCTAAGCTTGGGACTGGGGAGTAACAAGCTCTTGTACTTTCAGAGGAATAGTTCTGTGGCGGGGAGCAGAATGACAAAGTAGATGAGGTGACAGAGGCACTCAGAGGTAGAGATGCAGGTAGAGAAAGGTGGGAAGTAACCTTCCCTGAAGCTCAGGAAACTGATGAGGAGGAGCTGTGTGTACTGAAGTGAGAGGATCCAAATTAATTGCCAGATGCAAGTCACTTGTTGCCAGCAAGAGGGTCATGGGAAGGACAGAAATCTAGACAGGAAACTGCAAATACCAGGAAAATGAGCATTAAACTCTCAGGATGACATGGACTTCAGAGACTGACAGTACTGTGATTGTGCGCTACAAAGCTTTGCACTCTGGTATATTGAAGTGTGCTGGTTCCTAGTCCCAGGAGAATCAAAAAGGCTGTTGCTGACTCCATGAAGTGATGTACCAGGATGCAGGATAGCAACAAAAACAACCAAAAGATATGTGGAAGCTGGTGGTGGATCTTTTGTCTGAATAAGGACTACGAAGAACAGGGAATAGAGACCTGTGGGATTGTTTGGCCCTTGGAAAGCTTTTGCAGTGTTAGGTGCCTGATCTGCAAAGCTAGGGTAGCCTATATATCAGGAGCCAAGTTCTGATAAGTGTCAAATGTGTGAATGCAGTCGGACCTCCCTGCATGTGAACTCGAGTCCTGAATGTCAAAGGAGAAGAATTGATGTTGAATTTCTGGTAGAGAGTGTCCCATCTCTCTACAAGTGTGTTGGAGAGCTGCTCAGGTCAGCGATGCAGTCTAGAGTAATCACCTTCTAGCAGCTTGTTTGTGTGCTGGAAGACTCTGCTAAATACAGGGTGGCCATGCTCAGAGAAATGGCCTTGAACACTCTCAAGAACCCCACCTTTGAAATCACCATGCAGCGTGCAGTTCCCTTCTTCCTGCTGGCTGTTCAGACATGCATTATTGATGGCCTTCCACCATCCTCCCTCACCCTGCTCCTGCAGAGCCCTTGTGCACCGCTGAGCCAAAGCAGATGCAGAGACCAGCGTGGAGCCTGAGCTGCTGGTCTCCAGGCTGTCAGGTCTTGTTTCTTTTCATGCACACTTCCTAGCAGTAATAGGGACCACTTGATAGTGGCACAGAAACTGAAGAGGACTTGTAAAGAGGTTTGGGGGTTTTTTTTCTTCATCTAGTTGTTCAGTCATTACTTTGTTACTTTTCTTACTGGTCGGCTGGGTAAGAACTACAGAGCTGTGTTGCTTGAGTTGACTGCAGGTATGAAAATATTCCACCACTGACCCCACCACCCTTTTAAAATAACAGATTTATGCGATCTGACATTTCCTGCCTTTGTGCTTCAGATATCTGGCATCGTTAGATGGGAGTTAAGTGTCTTAATTCCTCTAGTTTTTCCGCTGGTGCTGGGGGGTTTTTTTGGCTTAATTTGCTTTTTTCTTTTTATGAAGTTGTTAGCATTAAGACCAAATCTTGCTCCCTCACTGTTGTTTGACTTAGGGTAAAATAAGTAGAGGAAAGTCTGTCCGTACTATTTATTTCAGAAGTTTCTTCAGTTTCTCAGTTAGTCACATTTATATGGGATGTAAAACATCACTATTAAAGCACTGCTCTGTATTAAAGACTGTGAAGAGTAGTCGTAGTTCACTGTATGTCCTCTGTATTTGGTAATGGTTGTGGGAACGTGAATAGACACAAGCATTCAAACATAGCTGAGTCTTAAAAATATTTCAGTTCACTTTCATTCATATTTGAAGTTTAACTTACTTTTTAAAGGTGTACACATGCACATGAATGTATTTCTCGTTAGCCAAGTGTGTTCACGCAGGTGAGAACTATGTGCATCTGTCTTTAGAGAAGTGTTGAAGCGTTCTCAGCTTTATGCAAGTTGCGGTATTCATGGATTGCTAGAAGGATCTGTATTTGGTCTTTCCATGTCTTACAGAAAAAGTGACATTGTGTCAGAGCAAGAAACCACTCAGACTGTACAAAGCAAGCTGCAAAAGAAGAGTTGCGTAATTGCCCTGAGTAGTCACTGAAGCTTACTGCGAAGCTTGTTACTCAAACTACCTGAAAAATATGAGTAAAATGTTAGGTTCAGGAGCTGGTCACAATGAAGAATGTTCATCAAAGCAGGGTTTTAGCTTAAGCGTCTTTATCTGCTCTCTGCTAGGAGGTTAAAAAACAACTTCCTCCACAAGTCTATTCTTGGGATATTTTAACAGCAAGCATCTAATTATGTTCAGCTAATGGAAGGGACAAACACTAAGACGAGTTTTTGATTATTTATCTGTGCCAATCTCCTCTGCTAATAGACAAACGCTAACAGCATCGTAAGCTTCCCAAAGCTAACAATCAGAGTTTGTAAGGCAACACAGAGCTCAGAGCCCAGCCTCGTTTTTCCCTCTCTGCCTGCACAGCCTTGGACAGAGGCAGCCCAAGACTCCTCTCTTGCCTTGTAACTGGTGGCCAAGTGCCTGCACCTCTGGTTCTGCAGAAATGTTTTATGTACCCTTTACTGTCCTAGCACCATCTTCACCCTGAGCACTGGCAATCCAGGAGGAAGCCGTCATCCACTGCAGCACTGGCATGAGCTGCCGTGCTTGGTGTTCAGCCTAAAAGGGCTTGTGGTTACTGTGCTCTTCTCTAGGAAAGGTTTCAGATCGAAGGTGATCTGGTTCTGATGTGCAGAAAGATGAAGACAGTAAGACTTCAATGTGACAGCCTATTTCAATGCATATAGCACGTACCCCTTTAGACTTACATGTGCGCAAGTCCTTGGACAACCGGGTGGTAGAGGGGGCTCAGGAGCAGGAATCAGTGGCTGGATGGAGGAACAAGCCAGGGTGGACAGGGGGAGGGAGGAACGTGAAGGAGAAAGTACTCCGGAGTAAGTTTTTGGGGTTGTTTTGTTGTGGTGGTTTTTTTTTTTTTTTCCTTATTATATGAGAACAACAAGCAAACAAACAAAACCCAAACCCCACTGCTGCAGAACGACATCGTTTTATTTTTAGGGTAGGATTTATGGGTAAAAATATATTATCCTTTGTGAGACAAAGCTCTAAGGAAATTTCTTTCTGTAAGGTTTGTTCTTGCCAGCAAGAATTATTATTGTACTTTTGTTTCTGTCCATTTATAGATAGACCTATAGCTATATTGCTACAAAAGGTTAGCCCACTGAAAGATGAGTTGCAGGAAAGCGTGTTAGGTGTCTTTTAATTCTGTTCTAGAGATAGTTATGTTGCTTTGCAGTTGGACAGAGAAGAAACTTAGGAGATAACTTCTTAGAAAAATAAAATTATGGAGCAGGGAGACTTTGAAACTGCCTCAATAGTGAATATTTCAATAGTTCAGTGACCTTAGTAATGACCTTAGCTGGTAGGAAGATGATTTTATAGCAAAGTGAAAACCTCTTCTACTTCTTTGTTAATAATTTATCATTAAGTACTGATGTCAAGCTTGAGCACTAATAAGATTTAACAGCATAGAAGTACAAGCCAGACCTGCTAACATGTAACTCTTTTGTATCTGGAAGACAAAGTCATGTCTCTGATAGTCTTAAGTGCATTTATCAAAAGTTGGAACAGGAATACAATTTAAAACAACATAAGACAGTGATCTCAATGTACTTCTGAAACTGTGAAATGTGTTTTCTCAACTGTGTGAAGAGTTTCTTCTGTTCCATCTTGGAATGAGGAAAGTAAACTGTTTTAATGTGGCCTGTGATTGATATTGTAACTTATGTGCTTAAAACTTACGTTGTTTGTGTGCTGCTTAGTACTTACAGTACTTTGTTTCAGTAAGTACATTAGTTAGATATGACCTGGGACCAAAGAAATATCCCATCTGTCTCTCAGCTAACATTTGACAGTTAAAAAAAAATCCACGTTTGCAACACAGCTGTGTATTAACAATCCCATCTTTCAGCATCAAGCACTTAAAAATGTGGTGGAAAAGATGTTTTGGCTATGTTGACGATGGTGTTATCTATGCTAGATGTTCTCCTTCCACTCCATAAAAACAGTTAGTTGAACAGGACAGGCATGAGAAAAAAATAACTGTCATGCAAAAGGATTATTTACTGTTTATGTGTTGGAGCTTCTGCATTTAAAGGAAAATAAAAAACCCCACAAATGTGTAGTAGATACAGATATCACACAACAGTGATATAAAATGGGGAAAAAAAGGTTAAGAGTAGCTATTTCATGATCTGGAAGCAGCTTGCTTGCTCTCGTTTGTTATATTTACATGTTCAAACAGCCACCGAGCTCTAGCCACAGGATGCAATGTCTGATCCTTTTCTTGTATTCTGTTCTTTCTCAGTGAATAGAACAGCAAGGTAGCATTGCAGGGCCAGAGAGAGGTCTTTGTGTTGTCTGCTAGCAGGAGAGGAAGGCGAGAGTATCTTGTGTTCTCGCTGGGTTGTGAGTGACATCTTTGGTTGTCTTCTACACAGGCCCCTGTAGAGAAGATAGCAATATGCTAGCAAATGTGAACCATGCCATTCTTTGTAGGTTTTCTAACTTTCATTCTACAGGCAACTGCTTAGGTGTCAAGAGGTAGAAGTCTTTGAGATGGGTGTCTCCATCAGGATCACAGAAGTTGCAGCCGTTTCTGCTCAACCAAAGTGCACTTGTGTTCTGCAGAGCTGGAGCACCTCGGGCTCTTCTTGGAAAGGTTTCAATATGTATTATAAAATAGAGGGTTAAAAGGAACAGCAGAACCTCAGTCAGGCATTAGACACATTAAATATTATATTAAGAAAAATTTCTTTACTAAAAGAGGGGACAGGAACAGGCTGCCCAGGGAAGTGGTGGAGTCACCATCCCTGGAGGTGTTCAAAAAAGCATGTAGACATGGCACTTCAGGACGTGGTTTAGTGGTCATGGTAGTGTTGGATTGATGGTTGAACTCAATCTTAGAGGTCTTTTGAAACCTTAATGATTCTATGAAATGCCGGAGTTGAATCAAACAGCGGTTTTCTTCTTAGTAAGTTGCCGATATCATTGCTACCAAATAACAAACCTAGCAGAAGCGGAACCACTGAATAAATCACAAGTGAATAACTTTCATGAAGTAAATTATTTATTCATGAAGTAAATAACTTCACCCATCATGAGGACTGTAATTGAGCCACGACAGAACTTAAAACTACTGTTTGATTTGCAACATTGGCTTTGCCAAAGGGAAAGTGCCAGTCAGTCTTAGAATAATAAATGATAGTTGCAGTGCATGAGAACGTTAATGAATCCAATAATGATGATTGTGTGATGAGTGTCATATGTGCATTTTTAATTCATGCCTTCCATTTAGCAATCTGTGAGGCTTGGGTTTTCTCATTCCAGCAATGGCTGCTATCAAAGTCAAGGGCAAAAGCAATTGAGTGGCTCAGTTAAAGAGGCTCTGTGACTCCTGTGTTATGCAAACTGGCCTATCAGCATGACGTAGCATATTTGAATAAATTAATTCCTAAATGAGGATTACTTTGGTCAGACAGTATCAGATCTAGTTTGATTAATGCTCAGATTTATTTTAAATTTTCTCTAATACTTTTCATTTTGCTGCTGCTCACTAAATTATCAGAGTGAAGTAGAGCACTTGAAATGTTTTTGTTTTAATTGCTAAATGCCCAAACCCTATCACGTCCCTAAAAAACTCAGCATTTGTACTTTTCAGAGTGTTTATATATAGTGTGGATGGACAGCCCAGCCCTGCCCGTCACTGCCTTTCATTGGGAGCTCTTTCCTAGAACCAGTACAGAAAGTTTTATGGTGCTAAACACGTCAGCTTTGTCTCTTCATGGGCTAAACCAAGGTCTTTGGTTTACAACGCTGGTAATCATGCTGGTAAAAAATGACATTTTTGTAGTCATAAAATCATCACTTTTTAATATACATATCTAAAAGGCATTAAAAAACAATACAGAGAAAAGACATGGTTCAGAAAGGTATTAAAAAATAATCCAAATCATCATTCTTTCACTTTCCAACAAAAATCTCCACAAAGCCTCTTTCTTCCCGCTGTGCTGAAATTCAGATGAAAATAACATTGCCTTTTGCAGTGGTACCTTTAAATCCTCAGTGGAAAAGTTGGGGTTTTTTTCTGTGTCTTTGCCTTTATAATCGTTTCTAAGTAATTTTTTTTTAGTTTTATGTGAGGAAAAAAAATAATTGCAAGGTGACGCTATCCGGTGGAGAGAGAGAGAGAAAGAAAATGTGACCATTTGGTGTTGGTAAATAGGGTTTCCTCTTTTCCCTGCAGTTTGTAAACTGCTCTGCTTTGCATCTACGGCACTGCTTTGGGGCGTGAGGTGTATCAAGTCTTCCTTGTGGTGTGGCACTTTGCAGTGCAGAGTTAAATGATGCATGAAATGACCTGTCACACTGTATTATGTGCCACAATACTATATACAGAGAGGAATGCTTAAAAATAAAAAAGACAGAAAAAACAATTCCTGAAGCCCCACTTTGTTGTTTTAAAGAGAAACATTTGGTGTGTACGTACATATTTCTGCATAATTTATTTTAGCTAAGCCACGGGAGTCCATCAACTACCAAAACAGGATATACTGGATAGTTTCATTAGGGAAGCTAGTGGTGGAGATTGGGTGCCTGTGATACAGCTTTCCTGCAGGGAACAACAAAAATGAGCTTTTGCATCTCATGCTGGAAATAGCTTATGAACAATTTTCTTGAATGGCTCTAAGTAGCTTCATTACTGGGTGAGAAGTTAGGAACGTGTTTATGAAGCTTTGCAAAATGAATAGGAAATGATGGTACACTGCATTTCTTATTAAATCACAATATTCTCAAGTTTGTATTACGTAATTTCAGCTGATTTCATCTGATTTTGCCTGCAGTTCATAGTGCTTGGTTGATGGTCAGACTGAAACAAGAAGTCCACAGTGTGCAAGCCTCATCTAATGATTCATGTGTCCTCCTTTGCACTACAAATACCTTTCTGCCCCTTCACGAGGACACGGACACAAATCTTCCCTCAGGCTTGTGGCCTAAATCCAAGTGCAAATTTAGGCCTCCCAATTTTAAACAGAAAATAATCACTTTAAATGGGAGTTACTTTCTATTTTCTTCCTTTGTGTGTAGAATATGGTCAGGAATGCAGCAGAGTTGATGATTTTTTTTTTTCCCCCCCTCAACTGCCAAGTTTGCTCCCTGTTAAAGATCTGCTAGTGTGGCAGAAAATGTGGTTTGCTTTAAAAATGGCACAGCCCTCTCCCAGTATTTCAGATGATACAGTGGCATTCCCTGCTCGTCATTACTCGGATTTTTCAAGACAGCGGTAGCAATGCCAAAATCCCAGTCACGCATCCACCAGCTCCAGCTCTACTTCTTATCTGCTCAATATTTATGTGTCTGTATTTCATTTCAGTAAATAATATATTTAATTACATATTTCAGATTAATTATGTAGCAGTTGCCGCATCTTGTAGCGAGGCAGGGAAAACCTCATTCCTGAGGGACAACTTTTTTACAACTGCTCAGCATTGTTCAAAGTAATTTATTTTCTGCTGGACTCGAGAATGGCCTATTTCACCCTGTTCCATGGGGAAGCTTGTTCTCATGTGCCAGTGGGGCTGTGAAGGAGGTATCTGGATCGTCCTTTCCTCCCCAACCTCGCGCTGAAGGCAGATGGAGTGTGAGGTGTCAGCTCTGCGTTTCCAGCTCCAGAGAAGGATGTTGGGCCTTGAGAATATTGTGCAATTCCCTGCTTTGGGAAGGTGCAAAAGGGAACTTGCCTGGACTTGTGGATTTTGTTTGAAGTGGTTTGGGTGCAGTTCATAACCAGGTCTTAATTTTTATCAAGATTTGAGGAGCTGCAAGTTCCTGCGTAGGAACAGGTTGGTGACCCACCAAAGCATTTTTCTGTCTGGAAGTGCCTAATAGCTGATGCTCCAGTGGAAAGTGAACTTCCTCTGCAAAAGGAGGTGCTACATTTATCAAACTGCTATACCACCATGGGCTAGATTATTGATTATTTCTTGTAATCTAGTGTAAAACTACAACTCTTATTTGCCACTTCAAATCAGGCTTGAAAAACTGGCCTCAAATCATGTTACAAATTGGAGTCTTGGCTCAGTATTGTTGGACAATTTAAGATTTGTGGAACTTTCTCAGTTGTTCCAGCACACAAACAGGTGTCAGCATAATTTTGTCTTGTGTGAGGATGATTTGCTGAAGGCCAGAACTCAAAATTCAGGGTGTGGGAGCTGGCCCCCAAAAGAAGCACTTGCAAAATCAAAGTTTTTGAACTGAACACTCTGCTTGAATTGGCAAGTGCCAGAATTAAGTTGGTGCAGTGTTATTTTACATGGCAGCTGGATCACAGCCCTGGTTCTAGGCATCCTGAGCTTGGGTGAATGGGCTTCACCCTGATGCCCTGCCAGTGGTGGGAGCGGCAAAGGGCCAAATATGCATGTGCCTGCATGGGAGCTGGCACACAAAGGAGCTCTGCCATGTTGTGTATGGAGTTCACTCCTACTATAGTCCCCTGTAAGCTGCAGTAGGCACATCGACTCCCCTCTTTCTCATTCACCGCCATATGAGCAATCTGGAGACCTGCATAGTTCTGCATTCAGGGCAGTGATGCAACAGAAAAAAATCTGTACTGTTTCCACAGCAACTTGTGCGTCGGACCTTGGCTGGAGTGAGGCAGCAGGACGCTGTCACTCCCTGCAGTCAGTTACTTCAGTAAAGGCTCATCAAAAGAAAGCTCTCGTGCTACCCACAAGCTCCTCTTGGTTCTTGACATAAAGGGACTGTGGCCAATATATTGCCATAAACACAGCTCTAGATTTTGCATTGTCACTTTATTCCTTCATACTTCAGCCCATGCTACTGCTTTGTTTTGATTCACTCCTCTATCTACAGATAGTCATTGCAGAACACTTCAGGATTATCCATTCAGATCTTGCTGAGGATGGCGTGGTCAGAAGTGGTTAGTGCTAGGTGGCTGGTGACCTGTGTAAAATGGCCTGGGAGGCTCAGTGCTGTCACTACCTGACAGATACCACCAGCCCAGATGCTGTCGGCACCGGTGGCTCCCTTAGCAGCACTGTTTAGGGGAACGAGGGACTGAACTTCTCTTTTTTTCCTCAAAATGGTTTCTCCAGATTGCAGACTGGAGAAATAGTTTATTTCACCCTACAGTTTTGCCGGCTGAAACAATCTGTGCGTTTACACATGGGTCTGTGCATAGGCTTGCATATGTTTGCATAGTTCATAAGTCACACAAAAGCCACCCCGATTGAATAAACACTGATGGCAGTAATGGTGTGATTTCTTTCACCAAAATGTGACTTACAATACACCTCGGTGATAGTTCTGTGGCCAGTGGTTTCCATTGAAGTGCTTTTATTTAAAATTCACATAATCTTCACTGGATATTTATGATACTCTCCTACAGTCATAAAAAGCCTAGCACTTCTGCTTATGGAACAAAGTAAATATTTGGTCTAATTTGCGGTTAACTGGAGAAGGTTTCTAATTAGAGCAGCCGCGCTCTAAATGGTGTAAGATCTCTCAAGCTGATTACGTGCATATATGTGACATCTTTACTATGCCTTTAGAAAGCATGGGGAAAAAAAGCACCACTCTAGTCACAGTAAACTTCTGTGATGCTGTAGAACAGAGCAGAGTCCCAAGCATTTGGTATCATAATTACAGTTGCACAATCAATAAACATGAGCTTGCTTTTAGTATTTTACACAGCTTTCTAACATGCCAAAATAGCCTCCTCTTTTAAGCAATTATTGCTCATGTGGAATTTGAGCTCATCGGGAGTTGTCTGTCAAAATGTTTTTAATGAGAAATTGAATTTGCATAACACTGACACGTTGATGTCTTTTGCTTCTAACTGTTGACACCGACGGGCTAAAAAGCTTGGGTTTGAGGAGGGAGAAAATTGCATTAGTTCAGCCCATTTGGAGAATCTCTGTTTGCTGAATTAATTTGCTAAGCTTTGTTTTTCTGCTGAATATTGAACCTTATTTCCAACTTTGCATATACTGCTTGAGGGGAGTAGCTCCAGCTCCCATTTTCTGTGGCTGCATCTCCTTACAACACAGCCCAGGAGCGGGCCAGGGGTGCTGTGCGGAGCTGATACCTCGTGCTGTGTTAGGGGAGGCAAGGTCAGGTCAAAAACCTGCTGCCTGGTACTCCCTGGGCTCCGGGGTTGCACCTCAGCAGCTGAATAAGTGTCATAGTTTTTTCCCCAAGCGTAGTTTTGGCTAATTCAATTGGTATGGTGAAACCAGTCCCTTCACGTGATGGCTTGCTGAGTAGATACTTTGTGAAGCTCTATGTAGGTTAGCAGCAATATACAAATAATCACAAGTGCCTTGGTAGTTGTTCCTTCACTGGTACCCTCTGTCCTGATTTGAGTTAGAACAGAACTAATTCTGTTCAGTGATTTTACTTTTCAGCTCAGTCTCTAAGTAACGGCACTTTCTGAAGTTAACGGCAGATTTTCACAGACGGTCTCTGCTTCCAGCAGTGATAACGCTCCGTGTTTACAGTTCTGCCGAGGGTTGGTGTGTGCAGAAAGGCTCTTGCTCACACTTGCTCCTGTGCAGACCAAGGTCACTGCTGAATCTTGTGTGCCACGTTGGGGGTACAGAAAGTAAGAGGCCACCCTGTGGGGAGGAGCGGCCAGGACAGGTGACCCTAAACTGACCGATGAGGGATTCCATCCCATGCACGTCATATTCAGTAGAAAGCTGAGGGATCATGAGGGTCAAGTTCCCTTCAATGGCCATTATGCAAGGAGGACTCTGTTCATTCTTCCTTCAATCCCAATTCGTATGTTCCTGAACCCAGTTCCCATCTGCCACTGAGCCCAGTCTGGGACTTCCCTGGTGTCTTCTCCACAGCATCAGTGGTGACGGTGATGTAATTGGCATCACAGGGGTTGGGTTCGATGCTGGTTATGTACATATAATGTTTTACTATTACTATGTTTATTAAAGCTGTTTTAATTTTCTAATCCATAAATCTGTCTCCCTTATTCTCTTTCCCTTCCCTTTTGGGAAGGGAGAAGGGTTAACAGAGAGCATCTGTTTTTGTCTAGTGGCCGGCCTAGCTCCAGACCTTGACACCCTCCTATTCACAACAGAGATATATAAATGCTAAAGCATATCACCAATTTCAAGGTGACACTGTTAGTTTCCTGTCACCCTTCCAATAAACACCTTGAGAGCACAGTTGTTTTTTCTTTCGTCCCCGAAACCCACTCAGGCGTGAGGGAGCTAGGTGGTATGCTCTGCTGTTTGTTATCTGAAATAAGCTCTGAAATTTAAAAAGAAGCAGAGATAACAGATCTATCGGGAAGAGAGCAAGTTCCATCAGTGCCTCTGCCCTCACAAGTTAGTCATGTGGGAAGCAGACTGACGCGTCAGTGCTCTGCCGTGCTTCAGGTTTGTTGCGGTTCTTGGGATCGTGAATGGTTGTCAGAAATGAGGAGCTATCATTCGTAATCGTATAGCGTCTGCTGTCCGAGGCACTCCAAGTCCCTCTCTGACATCTTTGAATTAAGTTTCACTGCTCCTGTGTGATTCAGTGTTATCTCCGTTATGCAGGAGGGAGACCTGGACAGAGACAGATGAAGCTGTTTGGTGAAGGTCACACAGCAATTCTCTGGCGGTGCTGCTCCGCTGCTTCCCAGCGCTGTCTCGCAGGCAAGGTTGTCCTTTCTCCCTCAAGGGTGCTAAAGGGAGGTGTATTAGCCCTCTTTTTTTTTTTATTTTTTTATATTTTTTTTAGCCTACTCTTCTTGCATTTAAGCAGAGTGAAGCTGTCTGGGCTGGTGAAGCAAGTTGGCTTCAGATATCTTGTCCAATTAACTTTCCTTGTCTATGCATGTGTGGGGCTGGATGGCAGGAGTCAGGAGGTGCAGGAGGCACCCATTGGGGTCCATTGGGGCTGGCAACCTGACAAACAGTCTGTTTTAAACTTCTATTTCAGTCAAGAGGAAAGGAACAAATGTATTTGTAATTGTTGTCATCATGCTACCTGACAACAGACTGGTCCTTTCCTCCATGTGCCATCCAGCTCCACCAATACTCATGAGAGCTCTCACCTGGCAGGGTGAAGAGGATACTTGGCATTGCACAGAGCTGTCGATCCAACCCTTAGGTTTTAATGTTGGTGCTAATGAGCAATGCTGGGACTCTCCAGCCCCAGGTTAGCTGGTGACAAGAATCCCCAAGCACAGGGTACCTGCTGCGAGTAATCAGACAGGAACCTGGTGCGTACCAAAGTGTTCAGGCAGCAGGACCTTTCCTGCAGGGTCTGAGGGAGTATGTGCAGATAAATTGGAGGCAAGAATATGAAAAGGGCACTGCTTCCCTCATTAGCTCACAAAAATGAGCTGGCAAAATGAGACCATGGTGGCCTCTGACATCATGTGGTAATCACTCAGTTGCAATTAAACATGCTCAGTCGGGTATCTCCCATAAGCTGTTGTTGGTCTCCAGGCATGGGGTCATGGGAGGTGGGAGCTGTTAGCTTTGCTTTGTCGTGTGTCGCTTGCTCCGCCTTCAGCATGTTGCTTCCAAGGTCAGCCTTGACCATGAGCAGGATGCTTCCAGGGCTCAGCAAGGCTGTGCACAATAACATGCTGTAATCTGGGTGCCTCCTGTATTATTTTTTATTTATTTTTATTTTGGTGCCGGGAGAAAGAGAAGCTACTATGAAGTCAAGAGTCATTTTCCCCCTTGTAACAGTTAACACTAGGAATGTTGTGTGGCACTGACCCGAAGTTGCCTGACTGTGATAGTTGCATTTGTTGTTGTATTATGACTTCTTTATTATAGCACTTCAACAAATGTAATATTTTATTTTCCCCTGCCTCAGAAAAGGGAATTCTCATCTCCCAATGATAGACATCTCAACTCTGACAGAAATTCAAGGTCTTCCACTTTATGCCTTCACCCTCCTTAGGCCAGCAAAAGTGGTCTCCAGCACCTTCAGTGTAGTAGAATATGTTGGTAAACTCTCATAAAGTACCTCCTGTAGTGTCCTGTCTCCACTGATAATGTGCTCCTGAAGCCAAAAGCCCTTTTCAATACATTGGAAGTGGGGTAATGTGAAATAAAATAATTCTGGACAAATGTGGGGAGCAGAGCTGTCAGCAGCCAGTCAGGAAGAAAGGCAGATCTGCAGTGTTGGTGCGTAGCTAATGGTGACAGCACATACATAAATTGCTCTGGCTTTCTCGGGGAGATAATGACCCAGAATCCACTTGTAGTGAAGAGTAATAGTTCCCTTTACTGATGCTGAATCAGACCAGGTTGAAATGGCAGTGACCACCCCCAACAGGAAAAAACCCACAAACATTACCTGTTCTTGCCGTGACATGTTGGGCAGAAGTTAGTTCACCAAAGCTCCCTAATTTAGGAGTGATAAATATGGGGAACGCTTAGTTTTACCAGTTCCCACCTCCTAGCCTGATGAAATGAACTATATAAGGACTCTTATTCCCTGGCTGCCAGACGGGAAAACCTGAAAAATATTTAATAACATGCAGAAACTAGAGGGAGAATCATTAGCAGTGAAGTGTCTGGGTAACTCTCGTAAAAGTTAAGATGAAAAGCTTCAGTGAAAGTGACCTTCATGCTTGATTTTTCCCTCTTTGCTTTTCTCCACACTTGAAGCTCTAATAATCACTTCTTTCCACTTTGTCACTGTATCACTTATTCCATGAAATATTTCCATAGCTAGGCAGAAATTTGGACCCAGGGTGGTAATATCTGCAGATGTTGGGTGGATGCAAAACACAAAGGCTGGTACAAAGGGTCTTTGTAGTGGTCTGGACGAGAACTTGACATAGGTTGCTAAATATAGGTTTTAAAAACTATTTTGTTTGAAGTTTGATTGTAACTTGAAGAAAGGATAAAACGATCATCAAATGTTTCTTTGGCTAGGCTCTGCTGTTCCCTTTGAGCAACTCAGAAATTTTCTGGAGAGCACAAGGAAAGCAGGCTGGGAATGGAAAGACTGTGTAGAACCAGAGGCTATACCTCTGTGGGCTCTTGGGCAGCAGACCGCAAATGCTGGCATGGTGTAGGAGGATGACATATGTAGTCATGTCTGGATCAGATGAGAGGACAGGGAAGGAAGGAGATGTGGCATCTGAGCAGAAAGGGAAGAAGAGACATCCAAAGCTCAGAAATAAGGAGAGCAGAAAGCACCAGTAGTCAGGCTGGAAGACAAGAGGAAGAAGGAGCCTTTTGGGAAGGAGTTGTCTCTAGGACAGTTTTATTCTGTTTGGTCTAAAATTGCAGCAGGCTTTTGTAATTGTGACTGAAACCCAAATTAATGGCCCCATTTGAGACAGCAGTGCCTGCTTGATTGCTTGACTTGGGGATAGCTTAGGTAAAAACAATACAATTTTCTTTTAAGGTAATTAAAGGTTTATTTTGCTTGAAATTGAACTTTTCTTGGCGTGATAATGACATAAATCATGTCTGGTGTTCCTTTATCATGCAGTGAACAAAAGAGGAAGAATTTTATCTTCCTGCATCAAAACAATTATTTTAGCTCAATTTTCATTCGAAACTTTTCATTGAAATAGAAAAAAACAGCAGTTTTACAAGAAATTATGCTTGTGGTTTTTAAAGCCCTTAAGTATTCCTGGAGACATGGGACTCATCACATATTCCAGAGTAGTTTCCTCCTACTATGTATGGAAAAACCTGTCTGTTGCCAGCTACAGATGCATATAGATGAAGGCACATAATTAGTTGGTCATAGAGAGGCTTTTTCATTGCCTTGTTGAAGTGGTTCTTGGTCTGGTCTACCTTCTTGGTCCACCCTTCACAGGTGGCAGGGCTGGTGTCAGAGCACTGTAGCCTCATAGGTCTGGGTTGGCAATGAGTGATGCTGTCAGGCTCCTTTCAACGCCATACGATGCTGTGAAATGCTTCTTGTCCAGCCTGAGAGGAGCGGTTACTCCTCCAGGTATCCATAGACTCAAAGAAACTGTTTTTATCAGCAGATAACCTTGCATAAATTTCAGGTCAAGGGAAAAAGGTAGTATTAATTTTCATAGTGTTTGGGGTAGGGAAAAGTAGCATTATTCTATCACAGATTAACTGTAGGCACCCATCTCTCCCATAATCTATTGAATATCTCAGGATATTTTCATCTTCGTGACTTCATTCCCACTGAGAATTTGTTCAAGGAATGTGTTAACTTAAAAATAATATATAAACAAGGTGTGA
Organism: Eurystomus gularis; assembly: GCA_013400335.1. NCBI lineage: Eukaryota > Metazoa > Chordata > Aves > Coraciiformes > Coraciidae > Eurystomus > Eurystomus gularis. The sequence continues at coordinate 506,901 of VZZY01019552.1, read as the reverse complement.
ACAGTTCAGTTAAGTGATAGCCTAAGGTTAAAACCACAGTGATCAAATTCAGTGTCTGAAGTTGGCAGGGAGATTGTCTTACCGCCTCAGGAAGACTTGAAATTAAACTTGTTTTGAAATGTAGGTGTTAATCTGTGAAAGAAACTCACTTGCATCTAAACAAAGCTGGCTTTCCAGAGCTGGAAAGAGCTGGTGGAGCTCTCAACCTGCCTTCAGGAGAGAGAGGGGCTGTACTTCCACCATGTTAACCTCTCTGCTGAGGTTGTGTTTTGTAGCATGTTAGAAGAATACCTTTAGGTAAAGTCAGAGCTGCGCTTCCTGTCTGGTGGCCGTTGGCCTTGTCCCCTTCAAACCAGCACCGGGCAGGGCTGTGCTGTCAACTGCTCGAGCTAACAGAGCCAGCAGCTTTGAGTTTATTTTTGTTGGGCTTCTGAGACCTTATTAACTTATAGAGAGTTTTTGGAGATACTGAATTTCTGCACTGTGCTTATGTTCAGCTTTTTGTTCTCCCTGATGTTGCCTTCAAGTAAATGCAGGGGGGTAACCTCAAAAGGAGCAAAAATCACTTCCTGTTTTAAACAGGAGGGGGATTAAGCCCCTTCTCCCAGTGATCAGTTCCTCTGATTGCCATGGCTTTTGAAGAGGACTGTGTATTTTCCTGCATGTGATGGATTATGTATGTGCCTGTGAAGTAGAAGTTAACTTGGCTGTGCAAATCTAACAAGTTTTTCTTGATGATCATTTTACTTTTGGTTGTTTACTTTGTACAATGACCATGGGCATGTGTCATGGAATAGAATAGAATAGAGTCATTAAGGTTGGAAAAGACCTCTAAGATCATGAAGTCCAATCGTCAGTCCAACACTACTATGGCCACTAGACCATGTCCTGAAGTGCCAACTCTACACATTTTTTTAACGCCTTCAGGGGTGGTGACCCAACCACTTCCTTGGGCAGCCTATTCCAATGCTTAATCACTCTTTCAGTAAAGGACTTCTTCCTAATATCCAATCTAAACCTCCTCTGGCACAGCTTGAGCCCATTTCGTCTCGTCCTATTACTAGTTACTTGCAAGAAGAGACCAATACCCACCTCTGTACAACCTCCTTTCAGGTAGTTGTAGAGAGCGATAACGTCTCCCCTCAGCCTTCTCTTCTCTGGACTGAACAGTCCCAGTTCCCTCAGCCACTCCTCACAAGACATGTCCTGCAGACCCCTCACCACCTTGGCTACCCTTCTCCAGACCCACTCCAGCACCTCAATGTCCTTCTTGTACTGTGGTGCTCAAAACTGGACACAGTACTCAAGCTGTGACCTCACCAGCATGGAGTCCAGGAGCACACCTCCCTACTCCTGCTGGTCACACCATTTCTGATACAAGCCAGGATGCCGTTGGCCTTCTTGGCCACCTGGGCACACTGTTGGCTCCTGTTCAGCCGGCTGTCCACCAGCACCCCCAGATCCTTTTCCGCCAGGCAGCTCTCCAGCCACTCTTCCCCAAGCCTGTAGTGTTGCCGGGGGTGGTTGTTACTGAAGTGCAGGACCCGGCACTTGGCTTTGTTAAGCCTCATACAGTTATCCTCAGCCCATCATCCCAGCCTACAGCAGGAGACAGGAAATATTGGCTGGTCTGTTTTCATGCAACCTGCAGTTGGTCTGTTTCATGCTCTTCTCAAGCTCTTTGGGGGGCAGTAGCTGTGTCTCTGGGTCTGTGTTTGCGCAGTAATACACATGGTATATTTGAAGCCGATCCTACTGGCATGGCCTCAAAGCACTCATGGTATATAAATGTCACAGTCACCACTTTGCATAAACCACTGTATTTCCTTCCTTTTGACAGATTGAAGACATCATTACGAGAATGCAGGATGACAAAACAGGTGGAGTTCCTATCCGCACTGTCAAGAGCTTTCTGTCCAAAATCCCCAGCGTCGTCACCGGTAAGGACCTTGGTTAGCAGGGAAGAGAACGTAAGCTGGCTTGCTGGTTCTAAGCAAACACACCGCAAAAGCCACTAAACCAGGAGGAATGTAAGAAAAAAATGCTCCCCTCTGCTTATTTATTCTGCACTTTGCTATTATGGGGTGAAGCGTTGAACAAAGATTTCTTATTCTGATTACATAAGCAAGCATTTATATTTCTTTGGGGTGAGTTATTAAAAAACGTTACTTCGCTTTTTTTGTGTCTATCACAGTATTACCAAAGTAATTCCGTATGATGAGGGTAGGATGATTTTAGGGAAGAGCTCAGGAAAGAAAGTTCAAACTGTTTTCTCGCTTGTACCCAGATATTCTTATTGGACTTCAGTCACAGGGAGAGGAATGTGAAATGCCTTTTATGTGTGTGTACTGCTTTATTAAAGTGATACATACAAAAGTGTGGATGCTGCAGAAACTGGGAGACAGAGTACAAAACTGTTCCTACATCTATTTCCAGACAATCTTCCAGTGCAACAAAGAACTTTGCTTTTGATAGATTATGTGTTTATTCAGGGTGATGTAAATTGCCTGGAGGGTTCATACTTGGGTATCTAGTACCTGTTTTCACCAACTTGATAGTAATATTCACTACAGTGGCACAAAGCTACTATTTTCCCTTTCTCCACCAATTGACTGTTGTCCAGTCTGAGATACCCAACTACTCCTTGTGACTTATAATTTATGATGTTGTGTGTCTCTGTAAAGTAAATACCATTTTCTCAGTCCTGCAGTCTCTTTACAAATCAGACCAGATTCACTCATCGATAAGTCTGTTCAGGGAAGTTTCCCTTCCTGTTCTAAAAAGTGAAGGGCTTCGTCCTCTGTGGCTGCACCTTTACTTCAGTGAAATTCAGATGATCACTAAAATTGCAAAAGTTGCGTTGTTGCATATAGACAGCACACCAATAACTGAGAGACAACTGGCAGTTCCAAGGAAAAATTCCTGCTCTTGGGGTATTTATACTGTTGTAAAATAACGGGGAAATACCTCTTGTCAACAGGGATGCTGGTAATGCAGCTGGTGTCAAGCCATTGCACAGAGGGTTCCCTGCAGTGGAGCATATCTGAGCCTGAAGCACTTCAAAAATATCTTTACTGTGAAAATGACTGGATTGAGTAGAGTTTGAAGTTGCATTGATTGATTCAGGAGTGTGGCTTGATATCCTTGTGTGAAAAAAAAAATGTCCAACTTAAGCTACAGGAGTGGAATACAAATCTGCAGAGTTCTTGAGGATAGACAGGGAATATGGAAATTGGAACGAAGTTTTTACTTAAATGAGGCTCAGTCCAATTAATCCCTTTTCATTGAGCAGCAGGGTCCTCTGTCTGAAATGTGATTTCAGGTTGGTGACTTGGTGTAACTGGCAGTTGCAGGATCAGGGTTTTGCAGTGGAAAAGAAACATGAATCTAGAATGAGTAGTGAAAACTGTGTTAGTAAATTGTGGGTTATGACAGGATGAGGTATGAACTAACTGTTCTTGAAGGTTCCTGGGGAAAAGAACCATTTATCTGCTTTGAAAACTCGTTCCATAAGCTCAAGTCTGCAATACACAGACTGGATGTCTTAAGACTGACTCAGCTAAAACAGGTTTCTGATAGTCCTATTAATATTCAGTGATTAATCAATTGATCTAGTCATCAAGCCACCACTCAAAAGAAAAAGGAAATGGAAGACCTCACAGCATCTTTAAAATTATTATACTTATCCTTAGGTGCGCCCTGGGTTGGCAGCTCCCTGGTGTGATGGAAACTGTCCCCGTTGCACTCTGCTGTTCTGGAACAGCAGCTGCAATCGCAGCACCTTGAAATGGCTGGTTTTTCACAGCCCAGGGAATAGTGAAAAGATGAAGATAACACAGGAACAAAACCTCCCTCTAAAGCTCACAGAAAATTGAGCTCCCTTGTGATGCACCGTGCAGTGCGTGAAGCCTCTGAGTTTGAAAAGTATGGGAAAATAATGGCTCAGCTAAGAGCCCAAAGTTGTCTTCGTTCCTCGTTTCAGATGCCTAGACCTGCCTATTTGTGGATCAAAATGAAAAGAAGTTTATCTATTATTTCAGTACTTGTGATAGATGGGTAAAGAGCTGGAGCACTTGAAGAAGTAGGAGAACTTGTGTTTGAGCAGAGGCTGAGGACACTGGGTTTGTTCAATTAGAGAAGGGAAAGCTGAAGGGAATGAGAGGCTATAGAGAAGACAAGATCAGACCCTTTCTCAGGGGTGCATGGTGAAAGTACAAAAGACAATACACATGTTGCAGGAAAAGGAATCTCAACTAGATTTAGCAAGGCAACTGTTTATAGTCAGAGCAGCTGAACATGGGCCTGGTGGCCTGGAGAGGCTGTGGAACCAGCTTTTAGAGCTGTTCAGAAACCCCAGAGCCCATCTGAATGGAGCAATCTGGCCTAAATGTGCATTTGGCCTTGCTTTGGATGGAGGTTGAACTAGACCACCTCCAGAGAATCCTTCCAACCTGAATTATTCTTGTGATTATCAGACACTCAATTTTAGTGCTTGTCTAATTCAATTCAATGTCATGGAGACAAAAGACGGGTTTATATTTTCAAAAACTTTGGACCCCCTCTTGGGAAGAGCTTAATTCCTAGACACTGGCAGTCTCACACATGTTTTATTTTCACCTGAAAAATGGAACAGCAACACTTGAGAAGTGATTTATTTGGCAGGCTTACAGTGACTATGATTAACAGGGGCTTATTTTTGCTTGACACTTGTATTGTAATTGCTTCTCACAGGAGAAATGTAAAATCTTAAAGAAAAAGAAACATTTCAGCAACGCCTTGGTGCTCTAAACAGGCAGCTCTGTTTATAGTGCAGCCAAGTGGGTGTTTGATTTAAAGTTTGAATACCAGGGAAGGAACCACTTGTCTATGTTTTGCTTTCATCTGTCCTCATGCCTAAGTTGTGAATGAGGCATTGTGTAACATGAGGAGAAGGAGCCTCAGGCAGTTATTATTAATGGTCCTCTCTCGATAGCAGGAATCTGGGAAAAAGATGAAAAAGCTTTTTTTGAATGTATGATGAGTTCATGTGGGGATGCTGTGCCAAAGGCACGTTTTAATCTGCATTAGGAGTAGATTTGTGTATCTTCTTTAGCTTCAGGCTCAAAGTAGGTCAGTCAAAGGAGGACACATCACACCATTATCTTCTTGGTTAAGTCTTCAGTTCTATGGGCAAGCCACAGAGAATGAAACTAAGATGAAACCAGTCTGTGTGGCATCTAAGTGCATGTGTCTGACGTTGTCCAACGGTATGCGTAGAGTACAGAACAAAAAACTGACTGAGGGCAGGTGTTGAGTAGCGCTGTGGTCCATGCCCAGACTGGGTCCTCACCCAATGCACCTGATGGCAGTTGCTGCAATAAATAGAATTGCACATTCCCATTTTAGTGAGAAAACGATTTTCTCAGTAATGGTTATGTTTCTGTAAATGAATCAGCAATAATTCTTTATTTTCCCAGTCATCAGACTGTTGTAAGAACATCTCATTACACTAACCAGCGACAAAGCTGGCTTTCCAGTCTTCTTTTTGATTTCCGTACAGTTGCATCTTAAAACTAACCTTCTGTTTGGTAGGAGAACCAAATGAGTATACTTTTCTTCTCCCACTGCTTCAGACTTGGCCCTGTGCGACATTGCCAAAACAGGTCAGAAAGAAGTCAGTGGTGCCACAGCTGAGCTTTCCAGTGCAAAAAGCCGCCTTCATCCTTCCCAATCTGCCCCCAGCTCCCAACCTCATCCCAGATTTCTCCTGGTCCCATGTACCATCTGATCCCGCGTACCACCATCTTTGCTACAGCAACCCAAGGGAAACCTTCCAGCAGCAGTCCCTAGCTGGCACCTTGCTCGCATGCTGCTCCCGACCCTTACCCCTACGCTCACTTGTCCATCTTGCTCTGCTCCCAAAGCTGCCTGTGTGGCTCTGAGCAGGTTGATGGGTGATCTCCCACCTTCTGGCTTGGGTTAAGTGCTGCTGTGCAAGCTTTGTGCACACAGCCCTGCCAATGCACTTCACTCCTGCCTTACCATGTCTGTCTTATTTAAGTCTCGGACCTCTCTGAGCAGAAAGTGCCAGTATTACTGAGAAGTGCCAGATGGCCTGTCGTTTCTCAAGACTCATGATCTCAACCAAGTTTAAACTGCCATGTGTCTCTGTCTGAAGAAGCCAGCATGTGTCTTGGCAAATGCCCGTGGACTTGTCCCAGAACACATCAGAATGTCACTCGCTCAAGAAAATGCATTTGGCTGGAGTATGGAATGTTGGGAAACTATTTTTAATACCATTCCCTGATGGCAATAGTTCAGGACAGAAAAGTTCTGCTGTGGGACTTCATACACCCATTGCAAAATGAGCTCCTGAGCCAGTCTGAGTGTATTAATTGCCTTTTCCCTTCAGAGGAGCTCAAACACACCTTTCATCCAGATGTGGCAGCCAGAGGTGCAAGGGAGAATAGCGAGTTCCTCATGTCCAGGGTTTGAAAGGTCCCTGTTCAGAGGAACTGTAGAAAGAAGAGGTCATACTGCAGGAACCAGGACCAGGACTGGCAATGCTGATGAGAGCCAGCACCTAGCAGGGCCTGGAGAGCAGGCTGTGAGGCTGCATGTCTTGCCACAGCGTTCACTTTCTTAACGCTTTTTTTCAGGAGTAGAACTTACCTTGGTGCCTTATAAAAACTACTTTCAGTGGGATCAAAAAACTCCGTAAGCTGGCTCCAAATGGATTTGACTTCCCCTGAGCTGTCTGTCCAGCTGCTTACATCACCTGACCATAGGGTTTTAACTGGAAGACTGAGCCTGATACAGATTTCCCTGAACATTTGTGGTTTCATTCTAGATGTAAACCACTCATCCCTCGGTCTGGGACAGCACCAGTCTCTGAACCTGAACAGCTAGAACATTTGTCAAGATGAGCCTCTCAATCTTAACTTCTAGCCCAGGTCAATCTTTCTTCTTTTACATTTTTTTTTAAATCTTTCCTCTACAGTTTTACTTTGAGAAACAGGAGACTTGAAGTGTGGTACTGACTCTGTTTCAGGTAAAATTAATAGGTATAGATAGTCCCAAATCTAAACCAGGTTCAATCTTGTGCTACACATGAATGAAACGATTTAATTAAAATAAGCAAAACAAGAAAAAAACATGTTTGGCAAAACTTAAATCAGTGTCCAAACTAATTTTGAGTGTTTGATTTGTAAAACAGATGAAGAACATGCTCATGGGTTAAAATTGACATATGGTTATCATTTCTGATGGTCTTCCACTTCTTAAAGGTCCTTTCCAATCTAGGTGATTCTGTGGTTATGACTTATGTACAGCAGTCACTGCACAGTAAATTCAACAGTTGTGTAATTGTGTGGTAGAAACTGGCTTGCAAATACTGTCAAGCATACAAATCTATTTATTTCTCATCAAAAATCAATTGCTCTGAGCAAGTTGCATTTTAAACTAATTCAAGTCACGACTGGGCTTCTTCATCACAACTTGTATTTTCTTCTTTTATGCATCTCTTCTTCAGATTGCACCCAGTGGAAATGTCATCCATCCCTCAATAAGAGGGTTGTTATACCTTTTAATCTAGAATTTCAAAGCTCCTGTGAATCACGTAGCATTAGACATGTCAGCTATTACACGAGTAGTGCAGGCCTTGCAATTTATTTTTTTTTTCCTGTGGCTTTCTCTTAAGCTGCCTATTCCCATGCCAGAAGACAAATTAACCCAGTTAAGGAGATGAAGAATTATGCTGTCTTCATCCACAGCTCCCTCCTCCCTCTTCTTTTTTCTTTAACTGCATCCAGCTTCCTACCTTTCAAAGGGTGAGAGTGGTGGGGGAGGAAAAGACAAAAATCTGCTCTCTGAAGGGTAGCAATTCTTTGCCTGTTGTTAAGATGCAAGTCAATGCCTTGTGAAGCACAGGTTTAAAGGATTTCATTTTCGGAGGACAAGGGGTATAGTAGATTAATTGAATAGGATACGGTTGTCAAAGAAATAACAGAAAACAACCAGAATGAATATTTTAAACACTGAATATTCAGTATATCTCTCTGTGCATCTGCACATGTCTGTGCTTAAATACACCTAAGAGCGTGCTATTTTTCTTAACAATAACCCTAAGAGTGGTATGTGTTTTATGCTAGAAATAAACAAGGACAGGCTTCTGTATTTGTCGGTGCTTTGCAGAATGAGGACTGTTGCGTTTGTGTATCACTGCCCTCTGCCGCAACCCAGCTATAGTTCAGCCCGTGCAGCTTTTCACCTTCGTAGCAAGCCAAGCTGCTTTTCTGTTGCGCTCTCCCATCTCTGGTGTAGTCTGTGGTGTGTTTTGTGTGCACCTCGTTCCGCAGTGGTGGTCCTCCCTAGCCGTGTGGCATGAACCCAGCCCCAAATACTGTGTTGTGTGTAACTTCACAGCTACTCTGAGCCTTGGGAGGATGGATGGTTTTCATAGCTGGCTGTTGATGCCCCTTCTGTGGAGTCTCAATCATAGCTCTCTGTTCTTTTCTGCATAAGCGTGCTCATGCGTCGCATGAAGCTTGCGTGTCCCTTAAAAATGTCTGCATGCATTAGGGGATAAACCCTAAATGATTAAATGAAAACAAGCTTAGCTTTTAAAACTACCAAAACTGGATGTCTTACATAACCACGTCCTTTCATATGACAGCACTTGAAAATAGTCCCACCCGAGGTGGAAAACACTAGAGGGAAAGCACGTCACAGGAGTGCGCACGTTAAAATTTGGCTTAGGCCACTGCAGAACACTTAATAAAACACGTCTTGAGGTTTTAGTATTCAGTCAGTAAAATGGCCTCTCAAGTGCTATCTAAAAGCCCTGAACATTATGAGGAATTTAATTTCCTTACATTAGAATTGTGAAGGTCCTGGTCCTACTTGTCACTGGTGGATTTGAACCTCTGCATCCATCAAGTGAAGCTATGATGCATCAGAAGCTTAAATAGTCATGCTACACAGATATTCTTGTGGGCAATAAAAATACAATGAAAAATCACCAAAATCGCCAAATGGTGCAACTTGTATCTTTCTGCAGTGACTTGTCTGCTCTTCCTGGTTACCAGAGTTGTTGTTAAAAGGGAAAACAAAACAAAAAAGAACTTCTAGCCACCTGGGCAGAAGTTAGAACAACAGAAAATTATAATTTTCCTTATTATACGAGCATAAAAATTACTGGGCGGGAAGGCATCAAATAAAAACTATAAGCCTGGAACAAAGCAGGTCTATTAAAAATGTTTAATTTTTTTTTTTTCAGTTTTCAAGAATTGCTTTTAGACCTTTTCAGTCTTCAGTAGAGACAGATTCAATGATAAATTACCTGCTCAATTCCAGCGTTCAGTTGAATTGGTAATTCAGCCACAGTAACAAAAAATGTTACATATTAAAAGCATTCTTGTTGCTGACTGCAGCTTTATTCTGAAACACAGTGTTTAGCTGATGGAATATTGTGGCTAATGAATAAAGCATTAAAAGGAAAAGTCAACAATATTTCAATGCCTGTAGAAATTCATAGGAATGAATGATTAAGGCTTTTCTGCATTCATCTCACTATCTTCAAAAGCACCACATTATTACGAAAGTTTGTTTCCAGATCTGAATGACACAGCAAAAGAGCAGAGGTTAATTTTAAGTACCGCGTGGCTTTGATTTTTTTGTATGTGAGTGTTGAGCAGACTGCACTCAAGCTGCAATACTTCACCTCTCCTGTCTTCACTTTGTAGCAACCTGGGAGTTGCGTGGTGACGGTTCTACCAACAGTTTTGTTTCTTCACACCTCGTGCTTTGTTTCTGCTCTGCCTCCAACACTCCCATGGGCTGCTAAGCATCAAATACGCAGCGGAGCAGCTTTGCTCCCGCTGTCCCTGAGAAGCCACGTACACGCTGACGAGATGTATGTGGAGATCTGACCCTTAGACAAAGCGTTTTTACCTTGAGGTATCGCAAAAGCAGCGAAACGTAAGTGCCCAGTGGTAATCAATAGCAATGTGAAGGAGTAAATCCTTGAGTGTAATTTAACAGTCCTTAATTGGATCTGTTGCATTAGTTCGATGCCATTCCAGCCATTAGAAAAATAAACCACTTACACTGTTCGGCAAATACATCTGCCTCTTTATTCCGTGCATATATTCTGTTCATTCTTATCTGTCTTCTTTGGCTGCTTTAGTCAAAGTAATTTTCAGGGTATTATTTATTGAGCAGATTCTTACTTACGTTTTTATTGAGTGACTTCTATTGCAAAACACAAGTTTGTTCTGGAGTTTAAATTTCCTGACTTCCATCAATGAGGTGTTCTAATGAAATGCGGAAGTTAACTTTAGTAGCTGTAAACCCAGTCTTGTGAATCATTTTCTGTTCTTCTGCATGTACATTAGGTTTGATAGGTGAATGATTCCTCTATGTAGGATGTATCTGGGTTACAAAATTGAAGTTACCATTTAGTATAACTGTTGGGACAGCGTGAAAAGGGAGGGTTTGGGGTTTTTTTTAATCTAATAGAAAGAATTGGATAGTGCCACAGCTTTTTTTACCAGCCATAAATAGCGTATCAGTCAGAAATCACTGTTGCTGAAAGCCACACTGGGAGCAGCTGGAATACGTCTCCAGAAGGTGCTGTAGCTGAAGGGGCTGGCGTAGTGCTGGAGTACACATGCTGCGTTACCTGAAGAGTTGATGAATAACTTGTTTTATTCTGCCTGTTGCAGCAGAACTCAGCTCTGGTCTGTAATGTCTTTGCATTACACAGCACCTGAGAGGGCTGTGGATTTGGCTTCAGAAGGTTCATTCCATCAGGAATGGCAAACAGAAAGATGCTAAAGCTTTCAGGCTCTCCATACGTATCTAGCATGATAAATAATATACATTTGCATGTTTTCTTGAACTTTTTTCTATGGGGATAAATCTCTCCAAATTGCATGCTGATTTCCTATGGATTTGTTTTGAGTATGGTGTGAATTGATGAGCTTGAATATTTTTGATGTATGATTCACTACCACATGCAGAGAAGAAAATTATATTTTGGTCCCACAGAGAAATAAAACTAAGCAATTAGGTCTTTGTTCGGTTAATTCCTGTTTGATGGCTGCACGCTTTGTAAGGAGAGAGCCTCTGGATTCTGCTCCATCACAAGGTCACTTGAACAATAAGAATTTTCTCCATGCAGATACTTCCACAGTATCGTCCGAATTGCAGATTATTACCCAGAAATGAGTAATAAAACATGTAAGAAACTTTCAGAAGTTGGTTAATGTAAAATGCTAATTATACTTATCATAAAAAACCAACCAAATAAACATAACATAGAACGGACAAGAGAAATAATGTATGTCTGTAGCAGTGGAAGCTTTTACATCCAGTTATGGTAGGATTTTGTGTTGTACTGCATAGAAAGTTTTCTTCTGTTCTTTTTGTACCTACATATATTGTGGATAGGATTATTTATCTTTATTTTCTCAAGGGGTTTTGCTTGAATTTTGGGGTTTTTTTTGTTTTTGTTTTAACTTGTTTACTGCTTGATGCCAAAATCATTGTCACATTCACCTGAGTGAATAATTTCTGTTGGGTTTTTCTTTTTTGATATTTTACCTTTGCCCTAAGTAGTCAGTGAATTTAATTCCTATTTCCCAAATAGGTTAGACTGACTGAAAAACACACTTTTTAACAAATGAGCTATTTCCCAAATGTCCAGTGTTATTTTGTTGAATGCTGTCTAAGTTTTCCTCCTACCAGAGACACAGTGAGAGGTGAGTTTTCCAAGGGAACAGTAGAAGCCATAGAAAAAGAAATAAAGGTTACTGTATTCTGATAAAATTTAAATCACAAGGCTGTTTAAGGCTGTGGTTGCTGAAACTGATAAATTGGACAGAGGCACATTCATCAAAGTTTCTTTCTTTTGTCAAGTAGAAAAAACACTCATAAGACTAGATCTTTAAAAACATGATTTATAGTTTCGTATTGTAGCATCTTCTATTCATCATTTATGTCGTTGCTACATAGGTATTGCATTATGGATTATGGGGGTTTTTTAAGTAGGAAGATTTGATTTTTAGAATGTCCAGTCCTTGACACAGTGGCTTGCTTTTTTGGAGAGCTATGAGATGTACTTGGAGATGACACATGCCTGGAAGTTGAAAACACACCACAGCATCATACTGAAACACACACATCCTCAAAAAAAAAAAACCAAACCCCCAACCGTGCAAAAAGACAACAAAAATCACTTTAAAAATGAGCTTGTCAGTACACCTTTGTTTGCTGATTTCAGAAACTTGCTTTGCTCTAAGTCTGGGAACTGTGTTGTGCCCAGCAAGTGCTGACAGGAATCAGCTTGGACACTGCAGCCGTGTGCCCAGCAATAACTAGCAGAGATGCAAAGGCTCACAAGTCTTGTCGGGTGTCCTTGAACAGCTGTAAGTGCAGCACATGTTCCTGGGAGGTCTGACCATGATATGGAGACCTTTGCCCATTGTGTTGATCTGTGGAATAAGGGGTTGTGGTCGTCCTTTGGTTCAGTCCGCTTATATACAACTGTCCTGCCTCTAATCCTCCCTATAACTGTAGATCTTACAGGAAAGTATCTGATTTTTAAAATGCCTGGCATAAAAAATCTGCTGTCACCTTTAAAAAGTTACTGTCACACTTGAAGTAGTAATATACCCAAAAGTTTCTAGTCTGACTTTGTCCACATCACCTTCAGGTATTGAACCTGGTATTATGGTTTGACAGCGAAGGTACCTGTTCTCCCCAGAAAGCCACTCCACTTTCTGTTTGTGAAGTTCTCGATAAATTTCTTTTCTGAAAGCGCATCCGGCTACAAAGCACTTTTCTCAGACCTTTAATTCCTCTTGTGCTTCTCCCCTTCATGCTTTCCCAAGTTTTTAAGAACCTTTTTGAGCAGTGAGGACCTGAACTGTCTGAAGCTTTCCATTAACTGCTGCACTAGTGCCAGGTGCAGGAGTAATGTAATCTCCCTGACCCTGCTCCACAACCACCTTTCCTCTCAGAGGTGGAGCACCACGGTGACCACTCATGGTACCTGTTTGCCTACTAGGTGCAAATTCACAACAGGAAGATGCCTATCAAGAAAGGATCTGATAAGCACTCCATTACCTTTGTTCTTATCCATGATACATAAGCAAGAATTTCTGCTTTTCACATAGTATGCTAGCCTATCTCAGCACCATCTGCTCATTTGTTCCCTGTTCAGCTTTTTGCTCCCGTTGTCAGCAGTGGTCCTTGAGCATCAAGTTAAGAAATATACCCAGTCTACAAGCATTATTTTGTGTCTTGGCTCCAATAAGAGAGCGCATTGGTGCATTACAATCTTTCTTTGCAGACTGTTCTTCCCCATTAACTTGTATGAGCTGTCCCGTAGGGACCATCTCACTCATTCACTTAACTGAAGATCTCTGTGAGTTCCCCTGATTTTTTTGGCGCACTGCAGCTGAGCAGACATCCATGAGTATGTTCCTCTGTATTTGGATACTTTTACTTAAAAATGCAAAGGAGCCTATTTCTCTACCCCAGTGGAGAATAGCCAAAGGAAAAATAAAAATAAACATAGCCAGAGCTTTCTTCTTGCAGAGTGCTGCGTTTTAAGAAAATAGTATTTGGACTGATTATAGTTAGCTTTCATAGAGCCACTCTTAATTAATGTGTTATATTACTTTATATTGTTAATCCTTCTCGTGGCCTGGGACTCGGCTGCAGACACTTGATCTGTGTGTGAGCATAAACTCAAGACAGAGTGGTGTTCAGGTCCCTGTTCCCCGGTTTTCTCTCCTTGAGTACTTTCTGGGGATGCAGGAGCCCATTAGGTCCTTGAGGCAGAGGTAGCTGGCATCGCAGTGGGAGAGCACCCGGCTCCTCAGTCCCCATGGCTGGGTGCCGGCTCAGAGGGGGTCACCTGGGGACACATGCAAAGCCTTGAGCTTCCACCTCTCTGTTCTGGGGGAAGCTCTGGCAGCCTTGACATTCTCCTCAAAGCTCACATATGAGGCTCTTTGCATCGTTATTCTGTAATGCTGCTCTCCCCCTCCCCTTTCCTGGCAAATTTGTCAGGGTTAGGACATTAAAACCGGGGAAGAGGGAAGAGATCAGAACAGTATCTAATGCAATCCGGGCAACAAAGCTCAATAACATATCTCTTACAGCCCCTCTGCTGCGTTCAGTCAGCCTGTTCATTGAGCCCTGTGCGAGTTAGATTTCAGCATAACTTCTAATTAGGTATCTGGGTCATGTTTGACACACTCTTGGTTCAGCATTGACGTTTCTGTGCTCCTACTCACCTCTCAATTTGCCAGCTGTTTTACTTAAATAATTCCACCTTCCATTAAAGGATTGTGCATATTACGTAATTACACCTACAGCAGCGTGAGGGCAGTCGTAGGGATGTGGAGGTAGAAATAGCTCTGTGTTTTCTACCAGCCTTGGCATTCTTTAATAGAATCATTAACATTTGGATTCCCACCTCTGCTGTGACAAGCGTCTCTAGCTCTGCTGAGCTCTCATTCATAACGTCTAGACTCTACCAGCGTAGGCACAGCTCTGGAAACAGCTGTCCTCTGTGCCACCAAGTCCTCTAGTCCTTGCCTGTCAACTGCTTAATCCAGAAATGTCAAGATTCAATTATTTTCGTTGCCTCTCTTTGGTAGTCAAAGGATTTGTTACCAGTTTGGGTAGATTCAGAGATGGGTTGCATGAATTTTCTTCGAAATGGTCTCAGACCACGAAGCATTTTCTGAAACAGAGATTCACATTAGGCGAGTTAAAATAGTACCAACACTGCAGAAGCAGATTGTGAGAGTGCTGGAAAAATCACGCCAGGATGTAGAGTGCCAGACTAAGAACAAAAGCAGTGAGGGCAGTGTCAGGCTGGAGGTTTGTCAGTCTGTGAGTACTGTTGTTAGAGTAGGGTTCATGCTGTCAAAAGAAAAGCTCTTTAGAAAGACATCTGGTTTTGTCACCAACCACTCATCTCTCCTGGGATTCCTGCTCTGGCTTGTTCATCAAAAAGGCATTGCCCATTTTTTGGGACAGTTAGATTCACATCTGTGTACCACAGTACGTGCCTTACCAGCACCTTTTAAAAAGTGCTTCTTTTTTTTAGAAAGAAGAAACTCTGCTCCTCCTCCTAGTTCATCCTTCAGTCCCTGTCAGATTTTTTGCATTTGTGCCTGGTGCCTCCCCCAACTGGCACGTTCATCTGTGGTTTGCTTCCAGCCCACCATCTTTTCATTCTGCACTTGGTACCATTAAGCCCCACCACCTTCTGGTGTCCTCTTTCTCCTCCCAGCTTACACTTTCTTCTCTGCCACTTCTTGTGCTTGGAGCAGCCTCTCATGACCTGCATACCAGGTACGTTGATGATTATTGAAGTGGTGCTTTCAGAAAGCCTTTGCATGTTTCGAGTGCCTTTCATTTTCCAGCAATGAAAACCTGTATTAACCACCCTAACTCACCAATGAAGAAGTTAAGAGAGGTCAGACACAAGCAGCTGAGCTCTTTGCCTGTGGTTTCATGTGTCTCTTATGCTGCTGAACTGTGCAGCTTGACAGCAGCCTTCTGAGGTTTTATTATATCCATTCATGCAAGTAGTGAAGATAAGAGTGACTTGTCTGGTGTTAGACATGAAAGCTGTTGTGCAGGTGAACGTAGAGACCTAGGTACAAGACCATCCCTTTCCTCACCATGGCTGTGAGAAGGATGGAGACGTAGCATGCAGGATCCTGGGCAGATGTGGATTAAAATAGTCCACATTTCATAGAATCATAGAATGGTTTGGGTTGGAAGGGAAGATCATCAAGTTCCAACCCCCCTGCCATGGGCAGGGACACCTCCCACTAGATGAGGTTGCTCAAGGCCCCATCCAACCTGGTCTTGAACACATTCAGTGACAGAGTATCCACAACTTCCCTGGGCAACCTGTTCCAGTGTCTCACATTCTCAGAGTGAAGAACTTCTTCCTAATTTCCAATCTAAATCTACCTTCTTCTAGGTTGAGCCCATTACCCCTCATCCTATCACTACAAGCTTTTGTAAAAAGTCCCTCTCCAGCTTTCTTCTAGGCCTCCTTCAGATACTGGAAGGCTGCAGTGAGGTCTCCCCAGAGTCTTCACTTCTTCAGGCTGAACAACCCCAACTCTCTCAGCTTGTGTTCATAGGAGAGGTGTTCCAGCCCCTCCCATGTCTTAGGGATTAGAGCAGACGTGCCTTAATATGTGGCAAGACAAGCACACAGGAAGGGGAGCTTGGTGGGTGTGTGAGGAGAGGCTGAAAAACCATCACATTTTGATTGTTATGGTCACCTGCAGTTACATATTTTCACTTCAGGCTACCTTGGGGTAAGAGTGATCATTAATATGGAGCTGGAGGTTGTCCCTGTAGAACAGGAGGGGTGTCTTTTGCAGGTAGTGATACTGAGGGAGATGGATTAATATGCTGCCACAGCGAGAGGTAAAACCCGCAGCTGGTTTGTGTCATGTCTGCATGGGTCTGTTGAGCCACCTTGCTGGCTTTACTAAATTAAAGGAAGGTAGCATCTGCTCTTCTGCTGTGGCACTTGGCAGGGCTTGATGGTTTCTGCCTCTCTGCTGAGGGAGGGAGTTGCTCACAGAATTCATTCTGTCTTGTCCCATTGCATAGCAAACTTTAATTCTGGAGAGGGATTGTTGAATTCCACTGTCCCGCCTCTAATGAAAACCTGTATAGACTCACACATTAACATGGATGGCAGCTGCATTTTTGTCACATGAACTTCTGGGTTTTTATTCTTGAGCTTTATAGGTTAAGCTTTCGATGTTGAAGACAGTAATTTCATGGTACATTATGGGGGCACAGAATAATATACAACCTACTTTCTACAAGTAAAGCTGATAGGTAGGGCCATAGCAGTGATGATAATGTGCAATACCATATTTTGGGTGAGAACTTGCTGAAGGAGCTTTGGAATCTAGAAGGGCTGCACTGCATATGTTTAGGGAGTATGCTGCAGGTGCTCTATTTTGAGGTGGGTTTCTACAGGGCTGTCACAAGAGAGAGTCTGCAGGATCTCTGCTGGTGTTGGGGTACAAGTTTTCTAAAAGGATATCTTCCAGCAAAGCCAGGTTGCTGTTGACATCCATGCCCTTGGAACCATTATGTTGAAGACAATACCTTTGCAAGCTCCTGTAGGCAATGGGAGGGACAGAAGATAAGGCATGTCCTTTTCAGTTGTGTCCCTTCCCTTCTCCTTCTGCCTTTTTCCTCATAACCTGCAGCTGCTGAAGGGACAGGTCTCACCTAATGAGACATGAATGTACAGAAGATTTCTCTGAGGTGAGACTCTTAACTAACATGGAGCAAGTTATCACGTATGAACAGCAAAAGATAGGCTCAAGGAGATGTAGCAAGAATATGGATCAAGTCTGGGTGGATATCTAGGGTGATATATAAGAAAAAAAGCAATGTATAGCAATACTCCTCAGTCTCCAGCTGCCTGCTAAGAGGGACTTGGTGAGGGACACAGTCAAATGCTTTGCCATTCTGTTTGGATTGGATTGTGTTTTCATTTTTCAGAAACATAGAACAAACATTTTTACCTCACAGTGAAGATTAAAAAGCCTTCTAGGAAATAGTTTGGAATATGATTATAATTTTTTAAGCATTTTACATTGGCATATATAAAATCCTGTAAATGTACACATCATGTGCTTTATACCTTGTGTGTGTGACAGACACAGAAGTGTCTCATAGAGCTGGATGTTAGTACTGACTGAAAGAACACTCAAGTTGACATGTAGGTATGTAAAGCAGTCCTTTGCTTCTAACCTGACTAATAGATTAAGTGCTAGTTGGACTAGATGATCATTGTAGGTACCTTCCAACTGAAATATTCTATTCCAGTCAAGTAACCATTTCAGATGCTTAGTTGAAGATGAGGAGGCTGGCTGAGAACATGCTTTTGTAGCTGGAGGTACTGCTAGTGCCATGGAGAACCAACTGCTCTGTGTGGGAAGATCCTGCACTGCTTACCCTCAGCAGCCAGGACATCTCACCCGTAGTGTGTAGGCATGCTTGAAGGTTTCATCTTCTCCTGCAGTTCAAGGAAATGATTCTCCCTTCCTTGTTCCAACACATCCCACCTGGACACGCTCGGAGCTGTTCTGCTGCGCTAACCATGATTGCCACTTGCCATCACCCCTGTTGTCTTATCTCTGAGCTGTGCTTAAGTCACATAGAAGGCTTTAGCCTTTTATGCTTGTTTAGGATCATGCTGAATGGTGACATTTTGATGCAAAACTTGTTTTAGGGGTGGTTTTTTGAGATTTTTCATTTATAGATATACCTGGAATGTACAAAAATGCAAATATCCACTAAGGTCTAAATTGTGTGGCTCATAGTGAATCAAATATGTGAATTACAGGGTGGTTTGTCCCTTTAATGTTGCATTTTTGGGTACTTTCATACAAGAAATTATTCACTTACCCTTAAGGGACAATTATGGTATGTATCATAGGTCATTTTAGAAGAAATCTTTGAGGTGCTGGAAGGCTGATGTGAATTACATTGGTCTTCATTTCACAGTGTATGAACTGAAATGTTTACACATTGTGGATTTAAAAAAAAATGTATAGTTATACATGAACGTGTAACTGGAGAAAAAAATATGCCCAGGTTTTCCCAGAAATCATCATCTGTTTTACCAAATTCTGACTGCTGAATAGTAAAGCAAAAAAGAAATAACCAAATGAATTATGGAATTTAGTCTGGGACTATGTGCCAGCTCAAAGAGCTGAATACCTGAAACTAAGGGCAGGCTCCTCCAATATCTACACAGCCAGGTGAAACACTTGAAGTGCCTTTGGAAAACCTAAGTCTGACATTAAAAAATGTCTCTAACTATTACAGTAATGCATCTTGTTGAAAGCCAATAGTGTGTAGGCTCCTGAGGGCCTTTCAGTTTTGAAAATGGAACAAAGGAGGCTAAGCCATTTTGAAACTTGTGTCCAGCATTTTCTTTTAGAAATCCAGAAAGGTTGTCTGTAGGACAACCTTTTTGTTGGGGTGGTATTTTGACTGGAGTTGACATCCTTTATAGTCAAAAGACGTAACAAATCTGTCTAGGGGTAATTCTCAAAAGCATGAATCGTTATTAGGCTGCCATGGCCCAGTAACAGTCTGAGGGAAATGTCCATGTCCTTGTGTTTTCAGGGACACAAAGGGATGCAAACAACTAGGGAGGAGAAAAGATGAAGCAGGCAAGGAGGTGCATTGTTTTGCTCTCAGAATTACTACTTTAGAATACCAAATTAGCAGCATACAAATACCCAACAATTTAGTTTCATAAAAGGGAGCATTGTAAACCAGCATAATCCATATAATTACTCCAAAATAGTTTTAAGACAAAAATGTGCATTTAATAACCAGATGATAAAATTGAAGACATCTTAATGGAAAAAAAAGTCTAATTGAATCTAAGCTAACTGGGGACCTATTTATATCCATTCCTGATAGCCACCGATTATCCCTCCTGCAAAAAGGGTAAAAGTCCTTATTTGTTGTTGCTACAAATCAACTTTTCTTACATTGTTTTAATACTGTGAAACAATGAAGCCCCATCAACAGTGTGGCTGTTCTCATTGTCACGTGCTTTGGAAGGGTCGTTGTGGGTTTGGATGGAGCTCTTGTTTTCCCCAGGGAGGAATTCATTAGTGATCAAACTGGTCCATATCTGTAGGTAGTTATATTCTTCTTTACTAGTAGAACTTAACCCAACTAGATATTGTCCAGCCAGGATGGCTTGATGTGGTGGCAGGTCAAAACATTCACTGGGCTCATTAGGCAACTCTGGTGCCACAGAGCAGGCAGACAGGGTCATGCCAAAAGACTGGAGGCAACCGACTTCCTGACACCATTTTATAAGCTCAGAAGTGTAAGAGTTGGATGAGTGATTAGAAGGTGGAGGTGCCCATGGCCTCCCCTGGTACCCCCTCCCCTGTGCTGGTTCTGATGGCAGCCCCAGGTGTGCCAGTATTCTTTCTCCTCCCATCAGGGATTTGGGTGATCTAGTCCTGTGCAAGGGAGTCCCCCAAGGTGGGAACCTCACTTGAACCCCTTATCAATGCTGTGTGGCCCAAAAGGCATAAGCTGGCCATCCCTGCAAGTGGTGCATCAGATGGGCATTACCAACAACTGTCTAGTTCCTGAACATCTGCAGATGCTTGAAAGCTGTTGATTTTGTCACCCACGGTAAGCCTGGTGTATGCTTTTCTGCTTTGCTGTCTCTGCTCTGCTTCCTGGACTTGATTACAGATCCTGAATCAGTCAGTTTTCTGCAAACTGCTTCTGAAAGGGTTGTGAAATAAACACGTCCTTGCCATTCTGTGTTTGTTTCAAACAACTCTGCTCTCCCCTGGCTTAGCTGGCTAGACTGGGGGCCACAGTTCTGTTTCCCATGGGCTAGAGGAACAGCGGGAGAACAGTTTAACCATGAGGTACCTAGTATCTTGTAGTGTTTAAGGTGTGCTTTTTGATCCATTTAAGTGGATCAGGAGATGCACAGTCACTAGGGAGAGGTCACAAGACTGTTGGTCTTTTTTGTATTTTTTCTGGAGGCTTCTGTGACGTTCATTTTGACTGATGTATTGTGGTGGGTTGACCCTGGCTGGATGCCAGGTGCCCACCAAAGCTGCTCAGTCACTCCCCTCCTCAGCTGGGCAGGGGAGAGAAAATACAATAAAAAAACCCGTGGGTCAAGATAAAGGCAGGGAGAGATTACTCACCAATTACCATCACTGGCAAAACAAGCTCAGTTTAGGGAAAATAACTTAATTTGTTACCAATCAAATCAGAGTAATGCGAAATAAAACTAAATTTTAAAACACCTTCTCCCCACCTCTCCTTTCTTCCTGGGCTCAACTGCTCTCCCAGTTCTCTCTACCTCCTCCCTGAGTGGCACAGGGGGATGGGCAATGAGGGTTGTGGTCAGTTCCTCACATGTTGTCTCTACAGAGCCTCACAAGACCAGCTGTTCCTGTTAAGACAAATTTGTGAGGTCCAGGTCTAAGCCTAAGGAGAGTTAAAGTCACAATATCAAAAGCATCTCTGGCAGAAACACAGTCATTTGGCTAGACCACCATTCCAGGGGTTTTTAGGTGTAATTTGAAGGTCTGAAGAAAGGTTTTTATTTTTAATGGGACATAGAGGGTAATCTTGAGATGCTGATTGTGGCTTGCGATGTTAGATACTGGAAGGGTGTGTTGAAGGAAGAAGTTATATCATTGGTGTAAGAGATGTTACTTTAAGAAGTGGGTCAATAAGTTGTCATGCTGTACTCTGCTTTTTCGTAAGGCTGTCATCTCCACATCTGTGACGTGCCTCTCTACGTGTTCTCAAATTTAAATGCATAGAAGACCCTCATGACTCTCAGAAGCAAATACCAACTCTTGCTTTAATCTCTTCTCTCACCAGACCAGCTCCTGGCAGCAAATTGCTGGTGTAGGCATAATCTGGCAGCCTTTGCCTAAAGTTTGCAGCAAGAGTAGTCAAAGTCATGAAGTGAAGTTGTGTGAGCTCATTATCTGAGACTAGGGGCTGGAAGCTCTGCAATGTTGTAAGAAGAATGGATCAAGTAAAGGACATGGTCCTTGGCTGAATGAGCTTTAGTATCTGTGGGCCCTGCAAAAGGGACCTGCCCAGTACTAGTCCGTACTGGACAAATACTGCAATATCTTGTAATGATAAAGTTACTTGATTGGGGTCTTGGCTTCAAATTTGCATGGCCTTGTCATAGACTGATCGTGTTTGCACAAGGCAGCCTGTGAGTAGGTCGGCGAGAGAATGTAAATATTGCCCTTTCAATTTGTTCTCTCAGGTTGGAAACAACTTTCTGAGTTATCCGCCCTGGGACCTGTGGTGGTTTGCTCTGAGCAGCAGGCTAGCAAAATCTGCAAAGCTCTGACAGGTTTCAGTCTGTGAAAGCAAAACCAGAAATGAGCATTAACAGAGGGACTCTGCACATGAGAGCAGCACTGGGGATCTCTGTCGGCAGGAATTGGTATTAATGTTTAACACAATATGAAATTGTATGGTGTTTTATATTTTCAGAGTGCTAGGTAAACATCAGGTCATTCATCTTTAAATCCCTGCTGAGAGATACTTGAATAATATTATTATACTTTTTTCAGCCATATAATTGACCTGCAGGAACTTTATATGGTCTTTCCAAAGCTGCACAGCAACATACCAGAACTGAAGCTTGGACGTCCCTGATGCCAAGTGTACTAGATGGAGAAGTCCAGATACAATGAGTAGCAGAAAAGAACTTTCTCATCTTCTGTATTACTCACGTTCAAGTGTAGGTGCACACTCTTACAGACTTCAGTGGAAAGGATGTTCGCATATTTCAGAGTAGCATTTGGACCATGTAGGTTTTGTGAACTTTTTTTTTTTGCATTTGTTTTCAACATCTATGTTCTTATTCCCTGGGACTGGTTTTTACAGGTTTATCCTTCTTCTCCTTGTATGTTTTCTCCACTCATCTACTCTGATGAGTGGAACAAACCCGAGCTAATGGAGGAGAGCGTGCATCTGTGCACATCTGCACTTGCCTCTCTACATGCAGCATTATACTTACTGCTAATCAGGGTCTGAACAGACTGTGAAGTTTATTTCAGAATAAATCACTATGTTGGACAGAATCTACTGAGCCTGTGAGGTGCCATGGCTGTAATTAGTGACCAGCCATGCTTCTGACTGGCCTCAGCGGTCCTGACAGTGCCGTTGGCAGTGCAATGAGTACAAAGCCCAAAGTGCTGGCCACATCAAGTGGGGAGAATTGCAATTGGCTGGAGAAACTTTGTTTGCAGTTTTTAACCAAGGAATATGAGGTATAACCACAGGGTATTCTACACCCATCACTAGGGGGAGGAGGAAGAAAGAACAAATAAAAGAACTTGGCCTTTCTAGAATATTTGATCTCAAAACACCTTTTCCCAAAATTTCTCTCAGAATAGCTTGTGTGCATGCTGATCTGTGGCTTGCAATTTAACTCCTTATGGGAAAACTGTTACACCACAAAATATTGCAGTTGTTGGCACTCTCCTTGGTGATGTCAAGTGGCCAGGAGGAGGAGCAGGTAACCCTCTCAATCTCTGCGAGGTCCATCCAGGGAGTTCTGGCAGGGGGGTGGTCTGGGAGAAGCTTTTCAAGGTTCCAGCCTATACTTTGCTTTTAGCTGAAGCATAGGTATTCTGTCTCTCTCACCCTTTTCGGTAAATATTGATAATAAAATGTGCAGCTGATGGGGAAAAGAGTAAGGGAAGAATGATCAATGCCAGCTGAGTTTTACAAGTAGCATGAGAGCCTGCATAGTTCCTTGATTATACTTAATTTTAGAATCTCGTGTCAAAATATTTAGCCTGGCAGATCTGAGAGGGCAGATCCAGGAAAAACTTACCAGTAGCCCGCTGAAGACAGTTCTTTTCACATATAACTCTTGTTTTGGGACTTGATAATTGTACATTTTCATAGAAAATGCAAGGTCACTTGGGAGATCTTTGCTATGTCAGAGTTGATGCGAATTGGGATTTTTCTTTTTTTAATACAACCTTTGGAAGGGTATTTCGTATTGAGATCTGTGTAGTATTTATAACATTAATAGAGGTATTCAGTATCGTTATACTTAATCAAGTGTCATGATTAACAGTTACTGAGTTACTTTGCTTTTGTATGGTGGGATTTCTGGGGAATCCCACTTCTCCCAAACATCACCTTCATGCTTCTTCCTGCAGTGGGGGCCACACAGTGAGCAATCTAATAAAGTACTCCTTGACCTGTGCTCCCGAGGAGGGATTGCATGGGCATACGAAGAGAAAACCATGGATTACTATATTTTTATCTCATTTTTAGTGCCTGCCTCTCAATGTGACAAAACATTTTGTTAGAGGTGACTTCTGTCTCATTTTTTTCCCCTTGGGTTTAACATGATGTCTTTTGGAACTGACTTTCTTTACTTGTTTCTGTTGTGCTATTCTTTAGAGAAATCTGCTGTAGTACTTTCAGGTTTTTTTTTTCTTCAAAACTTTTGTTCCTCGCAGTACATTCTGTCTTCTCCTGCTTAAGCTTCCCCTCTTGCAATTCAGTGTGATTTCATAAGGCCATAGTTTTAACCCTTTGGTTTCGTGTGCTTTATTTTCCCATGGGAGGATGGAAGAAGTTCAGATTACAGATGTTCAGCCACGTGCATTTTCCTCTAGAGTCTTGGCTTTTACCTGGTTTGAGATCCACAGAAGCACAGATTTCCCGTTACCTCCCCAGTGAAACAGAAGTGAGTGCATTTCTAAAAGGCAAGTATATTTCTAAAAGCACGATAGAACATCCAGCGCTCCCGCCAGGTCTCACAGATGTTTCCGAACGTACCTAGCTTTGTTCTGGGAGCAAGCTGGTGAGCTGGCTGGGATGGGCTGGGCAACAGGCGCGTCGTGTCCTCTCCATCACCATCTTTCTCAGGGACTGTTGGCATGAGATACCGATGACTCACTGAGCAAAAAGAGGAGCATCGCGCATCCCAGCGCGTTCCTCGTGACAGTGAAAAATAAACAGAAGATAAACAAGGCCTTTCCTCCCTCTGCCTTTCTGCGCCCGTTCGCAGACACAACCTGATGGTGTGACCTGTTGTGTTTCCCCGTGATGCTGTCATTCTGCATGGCGATTTCCCGGGACCTTTTCGTCTCGCTTCCCTTGTACCCTATGAGGGACTTGAGGGGAGGAGGCGTCTCTTTCTCTCCTGAGGTGAGGAGAGGACGGTGCCTGCCCCGTTCGCCCTGGATCCTCTGCTTACCGTCCTTGCCCGCAAAAGGAGCGAGCGGTGCTGTCGGACCAGGAGCAGGCTCCGCCTGACTTGGCAGCCGTGGCTGCCGCCCGCTCGGTCCGGTAAGCGGCCATCGGGAGGGTTCGGGCGGGGACCGCTGAGCCCGGGGAAGCCGCTGGGCCCTACCCCGAGGAGGGAGCGAGGCAGGGAGGAAGGAAGGAGCCGCCGAGCCCGCGGGGATGCTGCCCGGGCAGGGGCAGGGGCGAGGCCGCCTGGTATTCCGCGGGCAACACCCCCCCCCACCGGCAGCCGGGGAGGCTGCCAGCTCTGCCAGCTCTGCCGAGCCCTGCCAGCTCTGCCGAGCCCTGCCAAACCCGGGCATCCCCGGCCGTG
The DNA here is from genome assembly GCA_013400335.1 of Eurystomus gularis. Lineage (NCBI taxonomy): Eukaryota > Metazoa > Chordata > Aves > Coraciiformes > Coraciidae > Eurystomus > Eurystomus gularis. Next base: position 481,721 of record VZZY01019552.1, on the reverse strand, counting down.
TTCCTCACCCCTGTCAGGGCTGGTGCTCGGTGGGCTGGACCTCCCAGCTGCGACCCAGCGGTTTGGGGCAAGGACGAGGCGGGGACAACGCGCGAAAGGAGGGGAGGATGCCGCGTATGTTTGAAATGAGGATGCGGTCTGGAAGCATTTGAACAATGTTTGTAATCTTGGGGGGAAGACTTCTTTTAGTTTTAATAAGCGTCGGTGTGCTGTGACACCCACGCGGTGTGGTCCCTGCGCTGTGGTCGGTGCCCGGGCTTTCTGAACTAGTTTTCCGGCAGATGTGCTCCCATCTGCAAAGCCAACCTTTGCTTTCCACCGCAACTGCTGCTCGTCTGCCCTGGCCGGGCTTCCTGCTCGGATGGAATGCTGCCAGGTCTGACTCTGGCTGCGTTTGCCCAGCGCCTGCTGGTGGGACCTTGAGGTTATTACAATATAAACGTGAAACTTGGTACTACTGCAAAGCAAATGGGAAAGCCTTGTGAGCGAGTGCAATGGATGTGCTTTTCGTTTTGATATTTACAGGAGGGTTTTTCGTTAAAGTATTGCCATAGTTCTAGTTTCTCCAATCACTTGTGAATCTGTTCTCTAAAGATATTCTAAGACTTCTCTCCCTAAGTTTTGAAGAGTTAAAGTATTTCCCAAGGCCTCACAGAACAGTGTTGCTGGCTTGAAAAAAAAAAAAGCTTTTGGTTTACATAGAGAGGATTTTGAGTTTTCCCTATCTGGAAACTAAAAGCTTTGCTGCGTTAATGAGGCTGTTTTGTGCAAATTTCCCCGGGCAAACTGTGCCTGCTGAGAAACGTTGTGAGGTCCGAGGCAGTTCCCACCATGCTCGTCAGGACACGGCTGAGTTTGGAGCACACAAAGTGGCTGAGGTGCCCCATGGTACATTTCCCGAGAGCAGTACCAGGCTGGGTTTTGTCAAGAGTCAACAGTGACTGTCGACAACTTACCTTCATGAGGTTTCAAGAAAAAAGCAAGTGAAGCTGCTGGGGCTCAGACATTGTTGGCTGGAGGAGGAAAAGCAGCAGCACTGTCTGGTTTGCCCCACTGCTGTTGAGTGTTGCACCATGAAGCTCTCTGAAACAAGAAAGCTGCTCTGAACAAGGCTAGTCCTCTCACTACATGATGAAGGGTGTTATGGAGGCTGTGATTTGTGCTCCTGCTTGAGTAACAACCAGGTACGCAATCATGTCCGCTCCAAGCCCGTACCATGTTCAGGCCCTGTTGCTGTCTGAAATCATGGCTACTTCAGAGCAGTCCATCAGCTTTTCCAAGGCCAAACCCATACTTGCATTGAAAGGAGTTAAATAAAATGTTGGGCTTCAAATTCTTGGGGAGGGGAGAGATAAAAAGGACAAAAAAGAAAAAGAAAGGTGGGAAAATATTTTTCTAGGTTCTCTCTTAGAATGGCAACAAAAATGCCTGCTAAAATTTGTAGGTAGATATTTTGCAGTTCTAAGCTAAACAGTGTTTTGACGGTAGATACAATTATTTAAACTTGGTATTTGTTTAATGCAGCTTTCAGTTTTTCAAAATGCTTCTCACTTTCGGATGTTATTTGGTAAAATAAACTTGAAGGATTTACCAGACAGGAAAATGTAATTTTAAAATATAGGTATTTGAGAGAAGCTGATTGTTGTTTTTACTGCTTCTATTAATATAAGCAGCCTTGTGAAATCTGTTAAATGTAAGAAAGAGCAAAGAATTTTACTTGTTTTGAACTTATTTAATGATGAATGCTAACAGATTTGTGCCTATTGATTGCTTCAGTGTCATCATTCAATAGTTCTGTATGTTTAAAATTCCCACGGATATATATATGTATATCCACCCAAACTTGAAACCGAGGAACAAACAGCTGCCAGCAAAATCAGTTGCTCCTTGTTGGTATGAGCACTTTTAACACATGGTTTAAGGAACCCTGTTTAAGACACAGCCTCTAGTGTTAGTGCCAGTATTGTCTCTTTGTTTATCAGTAAATAAGTTGTCAGCAATTGCTGTATGATAGTAGTTCAGATGAACTACTTAGGCGTTATCCTTGACTAGCAGAAATTATATGTACAACCTTAATACCCCTGGAGAATGGCTAGCAATTGACTGCTGCACCAGTACCGAGCTCCAGTGAGGCCAGCTACGCTCCGGTGCACCCTGCGTTATGTGGGATTGGAAGGCTTAGCAGGGAAAGTGTGGAAGAAACTGTACGATACTGATTATTTCATTTTCAGGACAATGAACTCCTTGGGGGAGAAGAGCTACAGGTGTCAGGTTATTTAATTTTCCAGATAATGTGACTGTTAGCTGCATCACTGCAAGTGCTGCATGTGGTTCTCAACCTTTCCTGAAGAATAAGAGGGAAAAGAGTAGCAACGTGTCAGGATGAAGTTGGTTTCTTAGAGAATTTGATGATGCTAATTATCTTTACCTGTAATAGAGAGCACAGACAAGAACATTGCCACAGTTAACATGGAAGTGTGTGATCTTGTGAAAGAGTGAGCTCTGGCCACAACAGATCTCTAGGAGGTTTAAAAATCGAGTGCTTCTGGAAACAGAACTACTGTGGAAATTCACAGGAACCCGGTGTAGGTGAGGACTACAGGGTCAGATCTTGTAGTAAATAAATATCATGCCAAATTCGTGAAAATGCTGCAGCTTTCAGAGCGCTTCACTGTCTTGCATCAGTCGGTGACATTTACACCTTTGCAGGGAAACTGTTATACCGCTGGTGAGGGCAAGGAGGACCTTGATGTGGCAGCCTCTGAAACCCACTTTGTGAATGAGGGTGCAGTGTGAAGTGACCTGATAGTTGCTTGCTGAAAAGCACCAGTTGCTGTCTACGTTTTATTGATCTTCCTCTTTCCTGGAGAAGAAAATTTGCCATTAAAAATTCTAATATACGATTGAAATGACAGAAGAAATTGCCTTTGATTTAAAGGCTGTGCGCATGAATTGCCTAGCAGTAAAAATGTTTCGTCCCTAACAAGATCTGACACAGGAATCTTCAAAAGCCCCGATGCCAGCAGTGTTCGGAGTTGCTTCCCTGGCTGTTTTGTTGCTGAATCATTTTGACAGCCTGAGGAACAGCGTCTAAACACCACTGTATGGCAGAGAGCCAAGGGGCTGAGCAGTACCAGCCACTTCAGGAGCCTGAGTAATGCAAAGGCAGAGCAGCGGCTGTAAATCTATGATCAGTGGTAGATGTAAAGGTACATCTTGAGATAGCCGTGATCGTAAAAGGAGGTAACTTACGATAGTACTACAGAATGCTGTTAGTGTTGCTTGACAGGCGGCTGGGACTGCAAGGTGCAATTTTCCTGCCCCTTGCATACCTCTATAATGGCTCTCAAGGCAATGTGCTTGTCTTCTGTGGGTGTTATAGGAGGAACAGGTACAGGTTTGAATGATGCAAAGTGTGTAATTATTAACTTTTTTTGTTTAGCAGTTTCCTCCTGGACTTGTAGTAACTGCAGTTTGGTCAGAGTTGCATTTGAGGAGAGAACAAGATTTGGGCGCAGATCACAGAGTACGTCTCTAATTTAGAGCAGGCTAGATTCTAGCCAAGCGAAGCGACAGCAGAGAGGCTTGCACAGGGGTTATGTTATATTCTGGGTTCTGGAGAGTGTATGTTTGGGTCCTTCGGCATGTGTATTGATGCCAGGCCTCTGTGTAGATAGCACAGACCTGATAGCAGCTCAGGTTTTCAAAGGCAGGTGAGGAACGTTGGAGCACAAATAAACCAGTGTGGCTGCTCCTGTGGTCAGGCTACTCCTTGGCATCTCTCAGGGCGAGGAAACACCAGTGTGTAAGCAGTCAAAGGCGCTGACATCAGGTGCAAGGGCTGGGCTGGGCCGACGTGACACAGCTCCATCAGAGTGGGGTGAGAACAAGGCTGAGGTTGGCATGGCACCAAATGCTTCATATCAGTGCAGGCCAACTGGAAAAAGACCTTTTGCTGGTATCGCTTTTTTTCCAGTTGAGGACCTGGTTTAAGCTTTCCTGGCAGACCTCTTTCACTGGGATTAACTGTGTGTCCATTAAGAGGTTTGCTAACTCAGCCTTGCTAATACCCCTGTAGAGCAACCATATTAAATCCAGGGCTCTCAGCTATGGCATCCTTCTGCTCCTCAACGCTGGCTGTCTGCTTTTAAGTGTTGTTGATGGGAGGGTATTGCAAGCCAGAAGCCTGTCTTCGGGTATGTCTTCTGTTACTTGTCTTCACACCTCGTAAAGCTACCTGGACTATTTTTACACGGGCAGCATTGTAACAGAAGCAGTCTGGCTATGATATCTCTGAGATCTTGCAATCTCATTATCTTTGTTACTTGGATAAACTAGCCCACACAGAGCTCTGTGCTGTCATGTCTGATCAGTTATTGATTCAAGCCCAGTGAAAACCTCCCTCCGTAGGTCTGCATCATCGAGGGTACGTGCGCTTTGGTAGCCTGGCCAATGTGATGAGAAGGCGAAAGTTCAGAAGAAGGAGCTATTTTGTTTGCTAGAAATTCCTGTTCAATTCCTAGTCAGAGCACACGAGCAGCTCTGCGACTCTGTTGTGTTGTCCCGCACCTGGTCTCATCCCCTGAGCTGATTCCCCTCAGCTGCTCAGCTTCTTTCCCCACCATGACTACAGGAGCCTGTGGCATTTTCTCTCTCCTTGGAGGTTATCTTCTGTCACTCTCCCAACACCACAAGTGTCTGTCAACACCTTGCAGTGCAGCTGCAAGCCTGGGTCATCACTCTCTTTTGTGAAAGAATTTATTAATAGACTTGCTGTTAATTTTGCTTCATGGCCTGGTGTCAGGGACAAGAAAGTGCACGAGTCAGACATCAGCGTTGTTAATTTTAATAAGCTTTCCATAAATCTGTGATTGGATTCTCATATGGTTTTGTTTACACAGATATGGGCACTCAGGCAACAGAGGCACAGAGTGCTTCCTAAGTTCACAAACAACGTACAAACCCTGATGATTAGTACTTAGAGGAGACTCATCTCTGAAATACCAACATTTGGTATAAATGGGCAAGCATACTGAACAGCTTTCTGTAGCTAACACTTAGTAAAGAAGGCAGAGGAGGGATGAAGAAACGCTTAGAATGTCAGAACAGCCTGAGCACAGTGATAAAAAACCCACACTGTTGTCAGGAAGGGGCAGGGGATCTGAGATTTTGAACCCATTAAATTTAAAAATATTCTGTCCTTATTGTTTTATCATGAGCAACTTAGCTCCAGGTGTTGTTTTCCACCGCTCCACCAAGCATGATTCTTGCTTCACACAAAATAACGTATTTTCAAATTTTTTATTACAAGAAAAGTAAATTGTAAATTCAAGCACTCAAAACTTACGATGAACAAGAAGACTCCTTAGAAACTTTGGCTGCTCTGATCAAAAAGGGGTAAGACTCCTGCTGCTAATGATTGTTAATAATTCACAAACAAGATTTAAAGTGTATATAACATAAAGGAAAATTGCAGTTGCTAGAAGCTCTGAGCTGTTGCAGCTTTGATGATGCTCCTTGCTGACACTGAGTGGTGCAATTACCACATGCTGATGGAGGAGAGCTGCAATTACCACATTTTCCGAGTCAGCTGCTGGGATAGTTTTTTTTAGTTGGCATCGGTATTTATTTATGTGCTTATTGTAGGCAAATTCCATAAAGTGTTTCCCCAATATTTGTAAAAGGATACTAGGGAGAGACCTCGATATTTCTTTCCTTTTTGTCCTTACCATAACAACCAGTATTTTGCATTAAATCCCTAAAGTGAACAAGAATCTCTACTTCCAACCTACCTGAAATCACTGTGGGACTCAGTGGGGGGCTCTGTGTAAGAAAAATAGTAGCAGGGAGTGCTGGAGGCCTTGAGAAATTTCGTATGAAGTCGTTTTGCCCTTTATCATGAGTGATGTTCTTTTGTTTATTTTTGCAAGCTCTGTGGTATAAGTGCAGATAATTAATTAACCTTTTTGTCCTAGATTTACCAAGGACCCAATGCTGTTTGGTGAGGGACCAAAACACATTATTTTCATTTAACAGTGGGATTGCCATGACTGACAGTAAAAAGCAGCTTGAGTGGCTGCTCATACACCTATGTGTGTATTCTTACGTCATTTTGACTGCTTCTGATTTTTTTTTTTTTCCGATCTTGCTTTTCTAATAGAGATATTTAAAGATTGGTCTGACTTCAGGAGCAAATTGTTTGGAAAAAATTGGTGCTAAGATGGCTTCATCTCTTTTCAAGAGTGAAGTGACAGGAAGGAGAACACATTTTCACCCTTGCGTCAGAAGACTGGACCTTGAGTTTGGAGGTGACTGACAGCTGAGGCTGGGCGTGTAGCTTGTTTGCCCGTAGAGTGTGTCATGGAACGTGTAGACAAGGTCTAGGAAGGAGCTGAACATTTCACATTTTTTGTATTCTTTTTGTGAAAAATCAGATTTAAAAAACCTACTATGCAAAAAGATTTATTTTTCTAAAAAAATCATTAAAATATGTTCAGAGAATATTAGGGTTACACTAACGCTGGAAAGAGGAAATAACCAAGCGATCTCGTATCTCTTCCTGTAGAGGCATATATATGACAAATCCTTTCATAACATGATCAGATAGTATTTTTCAATATATTTTTTTTAAACCTCACTTTCTTCAATGTTAGTATTTGTCAGTGCAATGTGAGTCTGTGAACAATCTGAGATCCAAAACATCCCATCTCATGGGCCATAGTTGCTGGATGGCACCTGGTGATCAGGGCTCAGCGTAGCCACTCCCATGAGAAAGGCCAGACTTCAGTTCTTGGTCACTGATGCCCCCACACATGGGCAACACAAGACATCCTGTGTCAGATCACTGTGGAGCTCCACTCGTCAGTGCTTGCCAGCGCTGCCATCTCAGCACACTCAGTGAAAAATGCAGTTGTCTTACTAAGCCTAAAAAGAAATGCAAAGATGCATGTGTTTGCTGAAGTTTCAGAAATACTCTTGTATTTTTTATCTGTATGCATATATGTGTGTGTACACCTTGTCAGGGACATGCCCAGTCCTTTGGATGACAAGCAGACCCCAGAGGTCCTGGCTCCTTTGCCCAGAAGCAGTGGCACAGTCTCCACTCAAGGCAGCAGATCTTTAGAAATTGCTGGAGGATGTACGTCATTCTGCCTGCCTTTGCCACTTCATGCACCCTGGGGAAGATGGGCAATCTGATTATTGATGGCTCTGCATTTTCCAAGTAAGTCCTGGATTTTCTGGAAAGGTAGAACAACTTAGGTTGAATAGCAAAGGCATCAAATACAGTGGTGGTGACTCACCTCATTAACTGCATCTTGCCGATGGCCCCACACCTCGTGAACTTCTTTTTAAATTTATCTTTTCAAGGCTGGCCACTCATTTATCGTGTTGACAGGCAATGGCCTTCTGAGAACACTAGCTACTATTATGAGGCCTAACAGAAAATGGAGTAAATAGCAAGACATATAAAACTGCTAGTCTGTCTCTAAACCAGGTAGCTGGATAAATGGGCATTGTCAATCTGCTTGCGCATAGAGCATACAGCCATTCTGTTGGTACTGAACAACTTCATCTACCTCAGTTTCAAAGAGCCTAAAGCAAAAAGACATATTTCATTATAGGAGAGGAGGAAATAGATGTTCACAGGCTGTTGACTATCTTTGAACTGAGCATACTGAGTCAGAGGATGTACACAGATATATGGAGAGGAGCATCGAGGAGGTGGGAGCCGTTTCTCCACCTGAATCCAGCAACACTTTCTATTGTGAAAACATGCTCAACTGTTTGTTTTTTTCAGAAGATCTCGAGTGCCCTGTTACTGTTTAGTGGAAACATGTTTGGGTTAAGCGTTTGCCGTAGCGTCCTCTGAAAGAGCTTGTGAAATATGGAATCTGAAAATTGGCCAGAAAAGATGTTTTGGGGAAGGTGAGTTATGTGAGGACCACCTGTCAGGCTTAACCTACAGGAGAGGTTAAGATGAAGTTTTCCAGAAAACTTAAAGGAATCTGTGTCTTGCTCTGACAGGAGACTCTTGTAAAGGGTTCACTCAGGTCTTCACCATGTCTTCTAAGGATAGATCTGAATTTTCTCATTTGAGGAAGGGCATAAGTAGTGTTTCTAGGTGGGCAGAAGTAGGTTGCAGTGATAGAAACAGCCGCAAGCCGAGGCAAAGCTGATGTGTGAGGGTAACCCTAAAAATTGAAGGTATTATGGGAGAAGGCAGTAAAGAGTTTTCATTATGATTGAATATTAATTAGTGACATGGCTATTAATGATGACAGTAATTAACAGAGGAAGGAAAGACTTGTCATTGTCCCGAGGGTGAGTAATCAGTCTTGGCAGGTGATAAATAATGGTTCAGCAAACTCAGCAGAAAGATAATCTGTCTGCCTCAGGACAACTGGAGAACAGCTATAACATCTTCCAGGCTCTTGGCAACGTTCAGGAATGACTTCATGTTTTTAACAGAGGCAAATTAAATTCCCTGATCTCAAGTGCCGCTTATATTCTGGAGTGGCTGATCACAGGAGTTCTGGTTGAGTCAGTGCCTTCAGTTTACTTGCCCCTTTAAACCTTTCTTTTTTAATCTTGATAACAAGAGGAAAGAAGACTGGGGGGAACCAGCTTTCAAAGTTACTTGTATTTTTCATTCTAGTTTGATGAAAATTGAATAGATTCCTCAAAAGAGGCCTAGAGCTGGGAACATGATTGTTCTATGTAAAAACGGAGTGGGGCTTAATGCTGCATTAAGTATTTCTGTATAGCTGGAAAGGGATGAAGTGCAAAATGCACTTCATCTCCCTTGAGCAAAGCAATGCACTACTCTAGATGATTTTCAGATATCAGCTGCCACGTCACCTGGCAATGCAATGCCTAAAAGATCACTGCAAGCCTGTAAGCTGAGACCAAAATCAGGAGAAACAGTGGACTTTTTAGTTGGAGGGATGAAGAGAAAACCCAAGAATGAGTCTGGTTTAGCTTGAACCAAGACAGCGTTCTGTGAGGTTTGGGTTTGTTTCTAATGGTACGGAAGCACTTCGGTTTGAGTTGTCATGAAATAGTTTTTGAACCCTATTTTTTTTTTTTTCTATCTTTAGGATATTTTTGTTTTGTAAAAGGCAAAAGGCAACATCTATGCTTATAGAATATTTCATTAACTAACTTGTCAAAACAACAGTTACTGGCTCTGAACACTTTCCCCACAGGTTTTTCAGCTAGATGTGTTCTTGCCTTTCAGGTAGTTTTGGACCCCCCAGACATCTTTTTTTGAATAAATTTATTGTTCACAAAAAATTGCTGTGACCGTGGGATGCACCTGACAAGCTGGTTTCAGTAGAGACAGGAAAGTGCCGGCACCATTGCCAGAGGCATTGGTTGGGTGTTCTGACTGCAGTCCTGGTGACCCCATTACAAAGAAATGGAACTTAAATGGGAAAAGTTGCTCAGTCATAACATAGAGGGAGAGACCATCTTAGGAGGACATTAAAAGAGTTTAGTTGAAGTGGAATGGAGATAGGGAGGTAATGCGTCAGCCCTCTGTAGAAACTCTCAGGAGAAACTATCAAGGAAGAAGAATAATTCTTTCCATTAATGATAATACAGGTATGATATCAAACGCATATAAATTACATACTAATAAACTTGGGCTGGGAAGTTACAAGAAGAGTTCCATCTATCAATAAAAAAATGTTCTGGAATAACTTTCCAAACAGGATAGTGGCAACTTAAATTGCTCCTAAGTGTATGTGGGAGGGGTGGAGAGTGACTGTAGCACTGAGAATACAAGCTTGTGAGATCAGTCCTTCAGTGTCTGGTTTGTTGATACCTTCAAGGCAGATGGAGATGATGCCCAGCTGCTGCTTGTTGGTCACATCTGTTTGCCCAGTATTTAAGTGAAAGCAGATGCTTCCCTGATCTTCAGGAGCTCTGCTGATTGCGTGCTGAGGATAAATAGGTTGTTTCACTTGCCTTGGGTGGGAAATGAGGGAGTTTAGGTCCATATTCCTGCTTGCCACTGAAGCCTGACTGAAGAGGGTTTACTGGTGCTCCTTGTGGAGTCATGAGTCAGCTTCCATTGTCAGGGAGATCAGGAGCTGCTGTCTCCTTCTGTGTGGGGTAGAGCCCACATTTCTACTGGGAATTTCACATGTGTAGGAGAGTGACTCAGACCTGCAGATATTTCAGGGATCTGGGTCACTAGCAGTGCCTGTTGTCTCTGTGGCACATCGTAGTTGCAACTCCTGGTCTTTGTTGTATTTGAGGTTTGCTGAGGTTGTGGGGATGCTCTGGGCCTGTGGAAAGCAAAATGTCCTTCGGACTTTTCTGGAGCAGGGATCATGTGGGTTATGCTTTTCTTGAAGTACCCACCATGTCTGAACTGAGAAGTGTTCCATGCAAATAAGATCCTCTGAGGTTTGTTTAGTAAGCCTGAACCATATGGTTGATCAGTTCCTTTCTGTACGCTATCTTCAATTGCCAAATGACAAAGCTTAGCACTAAGTATTACCGGAGCTATTAGCCTACTGTATGTGAATGCAAGTATTTCTCAGCAAACTCTGTGCTGAGGAGGTGTTATGTCTGCATCCAGACATGGCATTGATAGGTTGTGCTGCACTCTGCTGTAACTTGACATGGACTTGCTAAATTGCATCCAAGTGCCTTTGCTGATTGCCTCTGACTTTAGACAAGTCAAGTTAGCTAACCTCTTCACACCATTATGTTTCATTTTAGGCTTAACTTTCTGAGTATGGGGTTTAACTAAGTTTTGCTGCCCTGTCCTGTTGTATTTTGATAAAAGGCCTCAGCTTCTACTGAACAGCAACAAGTTTTCCACTTCGGTGACTTCCATGCGAGTAACAGAGGGGTTGTATACATGCAGAGGATCAGTCATGGAGATCTTTGTGTTGTTTATAAGATAGCAACAACCTTTGTTCTACTAGATGGGCCCCGAAAGCCTGATAAACTCCCTGATGGACCTTAAAACTCACTTCTCTGCTTCTGGCCACTGGCTTGCTGGTGTGGTCCCTAGCAGGTGGTGGCTCAACAGTGGTTTGGTTACAGGCACACTGAATACCACTTCCATCTCCAGGACATTGCTTGTCTTTGACATAAGCGAGACTTTCCTCTGTCTTTTTTTGACTCACAACCTCGTTCTGTACTTTTAGGCTATTGCCTCTGATGTTCCAGGTGCGAAGTACCAGTAAATGCTCCTTCATCTCCACGCTAGCTAGTGCTTGCAGAAATGTAACTCCCTGTGTGCTGACGTGAGAGAAAAGCAACTGGGAGAGAACGAGTTGCATAGAACCATTAGAGTAGTATCTGACTTAAAGTGTACCAGGTCTCCTATCACACAGAAAACTTCTTGGGACTTAGTACCTGTCAATAACTGTGTAAGTACAGTGTGGCACAAGAAGGAAAAACATTCTAAAACCTCAGTGGGGATAAAAAGGAAAATGGAATGAAACTGTCAGTTCTGTTGTATCTGTCTCAATGTTATCTCTCTCTAGGGCTCTCAGACCCTGCAGTCTCACGTTTAATGCTTTCTTCACTTTTTTTTTTTTAAGGTGCTGATATTGTGCAGTGGCTTATGAAGAACCTCAGCATTGAGGATCCAGGTAAGGTGACCACTGCTGAGGAGGTGACCACCTGTATTGTGTGTGCCATTAGACAGTAGATACCATTTTGCTGCAGTCTAAAATATCAGTAAAACAACAAGGTTGATGTAAGCATTGGAGGGAAGGAAGAGGGAAAGAGATAAGAATCAACATCTTCATTCAGTCTAATGCCTTACACTGCAGCATGCAGAAAGCACTTTGTAGGAGTCTTAGCCTGTCTGTGAAAGTTTTGCTACTGAAGAAAGGCTGATCGATTTTAAGGTTGTTCCCAGACTTTGAAAGGAAGTTGCTGGATGTGTGTGGTTAAGCAGGCAAGTGCAGTGGCAGGTTTTCCTGATTTGGAGAATGGTAGCCATGACTGACAGGACATACTGGCCAAGGATGACACAGACACCATCATGGGATCAGATGATGGCTGCTGATTTATCACAGCAGGTTTGATAAATGCATAATCATCCATAAACAATGGCCAGTGCATGGGCATAGCTCACTCTTCAAAGTAACCAAAATAACTTTGGCACAGTTAAGAACTTTTGGGGAAAGAGGAAGAAAAGATCTGCAGGTCCAGAAGTTTCTTTTCCTTTTCTGGAAAGGGAAAAAAATCCAGCATCTCACCTCCTGGTTTATTTCTGCTGCCTACTGTCACCGTGTAAAAGCAGAGATAGAGGCAGTGTTGTCTCACACAGGGCATCCCTGTACGCACATCCCCTCTCACTGAGTCCTGTCAAGTCCCGAATCTGAATTTCAGCTGCAGACAATAGCTTTATTATCTACCTTGGAGGTGCATGAGCAGCTGATGTGTATTTTGCTACTCTGAGAAAGTTGATGCAGCCTTTGACAGCTGACACAGATTGAAAATCGGTGCAGACGTGTCTCTGTGCTGGTGAAGGTGGCCCTGGCAGTGCTAAGATATGTGCTCCACTTTGTCTCCGCACTGTTTCCTCTTAAGGAGTGGCAATGCTACAGTGTCAGGATTTGTCTTTATGAGTAAACATGCTGCTAATGACCTGGTGTTGCAGGTGCTTGTCACATTTGGTAGGGACAAGGCCGGAATCACTGATGGAACAGGCTTCTTGTCAGCTGTCACCTGTGGTGGGTAATGTGCTCTGAATTGAATTTCAGACTCTAGAGCTGATGTGTGACATTTTGTAAACACCAAACCAGCAGGTTAAACATTTGAGCAGTGTTTCATCTGTATAGCAAGGCTGATTTCAGCTTCCCCGGCTTTGCACGGTTTGGTTGGAAGGTGGAAAGATGCAGTGTGGGTACAGAGAGGCATGTATGCCCCAGGTCTTCGTGTGAGTCATCTCCAGAGCTGCTGCTGAAAGCACAGGAGTGTGCAGCGCACGTCTTCCTGACACACACCTGCTGTTTTCTCTCTTTCACAGCGGAAGCAATACACTTGGGAAGTCTTATTGCTGCACAGGGTTATGTCTTTCCAATCTCAGACCATGTCCTTACCCTGAAAGATGATGGGACGTTCTATCGTTTTCAGGTTGGTGAGCTCTCTGCCTCCCTTGTGGCCCCTTCTACTGTCCCTGCAGTAATACTGCTGAAATCACCTACTCTTTATTCCTAAGCACCCACTCTTTATTGCTAAGCACCCCATTAGGTCTATAAAGCCAGGGATTGAGGCTGTCTTGGTAGAGGCCTAAAGAAGTTATGAAGTCTCTTCAAAAGAATCTGCTTTAGAATCCCAAATCACTCTCTTCTACTTTCTGACCCACAGTTTTTACGTAAATGAATGAATATGCCACATGGTTATTTTTGATATGTGATTCCAAGGCTGTTGTACTCGGATTTGAACTAAACCAGGAGAAAGAAAATGGCTTTCAGGTTCTAACCCTGGCACAGAATTCAGTAGCCACCCTCCCCTGCAAAATGGACCAGGGCAAATTTTGAAATTGGACATTGAAGCTCTGGCATGGCAGAAAATTCAGATTTTTATCCTCCTGTGGTTATGGATCAGTGTGGGAAGGGACATGCTTCAGGTTTTGGCTCTTTTACAAAGAATGTGTAACCTTGGTGGTCACCTAAGATGGGACATCCCTGTCCTTCGGTGCCCCTGTGGCTCTAGATGTGTTGAATGGCATCCTGCACTTGACTTCTATGCCCTGTCCAAAACCTGGTGCTGTCAGCTTCCTAGATTACTGACTGCTTGTCTCCTTTTGGACAGATCGTATAACTTTGAAAGAAGCAGTAAGTTCAAACCTGGACTCCTGCTGGCTGAATTTGTGTTTTTCTGTTACATGATCCCATCCAGCTCCTTTATCGTTCCTCTAGTGTCTCTTCTGTTTACCCTGCTGTTCCTCCTTGACTTTTTTTTCCAACTCTTTTTTTTTTTAGTTTTCATTTGAAAAGCCTCTTTTCCTCTTTGCATCTGATGTTGCTGCTGCTCACGCTCCCTGCCCCACTGGTAACGTGGCATTGTGTTATCACATGAGATCAATGGCACAGTGAACAAAGAAGCCCAGGAGATCACAGACCTCCACTTATCTCACCCCACCTTCTGGTTACCTGGCATCATTCAGCCTAGGAGTTTTTCATTACAATTCCCTTGCTTTTGAGAACGTCCCTTTCCTCCTGTCATGTAAGAGTTGACAGAAGCAGGGGTGATAATGATTGCCCATTTAGTTGAATTTTTTTTTCTTTAATTTAAAAGAATGGCCCCATAAGAAGTTGCTCTGTGTAGCTCTCGGGAGCTAGATTTCAATATCATTTAATTTATTTTCCTCATTGTAAGTCTGTCTAAACCGCATCATCAAATTGTTTTGCCAGCTTATTGACTTTTTTCCCTTATCTTTTCCGACAACTTTTGCTTATTCTTTGCCTGTTATTTCCTGCAACAGTCCCTCAGCCATTGTATGCAAAAATAACCTATTAGGATGATGTTTCTTTTCTATTCCTTCCTTCCTGCCAGCTTCTACCTCAACACCAGTCCTTTCTTTTAACAGTGGCTCATCATCTTGTGAAGTTCATAAGATATATCTAGTGAGGAGCATTGAACCCTGTATTGTTTGATCCCTCGATGTTTTCTCCCTGTCCATTGGTGCAAGGAGTGTTGTGTGTGTAATGGTCTGTCCGACGTGCGTTTGTGGCATTACATCAGTAATGCAAAACAGTGTTCTGTAATTTGTGTGATCACAGGGACATTACTTTTTGTTTATGTTAAAATTGAAATACAACCACATGTAGTAGTATCTTGTAATAAATTGTAGCAAATGCAATGTGCAGACCTGGATGGAAAACAAAAGCAGTAAGCTTAGCAGGACTTCTTCTTCCAGAACTACTGTAATCGGCTGAGTTTTGACCTCTGCCATCTGTTATATTTTAAAAGTAAATTGTTTTGTAGGCTGCCAACCACACTGGTAGCTGCTCCAAAAAAGCATATGGTGTGTAACGTATATAAAAGACCATGATGTTTCTCATGCTCCTTAAAAAATAATAAAATTAAGGGTGCCTGTGAATTCCTGGGGAAAGAGGAGGTTCTGGGGATAGAGGGTAAGAGGTCCATGTTCAGATGAGCTGGCAACAGTGTCTAAAATGTCATCAGGATACTGGACAATCCTCCTCAAGAGGTGCTTGTATTACAACATCTCTATTTACCTGCAGTGATACCTTCCTGGACAAGCATCCTCACTTTTACTGAGACCTATTGCAGTGTTTCCCCTGAGGGCATAGGCTGGGCTGTAGACCTTGTGATTCTTCTTTTTGCACTTGTAATGCTTTTCTGCATCTGAATTGTTTTTCATCTCTTAAATTACAAAAATGCGTGTGTTGTTTCTTAGGCACCGTACTTTTGGCCTTCAAACTGCTGGGAGCCAGAAAACACAGATTACGGTGAGAGTTTAATTATTTCATTGTAGAAAGTTAGTACAGAAAGTTTGTGACGGAAAAAATTGTCCTTAAAGTACTTACTGTTGGCCATCTAAACCCTTCAGCAGCAGAGATTCTTGTCAGACTGCTAGCAGCCGTGTGCCTGTCTCAAATACATTAAGTGAAATCCCAGGGGTGTCTCAAGCCCAGGGAGCTGTAGCCATTGAGTTCAGTGGGGCCATGGTTTTACTTACTAGTACCTTCATCCTCCCGTGGCTCTGTTTGTTTCAGCAGGATTTATGGCAAGCAGAATACTGCTCCTTGGGAATCTTAAATAATAGCAATATTACTTTTGTGGGAGAACATACTCTGATCTGTAGCTGAATCTGATATGTTGATCAATAAAAAGTTACCTCATCTGGGCACTTATCTGCCTGATCAATAAACCAGCATCTAACTGATGGCAACCCATAGTTAAAAGTTCTTTGAAATATGACATAAGACTTACTTGTGCCATTTTTTTAAGATTACCAGATGATAGCTGGTAAAAAAGAGGAGACTGAAGCATGGTTTATGAGCTAATAAACTGCAACGTGGTGTGTTAAACATGTGAGTGCCTGCAGACAGCAATAATACATAAAGAAAATAAGTCACTGTTGTTATCTTTAGCTGTCTGCATACAATATTGCCATCTTTTCTAGAACTGCACTTCTTTCACAGTTAAATGATAAAATCAATTGTTGCATCCTAGTGTGGCACTGGAAGAGGAAGTGAATCCATGTGTGCACTCATAAAACAGGAGCTTCTGGAAGTCCTTCTTTTGAAATATTGCATAATCTAAGATGAGTTTAGAACCCCTCCCTGAATAATCAGTTTTGGCTGGGTTTTATTTTCCTGGGCAATAATTACTCATCATTATGGATTCTGGAAATGATTTGCTGGGGTGGAGAAGTAGCCTGCAATGGTGTCTGTCATATGACAGTTCATTTGCAGTCCTCATCTGCCGGGAAGGTAGCACAGGTTTATGTGTTTCTCCCAGTGAGGGAACTGCTTAGGAGAAAACGTGATGCTGTTCCTCATATGCAAAATAATCTCCAGATTTTAAAGTCACTGTATCTGTCTGAACTATACCAAATATGTACTCTGTAAATATCAGAATAACAATCTGAAGAGAGAAGTTCTGTTTTCTCCTATAGTATCTGATAAATAACTGGTTTTGCAGTCAGATTGTTGTGCTGCAAGGGCATTGAGTGGAGCAATACACCTCAAAATAAAGCCCTATATGAGCTGACCCACAGCTGGACAAGCTGGAACTGCATTAGCTCTGTAGTGACAGATTTTCATCCATTCCAGAAATCTCTAACATATGCTTATAATCAGTCTTTGCATATCAGTGGTCTGTACAGATGGAGTCTTCCCAGGAATTAATCCCAAACTAGCAGTAGACCCAAATAAAACTGAAATCCCAGCAGCACTTCATGCTTTTTTTTATTTGCATGGATCCACTCACAGGACAGGAACTAACTTCCTAATGGCAGGTCACTGCCTAGCATGAAGAAATACCGTGAGAGGATGGACTCTCACTTTATTTAGTGTTGTAAATGGCTTACAGAGTAAACTGCCTTGAGATTTATAAATATACATTAACTGATTAGCTCTGGTTACCATGCATAATATGGGCTGATATGAATCTTGGAATTATAGGAATAGCAGGGAATAGAATTAATGAGTAGTGCAGTGTTTTTTCATGTATTTTCAATAGAATAATGGGTTTCCAATGAAAAACATCCAGGAAGGCAGCAGAACGTTGTATTTGCCAGCAAACCCAAACCCCATGGTTTTCAAAGAAAAGCTGAAGTTTTCTGAAAAAGATTTGTTGCAGTTTTCTGTGGATGATGCTTTGCCTTGTGTCTCACTCCAGTGTGGTTGCTGTTGGACCATAAGTACCCAGCCCTGCAGCATGAGAGAGGGCGAAACACAGGCAAACTGTAAAATTCACATCTAGATTAATCCCAAAACAAGAGTTATGTGGTTCAGACCTGATCACGTGCCCAGGCTGTGCTGGGGACCTTGTGTTTCAGCCTGTAGTGGAAATGGGATGAGCTAGCAGGTCCAGCTTAGGCTTTCCCAGAAGGCAGCCTAGAGCTGGTGCTCATCTTGGTGTTGTGTGCTGGGCTCATTTTGACCCTTGGAATCCCAAGCCACATCAGTTTCTGCAGCATCTGCCTATAGTGAAATGTGAGAAGGCTTTCCTTAACCATTTGAAATGTGTAGAATAAATGGATGGACCATATGAAAAAATACTCAGATCATACCTTTACGATCTGGCCCATATTTCTGGTTCCATCTCAATATCCTTTTAAATTTTTTGTTTTTAAACAAAACAGGAAAAGAAGTGCAGGGCTACTCACTTTGGCAGGCGTATTCCCAAAGTGTGGAGGGGAACAGGTTTCTAATGCTGCATCTTTTACCAGCCCCAGAAGCAATTGTGCCTTTCTCAGACATCTTGTTAGGTCCTGGCGTCTACTCTCAGCACTTTTAAATGAGATGTCCCAGATGTTTAAGACTTCTGAGATTACTAGTGGATAATGTCAGCTGGGTATTCAGCCCTCTCGTTCCTTGCCTCATGTTGCTTTCTGATGAGAATGAACAGCATATGGACCACTTTTTTTCTTTTTTAAGATCTAGTACTAATAATCTTTCTGTAATTGTTTTCCATTCTGTTTCTCCCTTTAGCCATCTATCTCTGCAAACGGACCATGCAGAACAAAGCTAGGCTGGAGCTGGCGGATTATGAAGCCGTAGGTACACTGCTGCTAGAGTTTAAAGCTGGGGGATGCAGGGAGAGCCTTGCTTGCCAATTGATTGTTGCCTTTTTGTGCTTTGGGGTCAGCTTTTACAGTGTTTTTGCTTTAGTTGTCAGGATTATGGGAAGGTTGGTCTCGAGACAACATCAGGAACACGACTGGGGAATGTCCCTGGCTTTGTACTGTCTCAAATGAAAGCATTTGCTGTACAGCCAGCCCTCCAAATTTGGGGCAAGTTACAGAATCCCAGACTGGTAGGGGTTGGAAGGGACCTCTGGAGATAATCTAGTTCAACCTCCCTGCCAAAGCAGGTTCACTTAGGGCAGGTTACACAGGATCGTGTCCAAAAGAAGTTTTCTTTGATGTTGAGGTGGAACTTCCTGTGTTCCAGTTTGTGCCTTTTGCCTCTTGTCCTGTCACTGGGCACCACTGAAAAAAGACTGGCCTCACCTGCCTGACACCCACCCTTCAGATATTTATAAGCATCAATAAGATCCCCTCTCAGCTTTCTCTTCTCCACTCTAAATGGCCCCAGGTCTCTCAGCCTTTCCTTGTAAGAGAGATGTTCCAGTCCCCTGATCATGTCTGTAGCCCTCTGTGGGACTCTCTCCAATAGCTCCCTGTCTCTCTTGAACTAGGAAGCCCAGAACTGGACACAGTGCTCCATTACTGGGCACGGTACTCATTACACAGAAGTTTACCTTGGATTCCTGTTTCCAGTTAACAGTTTCTGGTTTATGTAGCAGATGTTAATACAGGGAAATGATGGATTTTCAGATGCGTTATTGGGCAATTAAATTGCTGAGGATGCATCTAGTTAAAATTTTCAGATATTAGACTTGGATTGTTTTCAATACGCCATATAAAAATATTATTACTCAAGCTTATTCAGGGCATGTTTTCTGTTATGAAGTTATTATCCATAAAAATATCCTCAGCGTTGGCTTCAGATTGTCCAGGGTTTGGGTGGAGAGAAGTGGGAAGCTGGAGGCAGGAGGTGCATGGCTGGTGTGAGTTTCTTTGAATACCAGCAGTGTAACACTCTGACCAGCTGAACTCATCTTGCTGTCATATTGACTTCTTTTGTTTGTTTACTAGCTCAGCAGTGAACAGCTGAATTTCAAACCTGGAGATTTTTGTTGGAAGGTTTGTGCACAAAGCTGGTTCTAGTGGACTTCTGTGTTCATGTTTATCACAATGAAAACATTTCTATTGCATATGTTTTTAAGGGTTTTTTTCCCCAAGTATTGACTTCTTCCTTACCTTCTAGATGTTGGGAGTTTTGAGTACATGGATATATATGAATGCCATTTGGTCCTTTCAATGGAGAGCATTGAAAAATTGCCACTTACCAAGTCCACCCTGGAAGTGCATCCAGAGCTCCCAAGAGTTCTAATCTTGAAGTATAGGCTTAGAGGAAGGAATATAATAATCTGCACGCACTTGCACATCCTTTTGCTGAGTTTTCTCTTCTGCATATTGCTGATTTCATTATTAAAACCATTAAAGCTGCTCACAGCCAACCAATTAACTGTAAGTACCCTAAAGATCTATCATAAAGCAACAAAAGGCTGTTCAGCAAGGCGCACGCTCCCACACACATGCAGCGAGGCTGTGGCTAAGTACTTTTGCACATTGATGTCTACTGAGAGTAGCAATGCTCCAGTGATGGCAAATAATTAGATCTTGGCAGTCTCTCATTTTTCTTGTGAATATTGCATTGCACAATTAGAGATTACTTCTGCATTCAAACTTTGCTCTCTTAATTAGAGACAATCTGATAAGAATGGCACCGACTCTTCCTAGTCATTATGGGAGCTGAAGCAGATCCAGCAATGGAGATGTAAGCTAAGCACAAGTGAGAGAAACAGGATTACTGGAGTGGGAAGGAGCCCTCTACTTTTAGTACACATTTTTGGAGGTGTAGTGTGAGAATGCTTCTTCGTAGGCACCCACACTGACCTGAAAGTTTCGAAGAAGAATCTCTACAGAGCACCTCGGGGGACTTTGTCTCATTTTTGGGTTCTGCAGCATTTGCAGATAACCCCCTGCTCCCCATTTATACCAGTAGAGCAGAGGTCTTGATGATATGATTAAGCTTGCATAATTGCATTCAATTTTTTTTTATAATTGGCCAAACAGAATCACGATTCAAATATTGCTTCGGTTGGTGATGTTTCATTGGCTTCAGCGTATTTACTCCAGAGGGCACATGTGAACATAATTTAAAACAAAATAAATTTTAAAAAGAAACCCACAAAAAATTGTTTTGGCAGATAATTACAAGTAGTTCTTCCTTGTAGCCGCAGTTGAGGAAATCATCACAGTTCATCACAGCTGTAAACCATTTGCTTAACCGCTTTCCTCTGTGTATACAGACTGAAACTCTTACATGGTCTTGGTGGTAATGGGGCCAAGCTTTATGCCTTGTGTTATACAAGAGTTTAAATAATGGGAAGATTTCTTTTAGCATTGAAATGCATGCATTTAAGCTCTTTCTTGAAGTAAAGGGAATAGGTATAAAAAGAACAGAAGTAGAACTAATAGTGTTAATTTTCGGTGAAAATTTGCAACAGTTGAACCAGCTGTAATGGAGGGGAATGTCAGGTTAATGCTCTCCTAGGCCTCCTTATCCGGGCAGATGTGGATATGTGACTGCAGGGTACCATTTGAGACTGAAATTCTGGCCATGTCCCAGGTTTGACCTTGTGATGAAGTCACATCCACCTCCAAATGTTCAGATCACGACACTCTCTGCAGTGGGTCTGGACCAGAGCTCTTACTTCAGATGTGTGGAGCAAGGCTGCATCTGGACCCAGTCTTTGCAGCTAGCAATGTTCATTGTTCAGGCAAACAAGCAATTTCCTTTTGTGAATCATCCTGGCAATCCCCAGCCTTCAGTGCTGTGCAGCTGCGTCATGCTCTCAGCGGTGACCAGGACTGAGCACAGCAAGGGACGCTCTGGCTTTGCACCTTAGCAAAAGCCTGAAGAGAAGAGAGCAGTGAGGGGGAGGAAGGGAAAGTGGGGATGAGAGGGAAGCGTGCATGCGGCAGCCATCTGCTATCAGAAATGAAAGTTGTCAGCTTCACAAAGCTTCCCAGTGCTATCTTTTGGGAACGAGTCCATCGTTATTTTCCTAGTAGAGCTCAGGCTGTCTTCATCACACTCCATCACTTCTGCCTAACAGGGCCCTCTTGGCTGCAGCTGTGGGGCTGCAGCCCAAAAGGATGTGTTCCAACCTTGCTTTGCCTGTAAGATAGTTCACCTGAAATGAAAACTGACTTCTGTGTCTTGAGTTTTCCAGCTTAAAAAATAGTTGGAATAAAATAAATACCTGCCATGCTAACTGCGCTCTTAAGCAATTGTTATTATTACAGGCATTAATTGTCCTTCTCTGTTTTCATCTTTTGTCAGGAAAACTTAGCGAGACTTCAGAGAGCATTTGCAAGAAAGTGGGAGTTCATCTTCATGCAAGCTGAGGCCCAAGTGAAGTGAGTAATCCTGGAGCACTGAACTGCTCCAGTATGTAGAGCTGCAAAGGGATGGGGATTCTGTACAGGTAAAACTTCTCTGTCAAAAGTCTTTACTGCAACTAAGCTCAGAAGGTGTTGGTGAATCTTAATCACTGGCAGACTAGAAACAATAGAGAGCCAATTTTGAATGTTTATGCTGGAATCTGAAAGGTGGCATGTACATGGAAACGTGGGTCAGGAGCTCCTGAGCCTAGATTCACCACGGGAGCTTGGACAATCTGATTCTATTTTGGTGTAGTATTTTTGTTTTGTATAAATAGAAGGAACAGAACTTTGTCATCTGTCTGCATTACTCTATGCTTGTAAAGTATTTCTGAGTTTTTCTGCCACTTCAACATGATTATAAGGGTGGTATTTACAGCAGGCTGGATTTGGTTTTGTCAGTTAAATCTACATTTTTTCCCTCATCTTCCCTTGTGAAAACAGCTTGAAGCCTCTAAATGTTTTGAGCATGTTTTCATTATTGCTGCAAAAAGGGGATGGTTCAGAGTTTGTAGACTAGTATCAAACTAGAAACTAGTGCCTTAAACCCTCCGTGCTCGTTTTATTGCATGTGTTTGTCACCTAAAAAATGGACAGGGTGATGCAGATGGCACATGACGACACCAGTACTGACACTCTGTACCACTAGAAGGAATTTGCACTTTCAGCACTAGATGCTAAAAGGTTAAGGAACATCACTTCTTGAGGGTGTGGCTGAGGTGTATGCCTCTATCTTTGAGGAACTCTCTGGAATTTAGATTAATTCCTTGCTTAGTAACATTGTAATTATGCAGTATTTAAGTACATGGTAATTATCCTTTAATTTACAAGGCAATTAAGGGATTTTTTTTCTGACCAGAATATGAGTGTTCTGTTTGGAAGAGAAAATTTGAAGTTAAGATAGCAGTTGTGCTTTCAGTTACTTACCGGTTTATTGCCAAGACAAAATTTTAAAAAAAGTCAAGTTAAAACAAAATTCTGAATTCAGTCCACAGCATACAACTTCTACCTGAGCGAGAAATGTAAATATCAGATTCTTGACATGATCACTGTTGCTTAGTTGTCTTTTCTCCATTCAGTTTCCTTTGAAATGTAAGCATGGACAGGCCACTGTCAGGTATTTTGCTGGCTAGTTTCAGCTTCTTGGTTCCCACTTCATGTGGTGGTTCAGTCTTCAGGCTTCCAACAAGGCGGGGCTGGAATTCACAGTGTAATTCAGAGCCTTGAACAAACTATAAAGAAACACAAACCAAATGTACCGGAAAACATTCCTCCTGCTTTTGCCTTCAACATCTTTGTTTGCACACAGGATTGCCAGTGCTGTACCTACGCTGCTCAAAAACTGCAGCCACAGAGCATCTAATTATGTTGTCTTCGTAGTTGAAAACGTGAAATACTGAGTTATCAGTATGTTTTGGGATTCCTGGAGCCTCCAAAGAGTTCCTCCAGTTTGTGTGTGGTGTGAGGCTGGCAGAAGACTTTGGCCAGGCATGAAGGCCTTGCTCAGAAAGAAGGTTTTGGGCTGGGTGTCTGCTTGCTTCTCAGCACAGCGCAGTGCCTGCTGCCTGGTGGTGGGGACACAGAGCCTGTGCAGTGCTGGTTTTTCATCCTCAGCGTTACAGAGTGGGATATTCAGAGAGGGATACCCCAACTCAGGGTTTTTGTGGGGAGTGGTATTCAGGAATTTGAGTTTCAGTCCCCTGTTTTCTATCTCACTGGTACATTTCTAGCCCAGACCTAGCCAAGGATCACTGCCTCTCCAAAAAAACAACAGGAGAGGGGAGAACCTAATGGTCAGAAATCCCAGCTCACGTGGTTTTTTTTCCTCATTGCTTTGATTTTCCTGGGTGGCAGCAGCGTGGGAACCCAGCCCAGGGACACCATGAGCTTTATTCTTGTGCCTCATCCAGTGTGTCTGCAGGCAGATCTTGCAAGCCGGTGGTGACTTTGCCATGCTCACGTGTAGAGCTGAGCACAAGAGCAAGGCACCAGACACGCATCGCTCAATCCTACTGAGAGTTGCTTTGAACAACGTCTGGCAGCCTTTGATCTGTGTGCTCTGAGTGAGTCCATTCACTGGCTGCATCAGGGCTGAAATTATGGAGTTACAGTTGTGCTGTCCCAGTTGCATGTCTGCTGACATGAGTGAGTGCTGGCTTGCATGGGGCCATGCAACATTCTCAGCTCCAGTCACCTGCACCCCTCACTCTGCCAGCACCAGGGCAAGCAGGCAGAGCCCTAAAGAGGGTGACCCCAAGTGCTGCCCATGCTGTTTCTGCTGGAAATGCCTGGGATAGCCACCCCTGCAATCCACGGTGCTCCTGGGACATCAGGGTGCAACAGGACCTTCCAATGTGGACTTTCATCCAGTTCCAGTCAAGAGCTTCACCTGGGGTAAGGAGGTCCTGATGGATCTCCTGACAGAGCCAAAGCCAAATGTGAACTTCCCCAGCCTGCCAGATCAGGGTCTGGGAACAGAACATCGGGAAAGGTTGTTTTCCTCACCAGATGAAAAAGCAGATGTTAAAATAAATTTTCCACCTTAATAGGAAGATCTCTTTTGACACATACTGGATCAAACATCAGTGATATTTTGTTCATGGCACTTGGCCTTGCATGTGGGAGTGTGACTTTTCCGTACAAAAAAGTGGCTTTCTGACTTTTTTTTTCATGGGTTTAAAACCCCAGCTAGGACTTGTAACAAAGAAGAAGGCACTACTTGTATATTGACTCATATGTTTATGCTTTTGTTTTCAGAATCGACAGGAAAAAGGATAAAACAGAAAGAAAGATTTTGGACAGCCAGGAAAGAGCATTCTGGGATGTGCACAGGCCCGTGGTAAAGCTCTCACAGTTCAAAACATACCAAGTGTCTACCAGATTATTTTAGACGTTCTAGGCTTGTGCATACATGGAACTATTGATTTGGAAATATATGATAAATGTGAAATTTTGAAGGTTATTGTGCATATGAAAGAAAAGCAGCTTACCCAGTTTGGCTCAGACTGCCTAGAAGAAGCTCTCCTCTTAGCTGAGAGATTTCCTTTTGGTGCCAAAGTTATCAGTAAATGGATGGGATGCTGAGATGCCAACTTTGGGTATATGCAGCCTCTTCTTTAGCAAGAATAATTTATGGGACACAAGCTTCAGGAAGGAATTTCAGTGAAGATCTAATTGTATATTTTAGAAAGGAAAGGTAGCATGAAGATTACAAACAGAGGAGTAAAATGATTACCACCTCTTTTCAGCCAGGCTGTGTGAACACTACAGAGATGGACATCAGAAAGTGTCGTCGTATGAAAAACCCACAGAAAGTGAAAAAGGTGAGTTTGAGTTTCTGAGTTTGGTTGGTTGGGTTTTTTAAAAATGCAAATCATGCTTGACACCTATGGTATATCAGAGTTTTGCAATAGGAACCAAAAAAGAAGTGTTTTGTAAATATCAGTTCCATTTTGCTCTAATCCGTGAGTTTACTATTCCCATTTTACCAGCAGAGAAGGGCGTTAAGGAGCTCCATGTCCCAGATGCCTGCTGGCTCTGCACTCCAGATTCTAACTATAGGAGTTATAACATTAAAAGCAATTGGCAAAAGGACCTACATCCCAATTTCAGACATTATTTGGGCACTGATTTTTCAGAGCCACGTGCCCACCTTTATAATTGCAAAATCTGGATCATTAGCAGCTTGAGTGTCTTTGACTTCCAGAAAGTTTTAGCTCGTCTGCGTTTATAGCATCATAGAATAATTTAGGTTGGAAAAGACCCTTAAGATCATGGAGTCCAACCATTAACCCAGCACTGCCAAGTCTACCACTAAACCATGTCCCTCAACACCACATCTACGCATCTTTTAAATCCCTCCAGGGATAGTGACTCCACCACTTCCCTGGGCAGCCTGTTCCAGTGCTTTACAACCCTTTTGGGGAAGAAATTTTTTCTAATATCCAATCTGAACTTCCCCTGGTGCAACTTGAGGCTGTTTTCTCTTGTTCCTATCACTTGTTGCCTGTTTTGGAGGGGACACCAGACTCCTGAACTTCTATTGGTAGTTGAATTGCAGCAGAGCTATTCACATGTCTCTTACGAATTTTAAATAAAAAGTACAGAGCAAAAGCCCTAAATGAAAAGGTAACCAATAGTACTCTCAGTGCAGGTCCCTAACCTGAAAACGAATGGCGACAAGTCAACCTGCAGGTTTTTGTTTAAAGAGGTTCACATGAACTTGACCCATTGACATGTAGTTAAGCACTTTCTTCAATGTGTAGTTTCACAACAAGAAATTAAACCAAGTGAAAAAAAAAAGGATTAGGATTAGATTCCAGTATTTTCTCTCTCGGCTTGGTTCATCACAAAGATAACTCCCAGCGTTGATCCTGCAAGCATTGACACACACAGCATTAGAGCTCCTAAAAATTATCAGCCACATTTTAACATTTAAAATAAACTCTTTTCTTAACATACTTGCACACCTTCCAAGCGCAGGCATCTGCAACCACGGTCTGATCTGTAAATTTTGCCCCAGGCTGAACGATTATTGATGTATAAACAGTAGGAAATTGCTGGCTTGTTACCTTACTGCTTTGCATACTGCTCATTGCGTGACAGAGAAGAATGCCATAATCTCTTCTGTTTGTTTGTTGGCTCCTCACAGTCAGTATATGGAGTTACAGAGGAGTCTCAGCCCCAAAGCCCTGTACACATGCCTTCCCAACCCGTACGCAAAACTACAAAAGAAGATTTCCGGAAGCAAGTAAGTAGATGGCCACATGGCAACCCTTCTGAGAACTAAAAAAAAAACAAACCAAAACAAAAAGCAGCATATAAAGTTACTGAGATATCAGCAAAACCAATTATATGCTTTACCTGTTCTTGATCTGACCTTTGAATCTACTATTATTCTGTCTGTGGACCAGTAGACAGATTAATTTCCAGTTCACAGAGGATGCTGAAAAGTGGGCAGTGGCAAAGGCTAGGGACGAAACCAGCATGCTGGGGCTGGGTGCTTAGGAAAGGCATCGTTCAGTGCATGACTCTTTGACTGCACAGTCAGAGCTTTTCGGGAGCTGGGAAGAAGTTATTTGCACAATCATTCCAAGGCATGGCCAGCCAAGTCACACATCCTTGCCCTGGCACAGGGAGCTCTCCCTTGTAGTTACTTTCTGCAACAAGCAGCACTCGCTGAAGTGCAGGCAGGAATCGCTAGGTCAGCGTTTTAGTAAAGGCAGCTTTAAACGTGTTTCATAGGCAGCCACTTTTAGGGTGGTCTTCTGAACTAAACTTGAGCGTTACATTTCTTGAGCTTTTTCCATCATAGGCTGCAGAGTACCGTGAAGAACTAGTTCACAGCAGAGTGCAAATGTGCTATAAAACTGTTATGGTTCTTGTGACGCCAGTCAGAGAAATGGAAGCGTGGTGTAAAGAGGGGATCATGTTGCACCCTGAGCAGTCTAGAAACCTCATCCCCAAATTTGTGCCTTTCCTACTTTTAATTATGTCTCCTGAAGCTTCCCCTGGGCCTTTGCCATAGGAAATGGAGACTTCTGTTGGAAGCAGTTAATAAGCTTCTTCTAATACCTAGGGAAGGGTCCCATTTCCTTCTGAGTTACTTTGACGCTGTTTGGAAAGAGAAATCAATAATATGTTGGGATATAATCAATGCATGCTGTAGAGCTCATGGATTGTTAATGTCCTTGTCCTCTCTCTCCTCAGATAACCTTTCTGAACATGCAGATAGAGAGACATTGTTTAAAGATGTCCAAAGTAGCAGAAAGGTGAGTGTCCCTGTTTGTAAGATTTCCCATTCTTTCCTCATCTCCAGTTTGGCATTTCCAGAGACAGAGAGCAGGCAGGAAGGCTCAAAGGCTGGTCCTCATTCTGTAGATCAATCCTCCCCCCTGCTTCACCTTCCATGCTGCCTGTCTGCTGACCACTGACACCCCTGCACTCAGTCTTCTGCCACTGAGGAAAAAAATAGGTGAAAAATGAGAATGCTGTCATACTGTAAAAGCAAAAATAAATATTAAAAAATAAATATTATTATATAAAGGAAGGACCCTTGCAGTACTTTTGTTTCCCACCCTTTCATAACCCTAAAGTCTATTTACGGAAAAGCCATTCAATTCACTTAAAAAAACCCTTTTTTCTTTTGTGGGTGAACTCCCAGTGCTTATCTCTTGTTAGCCTGGCACAGCCCTGGAGAAGGAGCTGCATTTGTCTTGTTGCACGTGGTGTTCATGTCCGTGTTCATACTGGGGTTGTAGGGCCAGTTTCTGCTCCCTCTTATACCTGTGAAACCCCATGGGAAGTACTGGGCTTGTACCTGGAATACTCAAGGCAATGTTATAAGAGGTGGATTTCTCGTAGAGGCAAATCAAGGCACAATTTGGCTTGCAGAATATTCAGTTCTGGTAGGAAAGTATGAACAGAAAAAGAACAAGCTCAGATTTAATTAAGAATGACAGCTCCTTCACTTACGTACTTGTAAAGTACGCACATTTGCAGGGGAGTGACTGAGACAAATGTCGGGATCAGCATGCACTTCAGTAACGTCACTTTTGGAGCAAAACTGTGTTGAACATGATGGACATGATAAGGGCTGGTGCCTTGTAAAGAAATAATAGCAGAATTTTTATTTAAGCAAATTAAACTAGATTACCCTGTGACAAGTGTTTTGCAGTGCCTGCACCTGTAATTAGCGTGTGCGTACTAATCTAGGCAAATTAAATGGTGAGCGCCCCAAAGTAAGTTCCTATTGGCTCATAAAGTTTAACAGTTAAAATGAAAATTTATCCAATTAAATAGAAAATATTCAGAGGCTTCCTGAAATCCTGCATACTCTGTATTGTATGATTGAAATTAGCACGTTCGCGTTTTGGGCTTTCTGGCTCTTTTTTATTAAGAGGATACAGTTGTGCTTTATCAAAAGCCATTTTGTACTGAATTTACTTACAATGACCTTAATATAGTGAGAGAGTAATAATTTCCAGGCTGGTAATTTACAAGCAAGCAGATCTATTTTGCTTGGATTGTTTTTCTAGGTAGGTATTGATTCAATAAGATGGACTCAGTAAAACTGATTCACTTGTGAACATCAAATCCTGTCCTCATAATACACCTGTTGTTCAAGTTCCTAAGGAGCTACTGACATTATAAATATAACACTGTTAATGGCAAAAAAACCTATTGGTTTTCAGTGAAACTGGACATAAATATTTCCTGGTTTGAAAGGGCTTTGGGATTTTATTTCATTATTGGTCCCATATTGGGTAAGAAAACATGACTACGAAAACCAATGCAAATTGATAGCCAAGAGAGAAGTAAACAGAATTTGAACAATCAAAAGATTCTTTTCTTCTGTTTTTGAAAGTTCCATTTTGAAATTATAAAGAACTGTAACAATGGTTGTGATATTTACCTTGCAAGGAAGTGTTCAGTTATGTGATGACTTTGGGTGACAGTGTTGCTGGAGGGTCCTGGGGCTCGGTGCAAAGAGTGGTGGGAACTGCAGCCTGGTTGTGGAGGGTCACGGAACAGGCTGAAGGGAAGTAGAGGGACTGATGAGTCCAGTGGCTTGGCAGGGGTAGGGGTAGGTGAGGAGGAATTAGTGTAGATGACCTGAGTTGAATGATTGCCTGGAATAAAAACGTACGTGGCCTGAAAGCCCAATGTAAAACGCTGAATACAAGCACCAGGAACATATCTGCTGTGTAAGGGGGTGCCGTTATTAGCAAGTCACTTCTCAGGCTGGGCCCTGCTTTCAGGTCTAGTTAAGTGACGGTGTGGCAGACCGGGGCACAGGAGATGACATCTTGGCATGCTCCTTTTGACAGCCAAGCCTGACAGCAGCACCACCTGCCATGTTTGCAGCACAGTGCAAAGGCACTTTCAGGCAGGACACGGGAAATAACGAGCAAATAAGGCAGAGGGTGATGTCTAATCTGTTATCTAAGCTGCTGTCTGATCTGTTATGGAAATAAGGTAAAATAGTGATAGACCAATCACACACATTTTCCATGAATGCATGCTATTCTATGGGGTAGCCCATATCCAGCAGAAGAGGAATGGAAATTCTCTCAGAAGGTTATCCCATGAAATAAATGCCCACTACTGAAGATTTTCTTCCCCCTGCTCCCTATTTCCCTGCCAGGAGTAGATCTGCACCAACTGTGGGAGCTGGCATCCCTCAGCTGCTCCAGGCATCTCAGAAACAGTTTTCTTCTCCTTTCTTTCACATTCTTTCTCCCCACGTGGGACATGCGCACTGTTAGGTTTAGGATTTGGCAATGAGATATGAGAACTGTTGAGCAAAACTGTCAATATATTCTACTTGCTGTTTTCCCTGACTGCATGGTGCAGCGTTAGTGCAATCCCACTACATGTGGCATCACAGAAATGGCTGGGGAAAACTGGAGCATCTTCCTGCCAGAAGCTCCCTGGATGAAAATCTGCGCTATCCTCTCAGCTCCTCAAAGTTACTGTGAAGGCTCCACAGGGCCCCCTGACTGAGAGACAGTTGGGTTCTCAAGGCAAGCTCTGCATCCTTCAGTGAACTCTTCCCACCACCTCTTTTGCCAGAACTACAGTGCATCACCTGAAAGGCCAGAAGTCCAGGTTTGCATCTTGACAGAAATGCTTTCCCTTAGGAGTCCCTCGCCTGTAGCCTCCTTTAGACAATGAGGCAATGATTCCGTTGCTGTCATTATACTGAATCAGCAAAATATGCTTAGCGATTCCCCCTCGTTTCATTTAATTTACTTTTTTCCCCTTTTATTTGTGCTAGTACTTGTACCAGCACCTCTGATTCCTTCTTCTTATTTTATTAGGAACAGTTCAAGTTTCACAGGAGATATCTCCTGATTGATCCTTTTTGTTGGGGTTTTTTTAACCAACCCTCTCTCTCATTGATGTCTTGGGGATTGCTGCTGCTCTCTGAAATTGGACGCTGCTCCCTCCTCCAACCCTTGACCCACAGCGGTCATGAAATGTAATTAATGAAATGAGATGAGACAGCCCTGAGTGCCCTGAGGGGCAATGGGAACCTGCTGTGGTTACAAAAGTGTATGATTTTAATGCCTCGTGATAAGAGCTAGGACAAACAAAAAGAAATAATTACTGTAGAGCAGGTCAGGGAAACTTTCTGCCTTTTGTGACCCCTTGTTTCACAGGGTCTTTTCATTCTCCTGACTTTTTGAGATGTGGAAGACCAGAGGTAAAGTTTGGCATGGACAGTCACAGTGCAAGCGGATTAGTTGTTCAGTATGATGAGACTCAATTAACTTAGTTAATTACTTGGCAGACGTAGGCAAAAAAATTAAAAAGTGCCTTAGAGTATTTCCAATATAGACTGGGACAAATTTCTTTTTATTTACTTCATATCTGCTGTCTGTCTTTTGTAAAAATGCGCCCCTAGCCCCAACCCCAGTGGAATTCCTGAATCACTTATGGAAGCAGATGCAGTCCTTTTCCCAGGAATCTCTTTGAATCTCATCTTAGTGAGGATTAGGGGCTCTGCGTCTTGTCTGACTCGTCATGAAGCAAGCCACTATCAAGGCCAGATATTTTTCCAACATGCATACAATTTACTACATTTTATGTTAATTATTGTAAACTGCTGCTGAAATATTTTACAGTAGTGCCATTAGACTGAATTGTATTCCAGCGTCACAAAAATACCATCTATTGCCTCAAGCTTTGATGCTTAGGACTGTGGTCTTCCAAAGATTTCAGTGCATTCTTAGGCATAGCACATGACCCTATTTAGGTGAGTTACTCATAACACGTGGAGTTAAGTGGATGCAAAAGTCTGCAAAAACCAAAAGGGCAGGAGGCAATGTGCAACAAATGAAGAGGAGGACACGTGCTTCAGAGCCATCTCATGGCCCTCTGGGGGAAAACCTACCACAGCAATCCAGTTGTTGTCTCATTGGGCTTCTTGTGGGCATCTCAACAGAGACAAGCTTGAGGAACATACTGCAGTGTTTGCAGAGAAATCCCTGCCTGCACCATCCCCGGGAAAAGGGACTCCTGGGGTTGCTGAGAAGCTGGCTGATCCCTACAAAACTAAAAAGCAGCACACACACAATAAAAAGAAAACAGAAAAGCCATACTCTCTGATCTGTGACTGAGCATTCAGGCCCTGATTCTTTTTCTTTCTTTCTTCTTTTTTTTTTTTTTCTTTTTGATATCTCTCAGTTTAATAGCCTACACAGAGCAGTATGTGGAATATGACCCCTTTATAACTCCTGCTGAGCCTTCCAATCCGTGGATAAGTGATGATGCAGCACTGTGGGACATTGAAATGAGGTAAGAATTGGGAGTTTTAAGTAACATTAAGAGTTGTCTTGCCATTTTGTTTGTATCCTTTTCTCACTGCCCCATTTGGATAGGAAGTTGGATGTCTGTAACTTTACAAGATAAAAGTACCTAGCTAAAGCTTAAACAGGAGCTTATGATTTATCAACTTCTGTGAATTTTTCAGCCCTTCTACTTCCCTATGACTTGATGCGTGGTACTCTAAGTCAGGTAATGCATGTTCTCATGCCTGTCAAGGACGTGCACAGACTACTGAGTGCCATGAGGAATGAACTGTAGCGGCACAGGGCTGTCCATACTCAGCAGCTGGCCTTACTCCAGGTATAGGATATTGCTAAGGGATGCTTGCTCCAGCACATTTCCTTTCACCCTTGAGAGCCTGCTATCTGGTCCTCCCCCAGCTGCAGTGCTCCAGCCCTGCTCCTGTCCTGGGACCCCATGAAGGATGCTGCTGGCAGAACAGGATGGGTTACAGGGCAGCGGCTGTTCACACTGTGTGGAGGTGTATTTGGCACAGGACCCACGGGAATGTAACTCACATGCAATGTGTGAGACAGCAGGTCAGCATTGTAATAGATTGACAAAGTGAGTTTGGGCCTCACGTGATAGTGGGCGAGCTGGCTTGTCTCTGTTGTGGTGTCTAATAGACAAAAAGGAGGAGGAGTGGCTGTAGAACCCCCAATGCATTCCACTTCTGAGAGTCACTCCAAAAAAACAAGCACAGCAGTGCAATTTAGATAATCTTTTGCCCGTATGATGGTGGCACAAGGGAAGTCTGCCCACTGCCTATACCTCCTGCCATTGCAGGCTATCCATAGCCCTTGTAGTGGGGCTAGTATTGTCCTGCCTGTCTCTGTGCCTAGCAGCTGTCACAGCACGTTTCAATGGAATCACCATGCAATCATTACTCAATCCCATCCTGTGGCCAAATATTGC
Source organism: Eurystomus gularis (assembly GCA_013400335.1). Taxonomy (NCBI): domain Eukaryota; kingdom Metazoa; phylum Chordata; class Aves; order Coraciiformes; family Coraciidae; genus Eurystomus; species Eurystomus gularis. The sequence goes on along the minus strand of VZZY01019552.1, from coordinate 448,720 downwards.
AGGTGCTCAGCAGCTTCTGCTAGGGTTTAGCTGCTGCTGTTTGGTGCCAGATCTGAACTGGGAGTTCCTTTTAGCAAGTCTTTGAAAAGAGAGTGCCAAATCTAATCTCGCCTGTTCTTGAATAATAATGTAAAGTTTAAGATGCTACCAGCCCAAGAAAGCCAATTCATAGTGAATCAGTGTTCCAGAAAGAGGACAAGTTATTTCCCTGCTTAAAAACCATATGTTCTGAGATGTGAAAGATGTTTTCACCTGCTTCTCTGGTAGTCACTGTCAAGGGTTAGGGCTGGGCAGGCCACTAGATAAGTGGCAGACACTCCCTATTAACCCCTCTCACTTCCCAAAGGGGAAGAGAAAGGGAATAAGGGAGAGAGACTTAGGGATTAGAAAAAGAAAACTAAAACAGCCTTAATTAAATAATAATATGAAATATATACAAAACCAGTCTCAAATCCAACCCCTCTGTTGGCAATTGTGTCTACTAGAAGCAGAGATAGTCTGCAAAAATCTGCCATTAACCTCAGAAAGTTCAGTTACTTAGAAGAGACTGAGCTGAAAAGTAAAATCACTGAATTAGTTCTGTTCTAGCTCAAACCAAGACAGTCACCGAAATTGATTAGCTCTATAATCTCTGCCCCTCTTCACACAGTTTTAGTATTTTGGATTTTTAGTCAGTTTCTCTCATTTCCTCCATCCTCCCTAGCGGGGCTAGAACCAGATACAGCCCCTGCAAAATACTTCTCTGGAGGAACCAACCCACAAGGTAATCCAGGCATCCATTATTTCTGCATCTGGTGAGGTAGCTGTAAATCCTGGAAAAGATGTCTGTGTCCCTGAAGAGTACAATTAACCTGATGTCATGGGCACTCTAGGAATTCAAAATAAATGCTTGGCTTCTGATACGATTTTAGAGTTAAGGAAGGTGATTTTCCTGCTGATGAAAAGAGGAAGTTATATTGTTGGGAGATGCAAGAACAAACAACTCTGTTGTATTTCCATTTTATTCTCTATTGTAAGAGAACTTGCTGCATCTGCATCTAGTTGCAACTTGCATGAATAATTAAATGATCCCCGAGAGCTGTGGTAGCCCTTGTGTTGCCTGCAAAGCTATTTCCTCAGTTAGGAGAGCAGAGCAGGAAAACAAAGAGCCTGTCACTTCTAATGGTAAGGCCAGCTGCTGAGTATGGGCAGCCCTTTGGCACTACAGTTCATCCCTCATGGCACTCAGGACATGCCGCGGAAAGCCTTCAGTTTTACACAGCACTTTGGCCTTTTCGTTCGTGCTGGAACATTGTGCAACAGCAAGAAGAGCGGTTATGGATCTCTGGATTCAGCAGGAAATTCCTCAAGCTTGGCTTGTGCAAAGCTCTGCACAAACATGGCTTTCATGTCCCCGTGTCCAGGCTGGCTCACTTAACGGGTAGGCTGGCATCTGTGCCCATGTCCCCAGCGCTGCTGGCTCCTGGGTGAGTGCAGGAGGAGCCATCCTGAGTGCTCTGTGCTTCCGTGAGGACATGCCCATCAATTTTGCTTAGTCTTCACACCAAGAGAAAATGAAAGCGGGCATTTTATTTACCCCTTTGGCTTATTTGTCTTCAGCACAGATCGCCACTGTCCCCTAAGGCTTCAGGATTAGGAATCACTGTGGACATGACGAGACATGTAGTTTAATAGATATGTACTGTTAACAATGGCTCTACTGTCACAAATGTGAGCAGCTGAGCTGTACTTTAATGGTTGTCTCATAGTATGACGCCATCACACCAGAAGCTTTCAAACACTTTGTGAGCCCAGATGACGCTCTGATGCAGACTGTCTCGTAGGATCCTCGTTGTGATTCCCAGGCACTGCCTCTCCCCATAGGCATCTCTGCAACATGTCTGGCAATTCAAACAGCAGCTTATGTAAGTGAGGCTGTATTAAGAAATAATTCAGGAGAAAGGTTGTTGGTGATTTTGAGTGTCTCTGCATCTCAGTGTCCCAGCTGAGACATAAAATAAGAGTCTGATTACCATGGAGGGGAGGAGGGAGATGCTTTTTAGTCTTCCAAGACCTCCAAAAATTAGAGGCACTGAAAAATAAAAGACCGCAAACCCGTAATCATTTTTAGAAATCTTGTCTGCACTGCTTCTTAGTGGAACTGCTTTTTTAATGCAAATGTGGAACTGAAAATCTGAAGCCTGTTCCAAGTGACCAGCCAGCACTGTGTGGGACACAAGGAGATGCTCTGGAGCTCACCAGCTGCCCAGGGAACACGGCTGGCAACTTTCTGCCTTGACATGTAAGAAAACCCAAGGTACCTTTGAAGAGATATATAAGAAATGCATAATGAATAATCATTCAAGTCTTACACGTGAAACCTACCAGAAATTACTCTGAAGGTCATATCCTTTACTGTATCTCTCATTTTGCCATGTACATAGCACGGAGATAGTACAGTTGCTTAACAATGACCCTTTTCAGGGTTTTTATAGCTTCTTTTTGTGTGTTATTTGCTAACTTGTATTTCTGCAAAATCTTGAGGAAAAAAACACCATCTCCTCATCTGATAATCTTCCTCCCTTTGCTGCTTAGCAGAAACAGCAGCAGCTGCTCAGACAGCAGGCAGAAATGCACATTCCATCTGTTTTTTTCCCTTCTCTCTCTAAACAGCAAAGAACCTAGTCAGCAGCGTGTGAAAAGATGGGGTTTCTCCATGGATGAGGTGCTGAAAGACCCAGTAGGACGAGACCAGTTCCTTCGTTTCTTGGAATCAGAATTCAGCTCAGAAAACCTCAGGTGAAACCTTTTTTTGACCTGAACTGACTGACCAATCCTGCTCTGTTGCGTAGGTGAAATGCAATGCTTGGTCTGTCTTCAACTGCTAAAAACACTGATTTTAATGAAGCTGATAATGGCAGGATTTGGCTCGTAGCGCTGCCATGGATGCCCATACTAGAACTACATAAGTAATCTCAGGAACAGTGTTTAGCGGAGCCGGCATTGTCAAGTATCATGTACAAAGGCTTCCAAAGTTGAAGGCACAGCATATCGCTGTTAAGCCCCCTAACAATATATAGGATTGACATGGGTATTTGTGGCAGGGGTCATGTGAGGGAAACATCATATGGTCATCATGTGGTTAAAAACTGCTGCAGTACTGGCACTCACCAAATCAGGTTTGCAACAGCTTCTCTTAATTCTGGCACCTCATAACCATTTGAGAGCTTGACTCTCACCTAGGGTGAGACCTCATTGTGGCCTTCCAGTATCTGAAGGGGGCCTACAAGAAAGCTGGGGAGGGACTTTTCATAAGGGCTTATAGTGATAGGATGAGGCGTAATGGTTTTAAACTGGAAGAGGGTGGATTTAGATTAGAAATTAGGAGGAAATTGTTCACTCCAAGGGTGGTGAGACACTGGAACAGGTTGCCCAGGGAGGTTGTGGATGCTCCATCCCTACAGGTGTTCAAGGCCAGGTTGGACGGCGCTTTGAGCAACCTGGTCTAGTGGGAGATATCCCTGCCATGGCAGGGGAGTTGGAACTAGATGATCTTTGAAGTCCCTTCCAACCCAAACCCTTCTATGATTCTATGATTAATAGCAGTCTCTTTGTGTGGGAATTCTGAGTACCTGGCTTCTCATGTTGTGAAGATGACAAAATTTCTTTTATGAAACATTATGTAGACACCCAGGTCCTACATCAGACTGAGAGTCTATAAATCTATTGTGCACAATTCTGCTACTTCGGCTACAGCACGAATAGGCGGCAGTAGTAAGTTGCTGGGGTTTTTTTGTGAACCCACACTAGATGAAGACAAAACCTTTCATAGAAGATCCAGCCCCTCTGGCCTTGTCTCTAACACTGTTCTAAACCCGATCCCTGACCCTAGCACATTGCTCCAAGATACAGTCACATTGTAGAGTTGATGAAAAGATACTGGAAGTGCCAACAGCATGCTTCATTCTAGGGTAGCAATCCTTCAAAGAGGACATCTATCTCTTCAGCCCTTCCAGCTGCAAAACTAAGTGCTAAATGCTAAACCTAATCAGCACAGTAGGATTCATTAGTCACCCCTACATACCTCAGAACTAATGTATTAAGCCGTTTGCGCTTACTGATACCAAGTATCTTCTCACACTGACAGAAAAAGAGAGGTCTAGCGAGATATCCCCCATAGACCCTAAGCTAAACCCACAGCCCTGCCTACATAGCAAGGATCCAAGTCCCTTGCCTGTCCTAGCGTTAATCAGAATATAGCCACAGGTTTTATCATCCTAGTCTTGAATTTTAACTCTAATTCCAACCCTAACCCTGAAGTTCATTTTAGGGGAAGCAGCTCTCCTGCTGTGGAGAAAGTGAGGTCCATGAAAGAGCTGGTGTATTCTTGTATCCTGCAGATACAACCAAACCACAACAAGTCCCACTAAGAGCAGAAGCAAATACACCGCAGTGAGCTCTGAGAAACTGGGTTTCCCAGGATTATGCTTGAAACAGGACTGGGGCAAACATTTGGATTAGTGTTCAGGACTGCAGGCTTTTAAATTCTAGCTTCATTGCTTGGTCCAAAGAAAACAGGAGAGGGCTCGTGCCAGCCCGAGAGGCAGCCTGAGCAGATCGCGCTTGATACTCAGTGGCTGAGGTTATAGTTGACACTCTTGCCTGCACGTGACAAACAGCCAAATTTACTGTTGCATTCATCCGTTGGTGCAGAAGCAGGAAGACGGTGGTTAGCAGCAGGGCGGGTGGTTGTGGTCGGCAGCAGGGCAGGCCGCAGCCACCGGCCTGTGCTGAAGGCAAGGGTTTGAGCTGCTATCAGCGTGCCAGTCTCTGCTGTTGTACTCCTGTGTGTGGGAACCTCAACCTTGATCCCTAACTGAGGTGCAGCAGGTCAGAGGCATTTGATGGATACCTGCAACGGTCCTCACCTGCTCCTTTCCATGATGAGTCCTGGAGACTCAGAAGGATCCATCAGTAATGTAATTTGACTGCCATAGATATCACAGAATCATAGAATCATTTAGGCTGGAAAAGACCTCTAGGATCATCAAGTCCAGCCTTCATCCCAGCATCTCCCTGACCCCTAGATCATGTCCTGAAGCACCACATCTACTTGTTTTTTGAACCCCTCCAGGGATGGTGACTCCACCACTTCCCTGGGCAGCCTGTTCCAATGCCTTACCACTCTTTCAGTAAAGAATTTCATCCTAACATCCAGTTTAAACCTCCCCTGGTGCAACTTGAAGCCATTATCTCTTGTCCTGTCATTAGTTACTTGGGAGAGTGGTGGTATCCAGTCAAAAATACATTTTATGCGGTCTGAATTACACTGCAGAGGCTATGTTGTGGTGCTCTGGTGCCATCTCAGCGCATGGATGGGCACGGGAGAGGCCAGTTCACGAGCTTTCTCTGGGGCAGTCCTGTTCCAGTAGGCCCAGTGATCATTGGCAGAGGTGGCCAGAGAGCTTGCAGTTTCACTGGCAGAACCGTGCCTGCTCCTGGGGTGAGGAAATCTGCAGTTAACTGAGCATGCTGTCAGTTGGGTTTTGGCCGTTGCTGGTAGTGAGCAGGTTTGGTGTTCTTCCTTTGTACGAGCTAAAAACTTGGTTGCGCAGCCTTTGAGTTGGTGTTTTGTGGGGGTTTTCGCCACTTAGAAAATCAAATCCGGTAGTGAAGCATGTGAACAATTGACACTTTAGTGCAGCCTGCAAGATCTGAAAGGCAAATTCCCCAGAAAGTGTCTTTAAATGGCATTGGACCCGACCATAATATTTATCAGGTTTGCCTGTCTGAGGAAAAAGCCAGAAAGCATGCCAGCGGCAAACAGTGAAAAATAAACGCGCATTTGTTTTTTACTTTTAGAAGCCTGAAAGTTAACTTGTAAGATAAGCAAGGGAATGTTACCTAATTCCATAAATGAGCTTGATGTTTTATTGCTGAATGGGTACTGAGCTTGTATATCCATACTGCACTTACGTACAGTGGTGCTCACTTGCAATTAGATCATGGTTGATGAAGTGCAAAATTAATATATGTAAAAATATAAATATATATTTTTTTAAGTACTCCTCAAATGGGTTTTCTGAAATATTGCAAGACCAGGGCAGCGATCTTCCCTCCCTGTACACGGCACTGGTGAGGACACACCCCGAATACTGTGTATGGTTTTGGGCCCCTCACTACAAGAAGGACATTGAGGTGCTGGAGCGTGACCAAAGAAGGGTAATGAAGCTGGTGAAGGGTCTAGAGTTGCGTAGAGTCTTACGACGAGCAGCTGAGGCTNATCAGTCCTTCTTCCAAGTAACAAGCGATAGGACAAGAGGAAATGGCCTCAGGTTGTGCTAGGGGAGGTTCAGATTGGATATCAGGAAAAATTTCTTACAGAAAAGGTAAAAGGAACAGGCTGCCCAGGGAAGTGGTGGAGTCACCATACCTGGAGGTATTTAAAAGACATATAGATGTCATGCTGAAGGACCTGGTTTAGTGCTGGCCTTGGCAGTGCTGGATTAATGACCGGACTTGATAATCTTAAAGGTCTCTGCCAACTAAAATGATTCTGTGATTCTGATTCTGTATCTGGGGTTGTGCTAATGAAATCCAGCAGGTTTTATGACTAGCGAGTGTCCCCCACACTCATCCTTCTCAAACAAAGTTTCCTTATGATAAGGCAAGCATGTACCTTCCTTGGTCAGTCAGAGCTGCTCCTCCTGCTGATGTGTGTTCTCTCTGGTTTTGAGGTAGTTTGAAGTGAAGAGAGGCTGCACATCAGTGGGCTGGGATAGAGAGGTTAAATCCCTCATCCTTTCTGGAAGACACTGGTATCTATTAGTTAATACAGGAATATTGCTATCATTCTTACAGTATCATTATCATGGTACTGGCTTATGTGGTACCATTATCTAATATGGGATCAGTATTACCAAGTCTGCTTAAAGCTTTAAATAACAACAAGATCTAAAGGCAGAAATATTACTGAAGAAAATTGGAATAGGATGGGTTGTTAGCAGTGGTGCTAGTGAGCAGAAGGTGGGTCTCTAGGATTTAGGTATGGCAGAGAAATCACCTAAGTCTTGTTGAGGGTGTGTGGCAGAAAGGAAGATAACTGCTGGATGCTTAAACATGCAAGCAAAAGTTAAGTTATACCTACAGCAAGGTTGGGATCTGTCTCACCTAAGCTGGCAGCTTGGAAGCACGTACCTTCTTCTGTATCATCCAGACACCCTTTAGAGTGAGAGAAGAGAGACTGGAGAAGAGTCAGTCAATTACCTGGTAAGAATGTCTTTCACCCTTAAGTGTAAACAAAGCTAAAAGCACATAAATTATGCTGTAAAGCGCCCATCTCTCTCTCTACCCTCTATAAACCTGGAGAGACTGATTAAAATTACAGTGTCTGTATGGTAGACATCTACAGTTAAGTGAGATGCATCCCATCCAAATCCTGGGAAGCTGTAAGGAACATTCTGAGGGCACAGCATTAGCACCTTGCCAGAAAATTACATTTGTGGGTATCTCTTTAAGGACTCTCCTAGCAGTAACTAGCCAGAGGTGTGGGAACTGTACCAGCAGGGATGTATTCTCTCTTGGGAATGTCAGTATGATCTTCATTGACACTGGCAGGAGTCCTGTAGGCCACTGTGTTGTCCTCAAGGCAGATCTGAGAAAGTGAATGCTGGAAAGCCTCGAAATTCCTGCTAGTGCTAGAAAAGATTTCATGAAGCGTGCAGTTGAGGCTGCCTTGAAATGAATGTAATTCAGTGGTATAGCAAGGGGGCCAGATTCTGCTCCTATAGCTAGCGGTGCAAGTCCTGAAACATGGGGTTGACCATGGTAGGGTATTTCTGTATCTTCCTAGCTGAGAAAAATTGGTCCTGGTGGGGGTCTTGAGTGAGGCACTGCCAGAGATAGCAGCAGACGAGACTCAGTGACCTCCCAGGTCTCCTTCCAGCTGTGCTTCTGTGTTCTAATAAACTTGCAGGATCATGTCCACCAGTTTCCTGGGCTTGGCTGAGCCCTGTAACTTATTTATTTACTGGCTGTCCATTATTTATGTTTGAGCAGGAAAGCCAGTCAGTTGGGTGTTTTTCTCTCTGTTTTTTTTATTTTACTTCTTTTTCTTGTTTTCTATTCTTTCTCCTTTCTGTTGCTATCTTTCATCTACAATTTGTTTTGTCATTGTTGATTTTTGAAGTACCCAAAATATAGCAGACAAAATGACAAGCTTCAATTAAAAAAAAAAGAAAAAAAAGGCCAACAGAGAGTTGTTATACATTTTTTATGACCTGGAAATCTCCCGAGACATCTCGAGATTGCTGAGATGTTCATCTAACTGGCGGATTGATTTTTTTTTTTTTTCCCCTCAACTTCAAAGAGTGTCAGCTGGAAAGAGAAACAACTAAGTGGGGAATATGGGATGCAGGAATTTTACCCGAAGGGAAAGGAGAATGTGCACACCTGTTTATAGACCTAAATAGAGAGCACATGATGCTTTATAGGAACGCAGTGTGGTGACGCTTGCACGAATGCAGGCGTTTTGTTTGCTATTGTGAACATATGTAGAAAATCCAGTTACCCGGAAAAGAATTGTACCTGCAGAAAGTGTTGATGTCTTACATGACCCCTAATGGCTGAAACTTGTTGCCAAGTTTTTGGTTTTGTCTGGAAAGGAAAAGTTTGGGTGTTGAAGAGAGGACATCTATTAAGTAAAACCCACCCAAGCCCCTTTTTTGGGGGGCTGGGGAGGGACTTCTTATGAAGGCCTGTAGTGATAGGACAAGGGGTAATGGGTTCAAACTGGAAGAAGGTAGATTTAAATTGGAAATTAGGAGGAAATTCTTCACTCTGAGGGTGGTGAGACACTGGCACAGGTTGCCCAGGGAAGTTGTGGATGCTCCATCCCTGGAGGTGTTCAAGGCCAGGCTGGATGGGGCTTTGAGCAACCTGGTCTAGTGGGAGGTGTCCCTGCGCATGGCAGGGGGCTTGAACTAGATGATCTTTGAGGTCCCTTCCAACCCAAACCATTCTATGATTCCATGAGTTTGGACCAGATGATCCTTGACGCCACTTCCACCACCGCGGCCGATGCTTCTATGACTGAATTTTCTAACCGCTCCCAAAGCCACGGAAAGGGCGAGCAGAGCCCTGAGCGCTGTCCCCCGGTGCAAGGGCCAGCTCCNCCGGGAGCTCGGCGCCGGGGCCGGGCGGCGGCGGCCGGGCCGGGAGAGGGACGGGACAGGGCCCTGCTCCTCCGGGGCACCGGGGAGAGCGGCTAGCTGCCGTTCCCGAGCCGACTGGCACCTCCGTTACTCGCTGGCCAGCGACCGTGGTGCTGGCAGCAGGGAGAGGGACTCGCAGCTGGGACGTGGGTGGAGAGGGGAGGAAGCGTGGTGAGGGCCCGGCCGGGCGGCGGGGGCTTGTCCTGCTGTCCACCCGCGCTGGTGTCCTTGGCAGTGCTGTGACAGTGAAGGGCTGTGACCCCACTGCAGGCATCCACCCCCGGAATGCCCCATGGGGGACCGATGCCGGCAGGTCTCGGCCACACCAAGCTCACCCTGCCGTGGATCTTGGCGTCCAGCAACACCAAAATGTAAACGTTTCCCCTGTCTGAACTGCACGTTGATTTGCAGCTATTCATTTCCCGTCCCAACCCTGATGTTAAAAAGGTATTTCTGTGGGTGAGGTGTTTCTGTGAGGACACGATTGTGGATGGTCAGAGATGTGAGACGGGAGGTGCACCAGGTACTTAGATGGAGCTGCTGAGGTGAGGAGAGGAGAGTGCCCGTATTCTGAACTCAGATAGTCACTCGGTGATGCCACTGTCAAACCAGGAGTTTGACGAAATATAGCAGACAAAATGCCTTCCCCCAAGATAAGGATGTAGCACTGTTGACAGTCTTTACTCAGTCTCTGGAGTCATCCATATTTTGCTTCTTGATAAGGTTTTTAAATTAATTTTTGTTTCTCAGTGTACCTCAGCAGCAACCCCCTGGAGCACCCCAGCAGTCTTTTCAGCGAGGGCCATCTGCAGACAGCAGCAGCCATGCTGAGGCCCAGGAGCTCTCTGTGCCTTGAGCGGCATGAGTGGGATAAAACGCCATTACGGGATATCTCCTGCAAGTGACAGCAGCTTAATTACAAGCTGGATGCGGCTGGAATGGTTTATGCCTCTGACAACAGTTTAGGACACCCTTTTATCAGCCTTCTCCAGATCTTACATGCTGTTTTATAAAGGGCAGAGAACCTGTGATCAGTGCTGCTGTTCCCTCTGTGCAGACAGTCCCTGTGCCAGTCCTGCTTTGCTTATAGGGCACCTGCAGAGAGGACATGCGGGGACATCTCCCTCCTCCCTCTGCCCTGTGCAAGAGATGTTCACTAGGAGATCTGCCTCCCAGAGAAAGGAAGGAGGCAACGCAGGATCTTCTCCAGACTTGTTGTGAATTTGGGCTGGGCTTGTGCTTCAGAAATTGTGGGACTGACTCAGGGATTGCATTTACACTTTATAATTGAGCACAAATTTCAGAGCAGGTATCATGTGTTTGCTCCTTTCCTGGGCAGAAATACCTGCTTCTCCCTTGTAAATGTGGTATAAATCACATAGGAAGCCCTGCTTATGCGTTAGCTTCAGGATAATTCCTCATGGCAGAGAATTTGCCTTGGGAGTCAAGGCTGCGGTGCTGGGTACCCCTCTTTGATGTTCCTCAATTTTCAGTAACTAGCTATAGTGAATAGCTTTGAAATTTTTACCAAGACAAAACTCCCTTTTGCCTTGAAGAGGACATCCAGCCTTGGGCATGAATTCACAATCGCTTGCAGTAAAAAGAGCTTGTTCTTGTTAGTGTCAGGTTGGTCTGGTTGGTTGGTTTTCAGATTGAGCCAAATGGTTATTAAAATGGATGGTGCTCCTGTTCTGGCAAGCTGTCACTTCACTGCGTGCCCGGTTCTCTCATGAGCATCTTTCCCAGCCCGCCTCCCCGGCTCCAGGGGCAGAAGATAAGGCAGCAGAAAATGTTCTCTCTAGCCAAGCACTTGTCTGAAGTGTCCCAGCTAGTCTGGAATGATTAGCATCTTTTCTCTTTATGCCTTTTTTGCATTCACATGTTCCAATCCCATCTGAAATTGAATGATAAAATATTTTCGAGGTAAAGAAAGCCACATATGGCATCAGATTGTTGCACTGTGAGTGCCACCCTTTACTCTCTGCGTGCATGTGATAAGTGAGGGTGTCACTTACAGTTCGAACAACAAGGCAGGACATCAGGCACGCTTTCCATCTTGGAGATGGAAAAGGGCCAACCACGCACACCCTTCTGCCAACCCCAAATACTCAATTTCAGTTTATAAAATGGAATGTAATGGGTGTAAGCACCAGCAGTATGGAACTCTGCAGGTGCTGGTGCAGTGTCTGAGCGTACCCCAATCATTTTTACTGTAAGCCTGCAAGGGAGCAGGGAAGACCATGTGAAGGAACGTAATCGAGTGGCTTGCATGAGTCCGGAGCAGCACTGCGAAGGGCAGGCAGTCGCTCTGCGACTTACTGGTAGGGTTGGGCAGCACGTCCTGCTTGGACAGGGTCCCAGCACAGTGGCACAGACTCCTGCTATCTCTCACAGGCTTCATGGTTGGGCTAAGCACATTATTTGGGTGAGAGAGAGGGACAGTAGCAACGGGGGAGAGCAGAAGATGGGGCTGATTTAGCAGCAGTGGAACAAGAGACAAAACATGCATACCTGCAAACGTGACCTGCTCATGTCAGAGGCATGGGTGCGGGGAGCATCCTCACCCCACGTGCCTGCCTGGCAGGGCAGAAACAGAGGATGGGCAAGGAAGATTTAGGCTGCCCTTGCATCCAGTGCAGATGTAGGGTTTTTTTTTTCCCAAATTGGCCATTTTCCTGTATTGCAGGTAGGGAACCAAGCTAAATTGGTTAGCAGCCTCATTTGGTTGAGATAAGCCCAGCATTTCTGGGGTGGCTGGGTACTGCCGGCAGCTGGTGAGGAAGTGAGTGTCAAAAGCAGCACAGGAGTCACCGAGCTACTGGCTTCTCCATCCACCCTCACTGCCAACAGGTTTGTGAGAGACTGTATCTTCCTCCTTCCACCATGGGGGAACAGTTGCCTTAGTGGTACCAGGCTGGCACCATGAAATCATTCGGGGTAGGAAATCAGGCTTTCAGTTAAAGTTCAACTGATTTATTTAGTTGTCTCCCATAATGACAAGGGGGCAACACAGGATTTTCTAAGTTGTGCAGCTCTCGCAGATGCCTTGACCAAGCACTGACGCAGACAAACTCTGTCCCCACGGCATGGTGTGAAGAGCAGAGGCAGGTATGCAAGAGCAGGGCAGGGATGGCCAAGATGAGCCCTGCCCAGCTTGTCATCCCTGGGCCATGGGCTCCTTTGCCATGGGGCAGGGAAGAGCTGGTTGTTGCAGGTGACTGCAAAGCTCCCTTCTGTACCTATTTGCTCTGTAGCCCTTGGTGCTCCTCCTTGCAGAGCACTATTGTATGTGTTCAGCCAGGTTGCAGGACCTGGGTACCCAGGGCAGAGACCACGGGGATATCTTCTTGCTAAAAGGTAGAATTGACCAAAACAAAAGGCTACTGGGGCCATGCTTTGTCTGAATTAAATCACCTGAAAGAACATATTTCTGCCAATGGTAAAACAGAATCACGCAGAATCACAGAATGGGTTGGATAGAACCTCTGGAGGTCATCTAGTCCCAACGCCCCTGGCAGCACAGGTTCACCTACAGCAGGTTGCACAGGATGGCGTCCAAGTGGGTTTTGAATGTCTCCAGAGATGGAGACTCCACAGCCTCTCTGGACAGCCTGTTCCAGTGCTCTACCACCCTCAAAGTAAAGAAGGTCCTCCTCATGTTTAGGTAGAACTTCCTATGTTCAAGTTTGTGCCCATTACCTCTTGTCCTGCCACTGGGCACAACTGAAGAGAGTCTGGCCCCGTCCTCCTGATACCCACCCTTTAAGTGTTTATAAGCGTTGATGAGATGCTCCCTCAGTCTTCTCTTTTCTAGGCTATAGGCTAAACAACCACCACCACCAAAATAGCCTTTTTTTTTTTAACAGTGTAAAAGACAATGCAGGTTATTCTTGCAAAAATATTCTATGGCCTTTGGTTTCACAAACTGAGATGTGGATTTTGCCCTTAGCCATCAAAGAGATTCTCTTCTCAATATTTATGCACTTATTTTAGTCCGTAAGTTTGGTACAGTCAAGAAAATACCCCTGTGAAATTGGAGTATGGCCACAAGAAGATTCACCTCTTCCCAGGGCATCCATCGGAACACTGGTCAGTTTACATGTCAGCAAACAAAAGACTTCTCTAAGTGCCATTGCTACAACTTCACCCTGGAAATGACGCGAATATTAAGCTTGTTCTGCATTTTGCATCCCCTCTGGAGCACTGATCCTGCAGGCAGAAGTGACCAGCGGGTTGCAGCGGGGCTGTGGGAGCCAGCCCTCCCCCAGCTACGCGGCTCTGGAGGTTTCCTGTCTGCAGGCCTGATGTCACGCTTCTGCAGCGGCAGTTTGAATAAGAAAGTATCACTTCTTGAAGTCACTATTCTGGTCTCAGCTGCAATGTAAGGGTTTGGTGTAAAGTATACCACATTTTCCCCTGATACCATGCTAAACTGAGAGTTTTCTGTGAATTCAGCAAGGTTGGGCTCTGTAATTTGGTTTTGGGACTCCGCCCAGGCTTATCCACAAAGTCTTATCTAGATTTCTCATTTTGTCTTTTTTCTCCCCTTTTAATTTTTGCCTAGTACAGGTTTTGGTTGGCTGTCCAAGATCTCAAGAAACAACCTCTACAGGATGTAGCCACCAGAGTGGAAGAAATCTGGCAAGAGTTTCTGGCTCCTGGGGCCCAAAGTGCTATCAACCTGGATTCCCACAGCTATGAGAAAACAAGCCAAAATGTCAAAGACCCAGGGAGATACACATACGAAGATGCACAGGTTTGTTTTTGATTTTATGGAACTACTGCTAATAAAACTCTCAGTTTTACTGTGATACTCTGCTATCACATTGTCACTGCTCACTTGTAAGAAAAAGGAGATGCACAGCTGGAAGTGACTTTGAGGATATCTATTCAAGCTGGGTAAATGATATTTTCTTTGAATCTATCAGTTATAGCAGTCTAATGCTCCTCTGGGAACACGTGTTCCAAAATTTACAAGTCTGCAAGGCGCAGCGATCTGGAGCCACATCTCAGAGAAAGCAAAGATGAAAGAGTGCTATAAAGTTCAGTTCTCTGTGCTCCCTGTCACTGAGGTCTGGTGTATTTACAGAATGGCTGGTAGCCTATCAAAATCCTGGTTAATACATTTTTTAAATCATTTATTTATTCTTAGCTAATTATATGCCCTTCTCCCGCCAAACCCCAAATGCAGCAGCTTCCTGCAACACAGCTAGGAACTTGTCCACCAGACAATACCTTGGAATAATGATAGGACAGTTGGCAATGCAGTGAGCTTAATCCTTCCCTCCTAAGGGCCCCAGATTTATCAGGGAAATTTTACAGATAAACGGTACACAGAAAATGCCTTTAGGAAAACAGATAATTTGAGAAAAGCTGCCACAAGCAAGGATAAAGCTGCATAACCTTCTGAGAAAGTGAAAATGTCATTTGTAAAGGCTAAAAAAGAAAAAGGAAGAAGGGATCATTGGGCAAATATTACCAGGGACACAATTAAAAGATACCCTCCTTGTAATCTTTTTTTTTATCAAAACCATGTAGTAAAACCAACAGCAAATGAAAAGAGTCCTTGTTCTTATATTTTCTTTAAATTGGTGTTCAAAGGCAGTTCTTGAAAATACTCCACTAACAAAATATTTCTGTCTCGGGGGAGATGTTGTGGACCACTTATACAAGGTTAGGCAATGAATTTTTCAAACCAGCATCAAATACTGTATTTTCCTGAATGTGATCTTGCTCCTTGGGGCCAGCATAGAAGGAATGTACGCAGAGTTTCACGGCAATCCCTTGTGAATATCAGGCAACTTAAGTGTTCTTTTTAAAGCTGAGAAATGCAGGAGCATGAAGACATTCTGTCTAAGATGTATTTTTTGCTTTGCAGTTTTAGTGAACAAGAACTTCTGCAAATTTGCATCACTTGAAAGAAATGACGATGGTAAAACGCAGGCTAAAGCAGATAGGTGAATAATGGGGGAATTGATTAAATTGATAAGTAAAAGTAGAGAATAAGATGGATGTTTAGACAGTGAGTATTTAATCAGAAGACGACAGGGAGGATTTTAGGCTTGGAATGATCAGTTCACAATGTAATTGCCATTCAAAGGGGAGTGATGAAATCAAGCCGGAGCTCTTGCCGTTACACTGCAATTTTAGCTCCTTGGGTTAATTTTATTTCAGAGGATTTTTATACTGATGGATGTCCTCAACTCATCTGTTTTGGTTCACAGAAATAGAAGTATGAGGTAAAGGTAGACCTTCAGGTCCAGCTATGGTCCTCTTGGAGACTAAGTCTGTGCCAGGAGAGGATAGAGCAGTGTGGCAGGTGAACCCAGTTACCTTCTTGTGCAGTGGATTTCTGGTAGCTCTCCAAAGGCCAAGCAACCTGTTTCTGACTGCTTGACCAAATAGCTAAGAAGGCTGTCTAACAAAAGCAGGGGCAAACAGGACAATGATAAAGAGCATAGTGCCCTGGCAGAGCTGGAGCAGCATTGGTTGTTCCTGGCTCATCCGAGAGGGGACGTTTTCGTTTGCACATCCACTTACTTCATGGGAACCAATGTATGTCCCCACAGTGCATTCTGAGTCTCACATGCGCTGGCCAGGCATGTCCCCCAGGTCAGCCCTGCCATCTCAGGGGCTCTGTTCTCCACAAATCTGTGGCAGGTCATAGCCCAGCTGCCTTATCTTGGCACCCTGGCACCAGGAGCCCATGAGAGCTCCCACAAGTCCTGCATTCCTGGCGACTCAACCAGACACAACCAGTCAAAACACTCCACTATGGGAGGGAAAATATGAGTGTTGTCCTGTCCTGCGTAGCTTTAGCACAAAGAGGAAAACAACTGAAATGTCCTTGTGAATAAAGAACAACAAAAAATTTAGTTTACTGAACAGCACATTCTTTGAATGCCTGCAGCTCCGAGACACTAAGACTAAGAGGAAGGAAAAGGCTTGGCTGAGCTGAGAAAATGAAATTGTGGCTCCTGCAGTGGAAAAATAGAAGGTGATGTGGCCCTCTAGCCCTGATGCTGACCTGGGAGACCCGCAAGATGGCAATTCAGTAGAAAAAGCTCTGGGGGTGAACGCGTTGCTGTACTTGGGAAGGGGAAGGTGTAGCAGCGCATGGTGTACTTCAGGCCAGTGAATGTGTTAGAAGCGGAAGTTGAAAGCGAAGCACCCTCTGTTATCAGGTGCTTAGCAGTCTACATGGATGTGCTTGTTTGCACAGCCCTGGCTCCCAGCCCCAAAGAGCTTTCCTAGATGCTGCAAGAGCATCTGGTAAGACAACTGGCCTAGAAGAAAACAGGGAGATAAGGGGGCTCCTGACAAACATGCCTCTCACTTAAGGCCTCTTCATCCCAAGGCCATTCACACTCTGAAGGCAAATGGTTTCTCTCTTTAAGAAAACTGGCACTGAAAATCTCATCTTCAAACATCCTCAAAGGGCTCCTAATCCAAACTGGAATTCTCTGTGCATCTATTTCAGGCAGACTTCTCTCTAAGATGGATTCCTGTGTTTCTGAAGCAAGTGTTTTGGCATTTCCCTGTCTCAGCTTAAGATACTTGCCCTGCTGTGTGTCCCGCACTGCTGCTGCACTCCGCAGTCCTCCATGGCTCTACTTAGGCAGAGCCACCTTCTCTTGTGGTGTCTCCTGCGTGTGCCCTCACCCACCGTATGCCCTGCTCAAGCTGTGCTTGAGCAGTGCTGTGCCGGCTCAGCCTGCACTCACTTCCCCAGCCTCCAGCAGCACAGCCCCTGCTCCGAGCTCTGTCCTGATGGTCAGCTCCGTCAGCTCTCTTGATCTGCAGCACCTTTTTGTCATTTTAGCGCTGGGCTCCTCCAGAGGTGAACCTACCAGTTTAGCTGATTATTTTCTGCTCTTAAACAACTGTCCACAGAGTAAAATCTTATGATTATCAAACCGTTTTCACTGGGGAGTAAAGCAGCTTTTAATACAAGGGGCACCATCGGGAAAGGTCAGTTCAATTAAACAGTGAACTACTTAGTAGGATGTAAGCTCCCACAGGAGTTGTCAGCATCATTGAGCAGCCAATGCGAGGCCTTGCCTTTCCAGCCGGCTCTGGAAAGTAAATAGGTCCGGGTCCATCTGAATGGCCTCCTTTGGCTAATGAAGCTGCTGACAGCCAAAGTAATTCATTTTTAACATGGGAACCCAGAGCTGTGAGTGTCACAATTATGGCTTATCTGTACAACACATTATTAGTTTTTAAACGTTTCCACCCACCCTCAACCTTCAAGCATCTCCTTGCCTCCCTTGAAATGTCTTTCTGCCTTCAGAAAGTCTTTAATCCCTTCCTCAGTCCCTTGGCATTAGGAACTAGTATCGCAAGAATGTGCTGTGTCTCCTGATAATGGTGTTTGCTCGTAGGGACATTTAGTGGTAGGCTTCAGTGCCAGGTACACTAGAGCAAGGTAAGCCACATGTTTGTCTTTAGAATTACTTTCCTGTTCACTTTGTTTATTTTTCTTCTTTAATACATAAAATAGAGTTTTAGATTGGCATTCCTTTACCTGAACTAATCAGCTATTGTTTCTGCAAAGATGATTCAGGGAAATTCAGTTCTAATCCGGGCTCAGTTAGGGATTTTAACTGTACTGTGCAGATCCTTGGCTAATTCCAGAGCAGATTTAGACCATAATGCTAAACTCCAGACTGCTCAAACCAGAAATATACCTAGCCCAGATTTGAATCATAGAATGGTTTGGCTTGGAATGGACCTTTAAAGGCCATCTAGTCCAAACCCCGTGCAGTGAGCAGGGACATCTTCAGCTAGATCAGGTTGCTCAGAGGTCTGTCCAACCTGACCTTGAATGTTTCCAGGGATGGGGCATCTACTGGGCAAACTGTGCCAGTGTTTCACCACCCTCAACATAAAAAATTTCTTCCTTAAATCTAATTTCTTCCCTAAATGTAATCTGAGATTTGAGATTTGGGCCCAGTTCATGCTCTCAGATGCCCCAAGTGTTGGTTCAGTTTGTTTTGGACTGTGGTAGAAAGATGAGCCTTTGCAGGATTCATCACTCAATCAGTCCTCAGTTTGCATTCTGGTCCCAGGAGGAAGCCGGGAGCATTGACAGAACTTGACAGGATCCTGTTGAATGCAAAAACAAACTCCAAGTGTAAGCAAGGATGTCTTGGAAGCAGGATGTCATTTTCTACTAAGGAGGGAAAATGAGGGTTGACCTTTCTTCCACCTACTTTGTCTTTTCAAGCAAGCACAGGATGTGAAGGCAAGCAGACTGTATGTATAGTGCCTCTTCAGTGGGCATACAGAACTCCCTTTGTAGATCTGGAGCAAAAGCACAACATGGAAAGGAAACGTGAAAATAATCATTCATTGTGCGTCTGTATCATCTTTCATGTTAGAACTTGAAGAAACATTACTATTTTCTCTAAGTTTCACCCAGTTACATGCATGCCTGTAAAGGATGGTGGCTAAGGACGGAGCATGAAGGTAACAGCAAAGCAGCTCTGGTTGGCAGTGTGGGCAGTTAGCAAGGAGACATGGGACAGACCCATGCGTTCTGCCTCAAATTGGGGCTCAAGGCCACCTGGGCCACTGCTGCTCAGAGACCTCGTGTTTGTGCATCAGGGAATTGAAAGCCCTGTAGCGCTGCATCCATATGTTTACATGGATGGTGCCTCCTGGAGGCTTTTGACAGCCTGGACCTTCTTGTGGAGATTAGGGGCTGCATGAGGACTTGACCTTTATTTTGTTCTCCTCCTGTGGCTCTCATTCTGGGGGACTGGAGGAAAAAAATCCTTCCTTACGCTGCACTCCGGTGCCTTCCTTGTGTGTGGGTTATATTGACTGTAGAAACAGTCTTCTTGCAAAGCCTCGCTGTTGCTCTGTTTGTTACACAGGCAAGCAAAAATGCAAGCTCCTTCCCTTGTGGATTTCACAAAACAACCCACAACCAAACAGAATCTAAAACCAACAAGCCCCACAAATGCACCCAGAAGAGCAATTAGGTGTCTGGAGCAAAAAAAACTGATGGTGGAGACTTCTGCTGGCGTGCCTGATGCTATGCAAAGCAGGAAGCAAAAGAGTTGAAGCAGAAGTCTACTTAGGAGCAGGTATTCAATGTTATTACTTTGCTGGGATTTTTTTTCCAAACATGCATATTCACCACACATCAGAAAGTACTTCTTTTATCTTTCACTTTTCATTTTAATTTTTGGCTTCGTAGTCATGTTTTATGAAAAACATTGAACATCCAGCCTTTGTCTTGCTGTTGCTTTTCTGTCTCTGAAGGCTTCAAGGGTCAAACTACTGTCTAAGCTAATGCCCCTCTGTTAGACATGGGCAGAAAAAGGGCTGGGAGAAAGTTGTGAGCAAGCTCTCTCCTTGCACACACAGGGACAGAAGACAGCAGATCTCTCCAAATGAAAGATCATGGGAATGAGGTGACAAGAACAGTCAGCATATTCCCACAGGACAATAGTCTGCCTGTTATTCAGGGTGTTGATTCTGCCAAGCTGGCTAGAGCTACACGCATGAGCAGTAACTGCCTCCTGTGCCTGACGTTTCCTAACTCCAAAAAATACCTTTAAATGGTTTATATGGGAAAGTCTCTAGCTTGCTTAAAAATTCAATTCAGCACTGAGGCTCTGGGACTCTTGTGCCAGTACTATGCACTGTGCTTCCTGAATGCACGAAACAACTGCATGTCAAATCCAGAGCAAGAGCATTTCCTCTTCATGTGAAAGTCAGGAAGCAGCTGACACTGTTGTTGCTCTCACAAGAAGGGAGTGAAAGTGCTTGCAAGTGTGTCCCTTTCTACCCAAGTTGCCAGGACTTCAGGAGTCCATTTCTCGTGGACTATGGGTGAATTTTCTTGTGGATGACTCTGTTCCCCACCCACCAAACGTACATGCTGCAGGAACAGTGCGGCCTTTAATTTTTCTAAGGATTTGTGTTCGTCCTTCTAATTAAAAAAAAAATTCCCAGGGAGATCTATCAACAGTGCAGTTCAGATCTCCCCTTCTCAGCCCACAGCAGGTATGAATGTTGTGTGCTGCTGGGATGGGGTTCGTTGGTAAGTTGGTTAAGATTTTGATAAGTATTTGTAGACTCCCAAAGCTAGAGCTCAATCTCTTAAAGGCAGTCCAAGGTGCTGCTGCAGCAGTAGATATCTTACAGCCGAAATGTTGATGGCTTGGAAGGCTGTTCATGTATCCAGCATGTATTGTCTAGGTAGGCATCCAAGCTGGTCTGGTGGTCCCTATCTCAGCATAGCCACCTTTACTCAGAAGCTGTATGCTGCTTGTTTCTGTAGGTCTCCATCCTGCTCTGTCACCATCTCCTGTGGGACACAGACTGCCCCAGTGCAACAGAATTTCCTTTCTGCTGTGCGAGGGATTCTGTGTGTTCTTCTCCATGGCACAGCATGGCTGTCTGGCAGGATTTTCTCCAGAGAAAACAGAAAGAGGAAGATGCAGACAGCACTGCAAGTGTCAGGGTGTTGGCCAAAAAGTTAAGTGGTTGTGTCTCAGAGCTATATACTACAGCATGTATAAGAGTGAAAAACCCCATCTTCAGTGCTGCAACTCCTAGATGCCGTATTGTATGGGCAAGAGATGCCAGTCTCCCAAATGCTACACAAGGTTGTCCCCTCCTCCCAGGCAAAACCTGTTCACTTGGGCTTTTTGCCAGTAGCCAGGATTTGGCCCATATTGAGAGAATCAGCCTCTTAGCCACGATCATTGTTCTCAAAACCTAAAGCTGCTCATATGGCGTTGGGCTCCCGGCAGCCCACTCTTGTCTCCCAGGATAGCCCTTGCTATATTTAGGACTAAATCCTCCTGCAGTACCAGGCTGACCCCTTAACTGCGCAGCACTCAACAGCCCTTTGCCTCTCTCCTCCTCCGCACTGCGTCTGCTGCGGACCCCCCGGCAGCGCTGCCTTCCCGTTTGTATGTTCGAAGGTATGAAGCAAACCACTTGTCTCATCAATTTGCAGAGGAGCCAAAGCTAAATTTATGTGTTACTTTTATCAATGCACTTTCCCACAAAAGATTTACATTGTGTTTCCAACTCTGTTTCTACAGGGCTAAACAAAGGATTTCTGTGTATTACTCAAAATGAGCTCTCATTGCTTACAGTTATCCCTCCTGCTAAAGCTCTTTCTTACGTTCCTGTGCCTTCAGCCCAGTGTAATTTCATTTGTGGCCTGAAAAGAGGTTTTATACTTTGTAGTTTAGCAGGGAGGTTAGTCTATATTACAGTATAATTATTCATCTTTTTTTTTTTTTCCTTAGTAGCAAAAACAACTTGCTTGAGTGTGAAGAAAATGCTCCAGCTAAAACTGTGGGTGTAAATTATTGTGTCACTTAAATAACTTGAGAGTGGCCAAAAAGATATTGCTCAGATTTTCCAGAGCAATTCACACTCAGGCCAAGACCCTTATGTGCCATTTACCTGCCTGAAATATTTCTTTTCTAAACTATAAATCAGGGAAAGCTTAGTGCTCCCGCAGCAGCCAGAGCACCCATTTACCCCTGGCCCTGCTAGCTGGCAGGGCTGCCAGGTACTGGAGAGGCTTCGGGAAGGGGGTCAGTGCTTGCAGACAGCTCAAACCCCACAGCACACAAGAGTAAAGTCATAAATTCAGGAACCAGAGTAAGCAGATCCAGAGGCTGTCTTAGTGGGGATTTGGAGACATGATGGGAAATTGGAATAAACCCCTCATGTTTCCCTGCCTCCTCCCCTCCACTGTTTTTTTTTCCCCATCAGGTTCGGTCAGGGCAAGTGTGAAGGTCTTTTCTTCTGCAGCTTCTTCACTGCTTGCCTCATCTCCGCTGTGCCTGCCACCAACTACTTCAGCTTGCAGAGCTGATGCAGTGTTTTTTCCTGCTTTCTCTAAAGTGCATTTCAGCCCTGTCAGTCAGACTGAATGGCAATTGATCACAATTGCTCCTAAAAACCCTTGCATTCAGTGGTGGCACAAGGGACTGCTAAAGAGGAGTAGGTCTCCTTTCCTTCCTGTGGCTTTTTGGAAGATGCTGGTGGTAGTGTGGTAGGGGGTCCTGCCAGTCACGCAGGATTCCTGAGGATGGGCTGGGAAGAGTACACCAGAGTGAACAGGACACGTCTCCAACAGCCCCTGGATAGCAGGTTTTGCTGACTGCAGTATGACTGCGTGCTGGCACAAGGGTTGACCTCAGCTCCTCTGCCAGAGATGTCCGTACGGAGTAGAGGTGCCAACAGAAAGGCATTAGGCTGCTGCCAAGTCTCTTGGAAGGTTCAGCAATTGCACACCGTGTGCTCGGAAAAGCACCTCCCTGTGTCCTCCTTCCCATGTCCTCTTTGTGCTATTGAGACAGCTCTTCCAAAAGCGAACCCTGGGCAGGTCCTCAGCTGGCATCTGTTCTCATCCTTTCAGCAGAGGCCACAAGGCGTTCACCAAGGCACTGCTCTCTCGTGTGCGGATCTGCAGTAAATTCCTTCCCAGTGCCAAGCATACAGGTAGAACAAACATTAACATTCATCACGGTTCGTAGTTATTTATTTCATTGTTTAATTGGCTGCTTTACGTTGCTTGTGGGCTTTTCTTCTAATGGATTAGTCTGGCGTTCTGCAAATCTCCCTTGCAGTTGGCCAGAGGGGTGGCTGCTGGTGCTTGCATGCTTGAAATACAAAGGGGACTCCAAATCAGCTCTCACTAGTTTAATACCAGGTGTGGGTGAAGGGGTGCTCCAGAAGAATCCAAAAGATATTCATGGGATAGCTACAGCAAGGAGGTTTCTGACCAATTTACAAAGGGCAAAGTGGGCCCTTGGGGCTCAAGTGAATCTCAACATCTACCTAGCTTTAGTGTAAGCCCCCTGGAATGGGCTAAAAATGCGCTAAATGGGAAACCTGGGCTTGAAATAAGCAAAGAATTTCACCCTATTCCCCCTTGCCACCTAAAGCTTACAGCTGTGTTTAGGCACAAACAGGGAAAACTTTCTATCAGCAAGTTAAAATTTAAGGGCTGTCTGGAATCTAGCAGGTGTTCAGAGGTCATGAGAACATTGTGTTTGGCCTTCACAGCCCCCCAGAAGTCTCAAGCCTGTCACAAAATGTCACAGTGGGTAAGATACAGGTGGGATTAGAAATGGACATTTAACCACCAACACTCCTCTCATCTCACATACACAATTCAGAGGAAAGCACCAAGACTTTCTACTAAAAAGAAATGTTCTTAACAAAAGAACACAATTCCCGAGGTCTGCCAGGTGCTTTGTGCAAGTCAGGTGTTGTTGATTTTTTTTTTATCATTCAGGCTTTTTCCCCACATATTTCTCAGGTGTTCCCAAGGTCGTTCTTGGCTGCCACCCATGCCCTCCTCAGGGTCACTGCGCTTTGACTGCAAGCGGGGAGAGAGCCCTGAGATAACATTGCAGCACATTGATTTGAAGCAGGTGCAGCTTTGAGACAGTTTCTGCTATCTCAACCACCTCCCACGTTCCCGTCTGGATTGCAAAGTTTCTTCTTTTTTTCCTCCTCCTTTCCCCTCTTGTCAAGAAAATTTACAGAGCTTGTCCTTCATCTCTTTCCAAAGATAGAGCTTGTGGAAGGAAAACAGCCGAGAGATGCTGAATCTTATCAGAGTTTATTTCCCTGCACTTAAGCTGTCAGCTGTCAGGGGCAGGATTTCCTCTTGGTTTCGTGTAGCTGTAGAAAATAATTTTTTTGTGATTTACCTGACTGGTTCCTTTGTTTTCTAATTCACGGGAGTGACAACATTTACCCCTTTAAAATGTACTGTTTGTTTTCCTTTATATCATGTGATGGCGATGGCAAGTGAAATGGTTATGCTGTCTGAAGTGTAGCTCTCATGACAGAAGCCTAGGTACAGAGAAGATGCTCAGTGGAGCTGGATAGCCCTCAGGACCACTGCGTAGCTCTTCCCACCACGGAGGAGATGTGATTCAGGGCACAAAATACGAAATGGGGTCTGCCTTTTTCTCAAGACGAGAGGCGCACAGACCCCATTGCCTTTGTTGCCTTGGTTCAAGATCTGGGGAACAACAGTTCTGGGACTGTTTGACAGCAAACCAGCTCTGCTAGTGGGAGTCTTGTAAGGGAATTGTTTGCTTCCTGGAGATAAAATCACCGTAATTATCAAAAGCACGTTATTGTGTCACCCTCTGTGTTAGACTGCCATTTCCAAATGGGCATCCATCATAGCAGAGGAGCATCAGTACAGCCAGCACTCATCAACAGCAGGCTGTGTGGGGGACTAAGTGACCGATCAGCTCAAAAAGCCAGCTCACTAGGGCTTGCTCACACGTGTCAAGTCAGTGCCTGTCTCCACTCGCAGCTGCCACCACAGTGGCCTGAGCTGGCATCGTGGTGGTCAGGGGTAGCTGGCAGGGCTGCAGTGGGACGCGTGATGCCTGTCATCTCCTGGCCAAATCTTGAAAGACATTTTTTTTGTTTCTGTCTTCTGTCTGGTTTTAGAAGCAGAGTTCTACCTTGTTTAATGGTTTCATAGATCACTTGGGCAATTGTGTGAGACGATTGGTTTAAATTTTTGTTTTTGCAATGTGGCTCTCTAAAGGATTGTTGTCTCAAAGCTAGAGCAGGGAGCTGGGAGAGCCCATCCTGTGAAGTGGTACCCAGCAGCGGCTGTGAGGTGCTACACTGCCTAGATGAAGTGTTTCTCCTGCTGTTGTGCAGCTGTGGTGCAGGAACTTGCCATGGCACTTGCAAAGAAATGTTGCAGTGATAATTCTGGACAGACTGATCACAGTGCAAGAGACTGTCATGTCCAGAGCTGCAGCTGCTTTGTGCAAAATTACACAAGTGGTGCATTTGCTTTGTGTATTCAGGGAGCCAGTAATAATGAGCTCGTTGCCCCATGACAAGCAACTTTATAAAATGCAGCATTTTCTCAGTGTAAGGGTGGGAAGGCTCAAATTTCTTGCCAGCAACGTCAAGTATGTCAGGGAGCGTTAAGGTGCTCCCCTCCCATAAAGTACATTGCTAGAGATGCTGGCTGCAGTTGGACATTTCAGTCTTTGGTGAGGTTGTGCTTCCTCTCCACCACAGGATAAAGAGGAGGAGCAAAAGCAGCTGCCCAGTAAAATAAAAAGTGAGAGACCAGTGGGTGCAATGATCCAAAGTGAGTTAAAAGCTGTGATGGAAGGGGATGAGCCAATTCACAAGTTATACAAAGCGGCTAAATCCATGCACACACCTCTGTTGATATGCCCACGGAATATGCTCAGTTGCTAGACCTCCAGTAGCTTTCAATGTACTTACAAAATGAGGAGCTGCTGAACGCTAGCTGGAAATTATCCCTAAAAAGTTGCAGGTTCTAGAAAGTATAGCAGAAAATAGGTTGGTGGTGAGGAACAGAGTAGGCTGAAGATCAAAACAAATGTCCTAGCCACTGGCATTTCCAGTCCTGCAGCTAGATTTGTTGTGTAACTGGGCTGAACACATTGCAGCCACAATTTGAGCAGGAACCTTCATGGTGCAGTCTCAGCGGGGATTTTGGCTGCAGCAGCGTGAGCTGTCCCGTACTGTTGCAAATTGGAAGACAGTGTTTGCTGACCTGAGCAACTGGCTCAGGCTTCCAGTAGGTGCTTCAGAAATGCAGTGCTGTGAGATAAATGTATATTGTTTGTGCCTCCAGTCCAGAGCTTTTTCAAAGCAAGCCCTTTGAATTCTAGCAATTAAACAGTAAAGTTTGCTTCTGAAGCTGTGCGTGTCCCTTCCCTTACGCCCAGCCTTCTTCCTTCATTAGCATTCAAAGGAATAGTTGCTCCCTGTTTGATTATATCTTTGGTGAACAGCTGAAAGGTAGCGGTGTTTCTGTTCAGTGATTCCAAGATGTGAAAAGCAGAGAAAATGCTTCATGCCAATTAGCTAATGGCAGTGG
This sequence comes from Eurystomus gularis, assembly GCA_013400335.1. NCBI lineage: Eukaryota > Metazoa > Chordata > Aves > Coraciiformes > Coraciidae > Eurystomus > Eurystomus gularis. Next base: position 422,638 of record VZZY01019552.1, on the reverse strand, counting down.
CCGTTGAGCTGTGGGTGTGAAATGGTCCTGTTTTTTCAGGGAAGGGCTTCGGTTAACAAGTCGGCTTGTGGTTTACTTTACGTCGGGATCAAAGTCATTTTTCCCCCTTCCCACAGCCAGATATTGAGTTTATACTGTTTTAAGGTCAAATACATGAAGTCGTCTTGACATAAGCAAGAATGATAGTGGTCACTGGCGTGCTGGTGGGTTGTATGGTCAGCCTGGTGTGTTCTCCTTTGCCTGCAAACAGCTCATGTGATCTGCCTACGTGGCAATGAAAACTGAGTGTTATTTTCCAAAAACGATACCATTGTTTTTCAGAGCAGACCCAATTGTCTGACCACAGGTAAGGAAACCACTGGGAGTCCAAAAGCAGTACAAAAAAATCAAGCATGTAAAAATATCAAAATGTTAATCAAAATACTCCTGTCAACCACCACTGTACCTCAGCCCCACAGCACCTTGCTGCCCACCTCATCACCCTCTCCCACCAGCACGCTGCATGTACTGGGTGCTGCAAGGGAGGACACTAAGAGGAGAGAGGCTCTGGAGACCCCTCAGGCCCCTTACTATTGATGGGCTACAGGGTGGCAGCCCCACTTACCCATCAGTCTCCTCATGGTCCTGGAAGAGGAAGGAAAAAGACTATTAGGTGTGTATTTAGGAGGGATTTTTTCCCAGATAATTATGAAGAACTCATTAGGAGGACACAGAGTCTTCTTGAGAAACCTTAAAAGGTAACAATACAGGTGAACTGGTTGCAATATAGTTGGGTTTAAATCAACTGAATTCTGAACTGAAGTAAGTATTTGAGAGAGAACTGATGTAAAAAATCCTTATTCACACCAGAGTAATAGAAACCTTTTGACAACCATACCTATGATGTGCATTAGTTTCCCTCTTCTTGTCTTAGTGCGTACTTGACTCGTTCTGTCCTGAATAAATAGAACGAATGTCCCACCGCTGCATGTGAAGTCTCATGGCAGTGCTGTAGGTGAGAAGTACAAAGTTGTGCCCTCCCTCACATTTTTCTGCAGCAGGGAAGGGTGACAGTTGCTAAATGGCTTTATATGAGCATTTCTATTGCAAAACCTTATGCTGTCCTTCAGCTAGGTAGTGCTACACGGATGGGGATCTGTCAGGTCTAAACACAAGTATGGAAATTAACCAGTCAAAATTGCTTCACACCAGGTTGTAGCTCAAAGGATAAGTTTATGCTGTGTCATAGGAAAAGCAGCGGCAGTTATGCCCCTCTTAGGACTATACTGAATAGTGCAAGAAAGCTGAATTAAGCAGTTCTTCTGTGTATAGACAGGTCACCACTAATTACCCGTGATGGTGAAGATAAGGGAATTCTGCTTGGCTTGTTAACACTGAAATAAGCTATGTGACTTCAGTCTGCTTTGGTTCTTCTAAAGTTTCATGTACAATGGCTTTAGGGCAGCAGAGAATATTTCACATTGTATAAATCAGTATAGATAAAATTGCTCATTAACTCTATAAAAGTGCTTCCTTGGGCAAAGTCTCAGAGAAATGTCCAGGGTGTCTCTTTTTCTCTTGAGTTCCTTTAGTGTGCTCGCAGTCTTTATTTGGTCAAAGTATTTTGATTTGGTTTTCTTGGCATTTGGGATAATATCTATTACAAATTCAGGGATAATTAGGAGAAGAGCTGACTCTGTTAAGGGATTCTCAGCAGGAAAGTAAAACTAAACAAGGAAGTTGGAAAAGTGTAGGCATTAAGTTCTGCTGCAATGAAACAGCACCTCGTAACTTTGAGGATGCTCATAGTAAGTGCTCTCGGAGCAAACTGGTAACACTAGTTTGACTTGCTGGGAGAAAAAGACCCTATGGGAGGGTTTCATCTCATATAACTTTATACCTGTGATGTAGTCATCCACGTCTGAGCTAGTCATGTAACCTCCCTGCATCATCACCAGAGATGCAGGCTTTTTCAGGACGTTGACGGGTTGGCTTGCTTTACCTGTGTGTCGTAAGTGGAGATGAAATGTGTCCAAGTATCAGTTACCCTCGGTGCTGGGTGATAGTTCAAGTATCTATGAGTGGTAAAATGAAACCTAATTTACAGGACAATTTGTGGTGTTTATTTCTTCCTCCTTGACACATCCCAGTAATTCTAGCCTGACTAGACACCTGCTTATAATCTGGGGACTTGAGAATGTTGCAGTCTTTGCAGAATAACACTGATTACTGAATAATGTGTGCCAGACTTTGGGGTGAGGGCCACCTCTTTGTTTTGTGTTCATGCAGCCCCAGGCACAGCAGGGTCCTGCCCCAGGATGGACCTCCTGTACACTGCCACAACACAGATAATCAATAATAGCAGACTTAATTAGAACTTTGATCAGTCTCTCTTCCTTCTAATTCACTCTGTTTTAAATCCCTGTGATGTCTAAATGAGGTTTGATAACAATTCTCTGTCTCTCATTTCCTCCCGTCCCACAGGAGCACATTTACAAGCTGATGAAGAGTGACAGCTATGCGCGCTTCCTCCGTTCGAATGCTTACCAGGACTTATTGCTGGCGAAGAAGAAGGTATCTCTTGGAAAGGACGTGCTTGCATCTCTTAGCACCTCTTGATTCTCGCCTGCTGCTTGCTGCTAGTGTGAAAATGAAAATATTGTTTCCTTTTTTTGTTTCCTTTATTTAAGAAAGGAATGAGCACTTTTATTTTCTTCACTGGGAGCACAGGGTACAGCATCCATATGCACAGCCTCAACCTGTGTTTTGGGGAAAACATGGTGACCCAAGGCAAAAATTATATAGAAAAGTGTCTGTCTTCCATACCTGCCTCCCAAATTCAATGCAGGCAATTAAAATTGTATCGCCTCTTCCTCATGACAAAGATGATGTCTGGTATGAGAAGCAGAACCCATCAATCTGTTCAATACTGGTGCAGAGTTCACCCGTTCTGGTTTTCATCTCCCTAGCCTCACCATGTGATCTTCCCTTTGGATGCCTTACCTGTAGACCCCCCTGCAGTGATTCCCATGCTTCTTTTCCCGCTTTCCCTTGCTTTTGGCTTCCCAGAGATGTTTCCCTTTCCTTGGAGACCAGAAATAATTGCAACCCATGCAGCAATCAAGAATTCCAGCCACTTTGTCTCACGGGAGAACTGGCTTTGAGCTCTTCGTAGCTTTTTTGCTGTCTGCATGTGCTCTGCCAGCACCCTGTTTCTGCCAGAAACCTCCAGTTCAGGGTAGCAAAGGACTGATTATGTAGAGTTACAGCAGCTCATGTCCAAGTGTCCCTTCTTTCTGAGGGGTCTGGGAGGTAAGCTACTGATCTCTGTATTTGTGCATGTGCATGCGTGTACACGTGTATGTGCCCCACTTACGTTTGGCTTCCAGGACTGTACATAAACTGACTCCTGAGCGTGTGGTTTCCCATCACCATCTTCCCTGCTGTTTTTCTGCTGCATTCTCTGTGTGCTGCCAAATTACATTGCATCGGCACAATACAATGAAATCCCAGTGGTATTTTTTGTCCTGATTGTCATTGTGTGCCCTAAAAGCATGCATATGGTGACAAAAGGAGACAAACCCCTCTTCTGCTGTGCCTGGGACTACTGGCAGGTGGATTAGGGGAAGGTAATGGAGGGCAGCAGTTGGCCTTATGTTCCAAAATGTCTGGTTTGAGACAGCATAAACCAGTGCTGCTTATATTTGGAAAGGTTAGATCTGGCTTACAGTTCAGAGGCTGTGAGGAAAGGAGGTGCAAGGTGAAGTCTTCTGATGGTATAAAGCATAAGACCCTTTGCTATCTTCCTATGCCTAACAGGTTATAGTTTCCCCCCTCCCATGAGTCTCCACTGAACACGTGAGGGTTCATGTGCTTGAAAGCAGGATGGTTTTCCCCTTCCAGCTGGGCCCATTCAAACTGGAGGTGGTTTGTGTTTTTATGCAATCCTTGTTTGCTGTCAGATCAAGCCCTGGATGTGTCAGCATGACATCCTCATCCTCCCGCAAACTGCTGGAGGAGCAGGTTTTGGTGTCATGTTAACACAGCCGTGACAGTAAGAGTCAAGTTTCTTTTAGAAGGAGCTGTGGGTGCAGGAGTAGACATAGGAAAGCACAAAAAGGCAGGATTAGATCTGTGGAGATGCGTTGTTCACCAGCTTCACACGATGCAGGAGGGGAGTTGATGTTACTCCAGAATTTGTAAAGCTCTTTGCAATCATGTTGCATTGTGTCGGGCAGGTAAACGTTTCTGAAACAGCGTAGGTACAGAGATGCTGACGGAAAGAGCAGGAAGTTTTGGTACGCTGAGCTGCACGGTAAGATCTTTATTACCTTTGGTGCAGCTTTGAGAGGCATCCCTTTAAAATTCCTCTAAATAGCTGGAAAGCAGAGGGAAGGAAAAGAGAAACCCAGTGGCATATCAGAGCCTGTATGGATGGAGGATTTTGTTTAGAGCCTGCATATGAAGTCCTGGATTCACTGATGTGAGTAGAAATTCACTGCAGTTAAGACTTGACGAGTAGGTCTCTCTGGGGCATGAGTATGTCTTGCCCCAAAGACATTATGATAACATTTCCTGTGCACCACACTGATATGACATACCCTTATTTTTATTACTGAAAATAAGTTCTGTCAGAAGCACAGCGTGATGGACTTGGGCTAAAAGAGTTGCTTGCACAAAGCAACTGAACGTCTGTGTGGCTTGAAATTCACAGATTAATATTTTGTGGATAAATTTTTGTAATTTGGGATCTTTTGCTCTCCAGCACTGCGTTGTGGCAAGCTGAGGGCAGGAGAAAGGGAAAGGTTGACTGCATGGCTAAGAGCACAGGACTGGGAGCCAAGAAATCGATGTGCTTCCCCTGCTTCCCCCACTTACTTTCTTGTGTGACCCTGGGGAGAAGAAGGTTCAACTTTGCCTGCCTCATATCCTCTTCTCTGTCGAGTGGGAATAATAACAACGACCTGCTCTGTGGAGAGGTGGCAAGACTTGATTAGTGCCTCAGAACGTGCTTGACATTTTTTAGATTAGTAAGATATTGTAAGTGTGAAAAGTTACATTTTTTTCCACACCATACAATAACCACAGATGTGGGAGCTTCCCCTCCCTGCTGTAGGAGTGCAGTAATGGAGGGAGGGAGGAGAAGTTATGGTTTGGGACTGAGATACAATGACAGAATTATGAGGGGGACCAGGGAGGATAAAAGGAACATACTGTTCACAGCACTGACTGATGCAAGACAGTGGCCATAGGCTGCATACAGACCAGGCATACATACTTTGTTTATCCCTTTTAGATTTTTTTTTTTCTCCGTTCTTGCCAGTGTCATTATTAAAAATAACCACAGTATTATTGGCCTCCATCCTGCAGATTCATGGTGCTCAGCGGGGAATATGAGCTTGGCCTGCAGCAAGGGTGTGATTGGAAGCAGTGAGCTGCAGAGGGGGAAAGCTGGGTGTAGCTCCCTGCTTTGCACAGAAGTCCTCCTCCCCTGCCAGGCTGGAGAAGAGGAGGGACGAGGGCAGAGCCCTGTCCTCAGGATGAATTTGAGCTCTGTGCCTCCATGTCCAGCCTTCCCGTGCAGCAGGTAGAAATCCCAGGACTGCTGACTGCAGCCGGCTGAGCAGTGAAGGGCTGGATGGTGCTGAGATCCGCAACCGACTTGTGCGTTTTGTTTGTGTATCTACGCAACACGGCCCACACGTGCTGTGCAGAGTCAAGTGTTGACCTGCTCCTGGTTCTGCTGAAAAGCACATTACTGCAGGCTAATTCACAGCAGGTAATCACCGCCACACCGGCCCCCAGCCCTCCTCTGTGGTAGCCAAAGTGGTGGCTGGATGTCCTTAGACAGCAGCGAGCCTCATGTCGGAAGGAGTGCTAAAACAAACCTCCTCCCTCAAGGCAAAGAGGCATCTGGGCAGGGCGACTTGGCTGCAGAGCAATGGTTTATCCCCTGGGGAAGCAGCAGCATAAATTAGTTAGTGCACCATGGAAGGGGGTGAAGGAGCAGCCACACACATGCTCTGCTAGTTATTTTTGAGGAAAAGTCCTCGAGGCACTTTCCATTATTCCCCGTAAAGGTGAAACAATGACATTGGTGGGCATCTCTGTGTTAGCAGGCATCTGACTGCCAGCAGAAGCAGCAGCTGAGCTGTCAGGGCTCCAGTGCTCATGTCAGCCTGGCACGGGGTGGCTTCCTGCCATCCAGCCCTGCCCACAGGCAGGGGAGCATCCCAGAGAGGTGGCCACAGCTGCAGTGCCGACAGGTTTGAAGCCACAGGAGTGAGCCCCGTCGCACAGGGGGAAGAGCAGGTTGGTATTTGCTTGGTTTAGGGCATTGTTTTCTTCTCCAGCTGGTTCAGAAAAGGGCAATTTCTCTGTGGTCCTGCACAAATGGACACAAAACAGGCGCAAAATACTGTTCCAGTCATTTGGTAACACTGTACATGCCCTTTGCTTTCTTGCTTTGGACAGGTGTACATGACTACCTGCGAAGCCCAGGACCTGATCTTGGCCTGTTCCTGAGCCAAGGGCAGGGAAGTGATTATCCTTTATTTTGTCTGATGCTGTTCCCTCTGGAATACTTGATTTTCCCCAACTTAAAGTCAAAAACCAACCCTACTCCAAGCCCCGAAGTCTTATACCAAAAAAAAGGTTTCAGTAGCCAACAAAATGAATCCTGAGATGGAGAGAAGGAGGGATGGGGGAAGAGATTTTTGCAGATCTGCAGTTCAGAAGCCCAAGCTTCCCTATGCCTTTTCAGATCCCTGGCTCCTGTCTGGGAGCTTCATGCCATGAGGGACAGGCTCCCTTTTCAGCACACACCTTTTGAAGCATTGCTTTTATCCAGACCCCCTGTCCTGACTGCTCTGTATTGTCCAGGAAGATTCCTGCTGTAGATTCTGTCCCCATCTCAATCCCATCAGGGCACACATGACCAGTTTGATTCAGTGGCAGGACTTGGCTTGGATGTTGTAAAGATGCTGAGCAATTTTCTCATAATTGCTTTTAATAATCAGTGTCAGCTGGTTTGTATAAGTTTTTTCTACTTACACCGCTCTGTGCCAGCAGAATCTACACAAAGGAACTTAAAATTGGGGTGGCTCGGTAAATAATAATGAAAAAAAAGGAAAATTTGGAGCAGACAGTCAATAATTAGTGAACGGCTTCTAAGTGGTGAGATCTGTTTTTCTGCACCTACCTGGACTGAGAGGTTTTCGTCTGCAGTGGGGGTGGTTGTTTCATATTTTATCCAAATGCACTTGTCCTTTGCGGTTAGCTGGTAGCATTTCTTGGTGTGTTTATTGGCAAAGATGGCCTTTTTTTGTACCAGGGAGGACTGCTTGACTTGGCAGGCGTGTGTGTTTCTCTGCCTTTGCCCTCTCGCAGGGTTTGTTTGTGCACCAGGGTCCGCAGCCTTGTTGGATGCTCCCGGCACAGGACCCCAGATCTATTCATGGGACTGAGAAAGGGCTGAGTTGATCATTTTTCTTTTTTTCATGTTGTTATTTTTCACTTTCTTTCCTCTGCTGTACAAGGCAGCCTTCGCACCTCCACGTCTCCATGCCACGCTGGAGGGATGCCGGCAGGCGGGTACCTTGGCAGCCTCATGGTCTGCAGGCAAGCGGGCAGGAAGAGCTGGAGAGCCAGCACCCACACCCACTGCCATTGAGCTGGCTCATCACTCCATAGCCAGCCTGCCTCAGCTGCTTTTTATTTCACTAGAAAATGTCATGCTATGACTCAGAGCTGGATGCTATGGGGATGAGGTTTCCACGCATCCAGCCTGCTGTCCCTGTGCCAAAATGTGCAGGGTTGCTGCAGCCTGTGGTTGCAAGGCGCTTCTGTGGGACATCATCGGTGCTCTCTGTGCCTGCTTCCCCGCACATGTCTTCAGCCATGGTAGGGAAACAGCCTTGTCTGCGACCCCCTGTGTTGGACAGGCTCTCAGCACCCCAACAAGGTGCTCATCATCTTTAGAGACCACTGTCCTCCCTTTGTACTGGGTGGGAAGCTGCATCACCCTTTCCTTGGTAGCAAAAGCAGAGACGCTAAATTTTTGACAGCAAGCGCAGGGGCACAGCGTGCCCTGTTTTCAGCAGCTCACTCTCCTTTGCCCCCAGTGCACACCAAAGCTCTGCTTTAAAATGCAGTTGGGCCAGATGCTGATTTTCCAGCCTGCAGCAGTATGATGCTGCAGACTCCCAAGTGCATTGCTCCCCTAGGAAGCTTTGAAGGACACTGTCTTTTGTCTAGGTATTTCTTCTCCTGGGTGAAATCGTGTCTTTAATTTGACTGCCAGAGGGTCTTGCCAACCCTGCAGAAGACCCGTGTGGAGGCCCAGTGCACGGCTGTGCACTGCTGTCCTCGGTCCCACTCCTTCTGACATGTTCAGCCAAGGTGTCAGGACCACAGCCTCTCTCTGCCTCCTCTGCTAGCTTGGGCTGCGGGGACGTGTCCAAGGCTCCTTGAAGGAGGGGATGTGCAAAGTTCTGAGAACTTGCACTGCTGTTACACTCAGCAGAAGAGTGAGGCTGACATTTCTTTTCCTCTCACATGCAGGGAGAGGTAACTAACCCTTGGGTTAGTGCATGTTAAATACTCCTTTGGGGAGCATTGGACTGGGTATGTTCCTACGTCCCTGCCAGCCAGGAAGCTAGCTTTGTTGCTTGGTACATGCTCTTGAGGCCTTGGCTCCATTCTCAGTGTTGGCTAAAATGATGTGCCTCTAGCTTTCACTTTTTATATACTTTTGGGACATGAGAGCTCATGGTGTGGCTTCCTCAGATGGTTCAAAGTAGGGAGGTTGCTTGACTCTTCTAGATAAAGATATCGCTTAAAAGGGCCTTAAGTTCTAGTCTCATCTCTGGTGGTGTGATCAGCCCCATCTCTGCCTGCAGTGCTTCAGACTAACCTTGTAAACATCAGAGAGCTGTGGAAGCTCTGATGAACACACAGAAGAAAGGCTTCGCCTAGGCTCACCTACACAAGTTCTCATCCAATTTATCTGATATGCTTTTGGCTTCCTTACATCATCTCTACCTGATTTTTGCACTGGTGCTTTGTCCTGGGGGTTGTTACTGCAGCTGAATCTGTGGGAGATGATGTGGCAGGTAGGTGCCTCTGGTGAGCCCTTCCAGGGCAATGCTTATTTCCAGGGCGCTGTCATGCACCATCAGTATTGTGGCTTTCCCTTATATGTAGCTCCTTATCCCCTTTGCTGCAGTTTTAGTTCCATCTTACCCCCTCCACTTTGCTGGCTCACCACATTAAAATAAGCGGCTCTCCTGGAAATCAGCAATGCCCACAGCTTTCTGACTGCAGTGAGCTTTCCTTCATATTACAGAGTTTCTTCTCCATAACAATTTTTTCTCTTAGATATTCCAGCAAACATGCCAATAAATTATTTAGTTCTTCCTTGTTAGTGACAATTAGATCTCCCTTGTGCTAAATGAATGAAGCGCTGCAGTGAGCAACCTTCTCAGGGATATGTTAATAAAGCCATGATGCACATGCTTGTCTTCTCACAGTGAAGTTGAATGTGTTCTTGCATATGAATAGTCCTGTACTCCAGATACAAAAACATCAGTGCCCCAAATCCACCTCTATCTTTCCATGGCCTTTCACATACATACACTGTATTCTGTTTTAATGCAGCCAAACTTACTGGGCATGTGCTTCTACCCTCTGGATAAATGGAGGAGCATAGGTTCCCTGGCAGTGAGTTCAGTGGAGGTTTTCTTCCAGCGCTGTATTCACTCACACGTTGTTTTTTTTAATATTGTAGAAGTTACTGCGGGTTTTTTTCATCTCTCTAAGCAAGTAGATGGGAGCCTCCAATCAGCTGTTTGGCAGATGTTAACCACAATCAGAGGTCCCAGCTCAAGCAGCCACAGAAGGAAAATTCAATGAACAAGAAATCAATATCAATAGCTGTGAGACACAGCAATGCAGAGATCTGTTTGAACTGTTCAAAAAACTCACAGGAGAAAAGGTGACATTCTCCGAGAGTGAAAGTAGTGATGTCTCTCGTTCTTTAAGGGGTTTTGGTTTCTTATGTTTGCTGTTGCAAACATTGATTTCTGCTTCTTACATTTTTTTACAACTTTTCCCCCTTGCTGCTTCCTTATATTTTGCTGCTGTTTTGAAAAACTGCATTTAAGCTGAAGGGTTTTTTTCTGTATTTTTTTTCTCCCCACTTTTTTCCCTCTTAAGCCAGAGAATGAGCAAGGTCGTAGAACTTCTCTAGAAAAGTTCACTCGCAGCGTGGTAAGTTCCTTTTCTTTTCCCTCCTCCCTTTCCTCAGAACTTAATTTTTAGTTGCGGGGAATGTGGATGCTTGACTTTTTATTTCATCCATTATTTTTGCAGCTAGCATCTTCGCAGCTTCTTCTCTTTTAATACTGTAGCTCATCTAAATAGTAGCTCTAAAGAAGGGAAGGTGGGAGCGGGAAGCAGAATTCCATGATGCTCGTTCTAGCTTATCATCGGTGCAAAACCAAATTGATTTTTGTCTAGATTTAAACGCAAGATTGTCTTTTTGCTGTGTTCCCACTACAGTATTTGTTGTGGCTTTTCCTTGCGCAGTGAAGTAGAAGAGCATGGTTCTCATCGCGCCATTGCAGCAGTACCCGTATGGTTCTATAGTGCATGGTTAATGATACCGTATGTATTTACACATGCATATCCACCCACAGCACTGCAGCCGCTTCCTCTGGTGCCCCTGTCCGTCAGCATTCATGTGAATCATGATGGGTGATACCCTTTGGCTCGTTCATAATACTCATATCGGAAAAGGAGCACAGTAACAGCAAGAAACATGGCACTCTTAAACTCTTTAGATAAGGGGATGGTGGAATCTAAAGGGCAGTGGACAGATGTCCTCTTCTGTCTTGTCCTTTGCCAGTCTCTGACCTCCAGCCAGTCCCTCCAGTTGGGGGAAGCTCGTCTGGCTGTAAAGGGGTGCTGCAGCACATGGTGGTGTTGGGCCCCAGCTGGGCCTGCTTCTCTCCAGCCCACAGGGCAGGACCCCACAGCTTGGGCAAGACCCACTCATCCCACTCACTTTCAGGGGTCTGCGTGCACTGCACATTTTCTGGAGAAAGGGGAGAGCATGGAGAAGGGGGCAGGACCAGAGGTAGATGCCACAAGAGGGGTGGAGGAGCAGGGATACTGGGCAGCATGGGGAGAGACAGGCTGTGTGCGTGGAGTGACACAGAGCAAGCACAAGGCTAGAGCTGAACATGCAGTGACTTGGTCGGTGGGGAATTGCTCTTGGGTTGCTCAGTGCCAAGTACACTTGGACTTGATGTGTCATATGGTTTTTGTCATACCACTGTGGTCTTCATGTGTCCCCCATCATTAGTTGTAGGGTGATACTGGGACAGCAGAGAGTCACCAAGCCGTTGATTCCCACAGAAGCAACTGTGTAGAAGGTATTGCATAGAAAGTTCATAGACCTTGTTCTGGCTTTATAGCAGCTTTATAATGAAGGCATTGGACTCTGTGTATATACAGCACATCTGCTTGCATTTGTGTGTGTATGTATATTTCTATATACACTATATATGTACATGTGGCATACAAATGTAAAACATTTGTACATACAGATAGAAAAGAGGAAACTGCGCAGGTAAGTGTGAGCTGTCGTAGAGCAAATAAGCCTGGAGGGATTCTTTCGGATGCTGCCATGCTACTGCACAAGCAAACCCAAACATAACACGCAGAGCTTTGTAGTCTATCCACTGGCAGACTTCCTGGGGAATGTATTTATATAGCTAATGCATATGCACACATTTAAAATATGTTGATACAAAATATATCACTGTGCCCATCTGCATATTTACTGCTTTCTAAGAGCCTGCCAGAAAGAGGAATAGGCAAGATTTTTTTTTTTTTAAACAAACTATGCAGAAATATTTACACTGAGTGGTAAATTCTGCTCCCAGATTTGCCAAATGCATAGAAGACTAACTCTCAGTTTACTAGACTGGCTGGGTTTATAGTAACACAGCCAAGGACGGATTTTTCTGTTGCATTTGATTTGAAGGGTAACTTGACAAGCCCAGTTTGGGATGATAGAATTTTAATGTAAGTACCTGTAAAGAAAATTGTTGTAGATTGGTTGGCACTTCAGTTCATTTTCATCTTACTGGCTAGCGTACTGTAAAGATTTGCTTTCATTTTTCTTAATACTGATATAAAATGTCATCCTCCAATGGCATCATAGCTACCAGAACTAGGAAGGGTCTGAATTTTTTATACTTTGCATTATGGCAGTTTGTGACTACCATCAGATGAGAAAATAGGCACTATGTTGGCGTGTCATAATGTCCTCAGAGGACAGCATTACCAAAGCAGCGACTTTATGGAGTACTCAGAAGACTAAATGAAGACAAAGTCAATCCAGCATGCTCTAGTTCTCCAGGATGCACTGCGGTTCCCCGGCTGTGTAGGAGTGGAGCAATACAGTGGCCCTCATTCCCAAGCTCCACTGTGCCTCAGTGATTGCTCATTACAGGATCACGTATTCAAGCTGACTTTGCACAGGCAAACTGAAGTTAAGCACATGCTTAAGGTTGGGCTGGAACAGAGCCCCAGCGCTCGGCTCTCTTCAGTGGGGAGACCTAAGACTATTTTGCAAGCAGAATAATACGAAGTCACATTTCCAGTGATGGCTGTAAGAGGAACATCCAAAGCAACCAGGGCTAGAGGTTGGTTTGCCTTAAGGAGCCATTGCTGAGATGAAGAGGTGGCTCCCAGACTGATCATACTATAAACTGCGCGTGGACCTGGGCCACCTACAGACTGTGCTGCTCTGTTTGGCGCTGGGAGGGTGCAGTAGACCCCCCAGGGAAATTTGCAGATGTGGCTGTGGCATGTGACCCAGCATTTTGAGAAATTATTGTCTTGCTCTCCTGCACTGAGTGGAAAGCTGTACAGCTTGGCTTTGGGAGTGCAGACTTGGAGCGAGTGGCAGTCACCTTACTCACAAGGCTCCTGCTCATCTCAGAGTCACAGCCCAGGAGACAGAGATTAACCCCAGACCATCTGACATCCTTTAGAAAGACGCCGTGGAGTCCTCTAGCCAGCCAGACGCTTGCCACCTTCCAGGGAATCAATGAGGAATAAGAAAGAACGGGGTTTTACAGATACTTTTTTCATGTCACTCTTCAATTGCTACAAAACCCACTGTCTCATCTGCCTTGGCTTGGTGCTTTTGACCAGGAGAAGGCAGCTCATGACTTATGAATGCACCGAGTTTTTACACCAAATCTTTCTGAAAGCCAGGTGCTACCTGGTCTGCATTAAGCAGGACACTGCCAGAAGAATTTTCACTGCAGTGGTGGTTCACCTTTTACTTCCAGGTCCTTTCAAAATATCAGCTGATATCTTTGTGCAGTGGCTAAGAAGGAGGCTGTGCCCACCACTGGCACTACCTTCCTCTTGTAGCAAAGGTCATAGTTCACAGTGCCTCCCGGTCTGGGTTCCCTTTGGAGCAAGGGAACATCTGTCTGACCCAGTACCCAACGTGCCAGACATCCTCAGCCTCCTCAGCTTACCTGCCTGGAGTCTGCAGCTGCAGCATCAGTGTGTGCTTAATGGCAGTTTCCCACCACAGCCTGGGCAGCAGCTGTCTGGTCCCAGGACTAAATGTCACGGCCATCAATCATCTGGTGAACACCAAAGGGCTACATCCACATGATGGAGCAGATCACCACAGGGCATGCATTGCCAGCACTGCTGGAGCAGAGGGACAGCAGATTTATTTTCTCCCCTGTTCAGGTTTGGAAAAGTCCTTAAAAATAGATGGGCAGCACAGTGGTAGGATAGACATCACTGTCTCTGACCCCTTTGGCCCTATGTCAGGCTCCCGTGCCATGAAATCACAGGTATAAAGCTAGACTGGCTCTTCCACGCTCTCCATGGGGGCTCTGGGCAAGGGCCGATCTCAGGGAGTTGCAGATCTGACAGTCCGTTGCTTCGGAGCTCTTACTAATCCACCTCATTTAAAAACTGATGGCACCGTGCATGGCAGCAGGTTTATCTTACTCCAGTTTTCCTTTTGAATACAGCAAGGATTGACGTTATGAAAGCAGAGTTCGCTTGTCTCCCCTCCCAAGTGAAGATAAATGGCATCATAAAAATCAGACATCATGTATCATATATGTTATAAATAATACCTGGTAGTGAGGTAATAACTTAATTTTAAAGACACACACACGAATCCATATATCTACATCTCTCTCTTCTGTCATATTTGATCATCTTACTAATTAAAAGGAGCCTGCTATACTATTTTTAGCCATGCAGTCTCAGCCTAGCTGTTTAAACCACTGCAGTTTCCCATCTGCTTTAGAAATGATTTAATAATCAGATAGACAGAAGCTTAGTTCTCATAAGCTGAGATGATCCTTCAGGGCCAAGAGTAGGAGGGAAATGTATTTTAATGAGTACATTTAGGGAAACCACTGCTGCTTTTGTCTTGCAAAGGAAGCCACCAAGTCTCTGTCTAACTTGTGCTGGTGGCCATTTACATTTAATAAAAGGGGAAACAGGAGGAGGTTCCTTTGTTGACTCTTGAGTGTTATCTCTAACAGCAGCAATGGCTACTCCAGCAAGAACAGCGATTAAACCTATAGATACACCAACCTCGGCAGGTAACTTAGGTAAGAGTGGGCCATGATACTCGGACTTGATTTCAAACTTTCCTAAAATTGCTATATTCCAAGGAAGGAATTTCTCCTGTTAAAAAAACTGGTGTTAAAGTTTCTGACTCAATATCAAGGTGGTGACCTAATGCTGAGAAGACCTCTGCATTTTATTCCCAGAATAAAAGGCTCACACAGACATAGAGCTTTTGAGAGGATCAGAGTTCTCAGTCTTCATCTTTTAAAGGACAAGAGAGTGGCCAGAGCAGTGATAAACTGTTTAGTCAGAATTTTCACAACTTCTTTCTGAACTGACTGACATGGCACACTGTTAGTCATTATGTTACTGGGCTGAAAAAGCTCTTTACCTGGAGAACATAAAGAAGGTCTCGTGCGTCTCTTCCACAGCCCAAGGACGAAGAGTTGCACAACCTGAGAGAAGCAAGAGATGTTTGCTGGCCAGAACTCTTTGTGAAACTCAGCCCAAAGCAACGGCAGGACCTGGCAGCTCCAGGCAAAACCAACAGGACTGGGGAGGAGTGGAGATGCAAATGCCAGACTTCTGGCTGGATATTGCAGTCTGTGGGAAATCCCTTTCCCTGTGTCTGCCCTGCCTCCTTCCTCAAGCCACAGTAGTCCACTGCAGTGTGTGTGGAGGTGTGATGTGTACAGACCTGCCATGGCTGCATACAGACAACGCTTGCACATGGTAAGCTACAGGCTGTACTTCATCCTTCATCCTTACAGTCTGTAAAGAGTGCAATACTTAACGGGAAAAGGAACCCTCCTGTTAAGTTAATTCCTAGAAGAAATATGAGCATGTAGTGAGACTGAAAAACTTGGGAGATTTATTTAAAGTTAGCATAGTAGAAGACATCAGATACAGAGAAGAGATGTGGTGTGAAATGTATCAAGGAGTCGGGTATGAAGAAGCAGGGAACTTTTCCAAATGGCAATTCAACTTGGTGCCGAAGAAGAGTAAGGTGAAGGAATAGGTGGTCTGTGTCTGAGCTGCGTGGGAAGTAGACTACAGATTGTGAATACAAGAATGAAAGTTTTCTAATGAGCTTTCTTTAAAGAGTCCTGAACATTATGGATGGAGCATTTTGTATGGGACAGAAAGTCAATGAAGACTGGAGATTGTCTCTGTTCCCAGGCATAGGTGAATAACTGAATTGACAAACTGGCCCAGCTTCATTAACCATGGGAGACAGAGCAGCAGAAGGCAGGGCCTGGTGAGCAGGAGCTGCTGCAGTCCATGCATTGGCAGCAGCAGGGTAGTTTTGTATTCTCACCCAGAAGCACTGTAGGCAAAGTCCCACATTACATCCTAATGACTGTGGAGCCAGTGTCCCACCTTGGTTTCTCATGCAAGGGTGACTTTTCCAGGAACAAGAATAGGGCTGGAGATCCTGTATTTGATATAATTGTCCTGCTCAGTGGCCAGGATGCTTTCTGTCTGGAGCATAAAACACCCTTCTTCTCCTTGCAGTGGTTTGATCTGGCATTTTCATGGTAGCATTTCCTCTGCTTTAGTTTTCTGGTACCTTGGCTATTTTGAACTAACCTTGGCTTAGGGCTGTAAGTACATCCCAATTCTGTACCCAGTGAAACCCGAAGTCCCACGTTCAGTTTCAGTTTCACGTGTGTCAGTTCATTTTCATAATACAGCTATGAAAGCCTTAGTGCCCACACTGCCTGCCTGGCTGTCCCTGCCTAGATGCAGCCAGCGCTTTTCTCTTCCAGCTCCATGTTGTTACCCTTGTTCTTCCCAGGTGCTGCTTCCCCATCTTCCTGATCCTCAGCCGCATCCCTTGGCCATTGCTACTGCCTCATACTGGTTTTTATGTCCTCTTGATTTGTCTGCTGTTGGATCAGAGTCCAAGTTGCACTCTGACTGTCCTGGTCCGATTCTTGCGTGTGGTGTCACATGCATGAAATGTGTTGGTGGGATCTTACCTTTCCCAGGTGAATGGTGTGATATTCTGCACAGCTGTGTGTCACTATGATGTATTACAAATGCTAACCATGAACACTGTGACAAAGGAATAAGGCTGGAGAAATAATTGCTGCCTGATATCATCAGGGCTCTCATTTTAGCTGGTTCCTTGATAATCTCATCGAACTGTCCTATACTTACCAGCTTTCCCAGTTTTTCACTTTCTCAGCTCTACCAGCTTGCCTAAGTTGATAACAGCATTTGAGGGCATGGACAGTGAATACTGTCCATGACCCTCAGTGTAATAAAGATAAAGGTTTAAGCCGTTATGGGTAAAGAGTTGTGGTAGAAAAACTGGAAAGTATAAAAAGGTGAAGTGGCTTTCAGACCAGAGAGGTGGAAGGGAAGGATATAGGAATGGATGCTGAAGTTTCTTAGATTTGGCACCAAGAAAAGACACCAGGGAAAAGGGTTATTTTTAGCTTTGGAAGGTATTTTACTTTAAAAAAAAGTACTTGCTCCACTACTGCAGTGATGACCAAGTATTGGATACTGTCCAGAAAAAGTACTTGCATTATGTAGGTGGTGAAAAGCATCAGAACATACCCAAAACATGAGGGGATCCAGTTAATGTTTGAAACCTGTCATCTGGTTGTTCTTGTGTGTGTATCCAGAGTCAGTACCTAACACAGGGTGGGGCTGGGTGCCTGGCGTGTACCGTGCGTGTGCTGACTGGTTGCTGCATGCTTGAACATGTCACATCTCCTCCTGGTATCATCACCGTACCTCACCTGGGAAGGGTCTGCACTGCGTGGGCTTAGCACTGCGCGCTCGACAGTTTGGTAAGTGGTGGGTTGCACATGTTGTATGCGCACTACATAGTCTGTTCTGCTTACAGGGGCTCCTTGAAAGGGTAAGTATTCATCATTTCTGGTGGATACGTTATTATTCCCTACAAACACCACTGTGTAGTGCTGCTGGCGCAGAATGGCAGCTGCCTTTCACCCCCAAGGCCGCTGCCTTCCAGCAATGGGTGAGTGGTCCCTGTGTGTATGGTTTGTGAAGTGCTTTGGGATCCTTCTGGATGGAAGCTGCTTTGTGGAGCTCAGGATATGCTTGGTATTCATTTATTGTCTTTTATTCCAGCCACATAAAAACTCTGGAAGATAAAAGTCGGTACCTTCCTACTACAGACAGGTCTAGCTGCTAGCTGCAGATAGTGAACCAGGACCTTAGCGAGGCTTTTTGAGGGCAGAGGAGGCTTAGACCCTGCTGTGATTTCAACTAGGCTTATTCAGATACTCCAGAGGGGTTTGGTATTTCAGTGGTGTTTCTGTTTTCCTCTAACTGTGCAAGGTATTTCCGTGTCTGGGTCCCAGTCCCACTGAAGGCAGTTAAACAAACTGAGTCCGTTGCACACAAAGGAAAGAACAGAATTGCACCCTGAACGACAGCTAGACCAGCATCGTGCAGTATAGACTGTTTCTGAGGTGGCTTGAAAAAACACTCTACTACACCATTGTTTACTAGCTGTAGTGATCCATCTGCACCTCAATCTTCCCATTTTTTGTCAGAGGGAGGGACAGGCCCTGGATCTGTAGCCCAAGGCTGCTTCAGTGTGGTAAGTTTAAGCCATCCATAGGCTGCTCATCTAATGCCAAAACTGGGTCAGACACATTCTCAGATGCAGGAAGCCCAGACTGCTCCAAAGCAGAAGAGGATCTTCCTTCCGGTGCTGGTGGGGTGGTAGAGGAGAGCTCCAGCTGTTATGGAGCTGTTGTAGGAATGGGTGGCCATGGGGCTTGTGTCAGCTCCTGGTCTCTGCCGTATGCAGTGGTGTGCTGGTATTTCTCAAAGCAAAGCGCAGTGTCTCGCTTAGGAAGCGCAGGAGATCCTCACAAAATGAAATGGGTACAGAAGACACCAATTTTAATTGGACTGTAACTCTGATCGGTTCCCATAGTGATATAAGCTGGAAAAGATAAAAAGCAGTATCAAATGCAGGAACCTGACCTGTGGTTGCTCACCTTCACTGCGATCAGCAGTAATGGCGAGAAGCTCAGGTAATTGGTCAGCCAAGCCTTACAAGAGGAGCGGGGCCCACTCTGCAGCAGTTTGGGGGTAACTGGTGAGACCGTGCTGGTGAGAATGGGTGAGCACCCTGCACGCCAGGAGCAGCTGCTCCCCTGCTTACCCTCTGCAGGCACTTTGCAGCTCCCGTTTTCAGTCTGTGTCAGCATGTAAGATACTGTCCACCACATTCTGTGTGCTAATTTCTGTTATATATGTTCATACTTTACATATCTGTGTTTATTTTGTGTTGAACTAAGTTATTTTCCTTTATTGCTTCTGTTTTTAACTTTGTTTCATATTTAACATCGTTAATATATGTTACTTTATCTTATGTTTGCAATGTATCTTTTCATGAAAAAAAATCTAATAAAAAAATATTTTTAAAATGACACAAAAATAATTTCTTCCCAAGATCTGCCATGTAACTGAAAACCAAATAATGGTGGCAGGGCTAGAACCCTGGCAATCTTCTTTTCAGAAGTTTGGTGGCAGGATGTTGTCTGCCCACTGCCAAAGTTCTTGTAGTACATTAGGTAAAATGGAGGAAATCTGAGCAGCTCCTGTCATCATGTGAAAAACCTCAGATTCAAGCTGATGGAAGTAACATTTGCTCATCTCCGGTGGAGATGCAGATGCACCCCGGTCCTCTACTGGGGCATCTGAAAGAGGGACAGGGCAATGCTGTTCCCCAGGAGATGGCTTCTCCTCCAAGAAGGTGATGCTTCCGGCAGGAGGAGATTAGGCAACCAGCTGGGAAAAGGACAGTCCTGAGTGCAGAAGAGGGGTACAAAGCAAGAAGTGGAGCCAGCTATAGCAGACAAAGTCCTGAGCGCGGAGGTGGGGTCCTAAGGTGGTGAGCAGGGAGGTGACGAGTAGCATGAAAGCGCGTTGGTCTGTGTTGATGTGGCAAAACGGGGAGCTTGTGCTGCAATACCAGAAGCTCCCCACGTGCTTCCTTTCCCCCGTTGCTGCAGCCACAACCCTGCTGGGGTTTTCAGGTAGGTTGGTGGTGGTGTGTGTGGGAGCACTGGCTCGTGCATGCTGGTGGTGGTGAACGTCTGCATGCTAGATACGTGAACTGCTCTCTGTGCCGGGCAGAGCGTGTTAACACTGTGTGAGACCCCGGGTACTGGACAAAGCTAAACTTTCTATTTAGGTATTATTTTTAAAAACATTGTTCACAGCCTTTGCCTTCTCTCCCAACTGTGCAAAGTGCTGGTTTTGGTAGATAAAAGCAAGGAGCAAATTGGAAACTCTGGTGGCTCATGTGGGAGGTTTGAATGGAGTGCTGTCTCCTTTTTGTGTCAAATCCCAGCCTTTTTTTTTTACCCACTTACTTGGCTCCTTGCCTATGTTAAATTGCTGGATTCTGCTTCATTAAAATAATTGCTAATTGCATTTTACACTTTAGTTTCATAGCTGCTCAGCAAAGACTTGGCTATCAACGATGCTAAGGGTCTCCCATGACCCACAGGTTAATCTTTGCTTCCCTTGGCCTCAGTGAGAGCCCTGATGGTTTGCAAGTGCTGAGGTCTGGTCCCCTGCCTGACATGTAGCCAAGGAGGAGGATGGGCCACATACGTGGAAGTCACAGTCTGGGGGGCAGTTTTGTAAGGTTTGTAAGAATTCCCTGACATTTTCTGTAGGTTACTCCAAATTCAGATTTTACCCTGGCTCCCGTCATGCCACTGTTTAGGGGTAAAAAAAAAAATCATTCAGCTGTATGGAGAGAACCGGACATTACTTGTACTAAGATGTGGTGAAGCTGCACGTGATCCATGCCTGAAAGCTGTGTTACAGCTCAGCTGCTTGCAGGGAATGAGAGAAAAGAAAGCCTTCCTGCATCCAACAAGACACACAACATATGCCCTACAACATATGCCCTACTGCTTGTGCTATGCTGTTTGAGCGACAACAGTCTGGGTTTTTAATTGTCGTGACCCTAATTAGTAGTGACAAATATTTTGCAACTGGAGGACTGGGGATTTCATTATAAGCTTTAGACCCCATGTAAAAAGTTTACTCCTTACATCCACTCTAATCTTGCATACGACAGAGTAAAAGAAGCACTGTAGTGTGCTGAGCTTGAAATCATATGCTTTCCAAATCCCCTGCCAGCACAGCTTAGATGAAATTTATCCTGGAAATAAGGCAGGAGTTGTTGACATTTTCTTTCAGTGCGGAAAGGAGAGGTAGAAATTTGGGGCAGCCACTGGTTTCGTGCTAAACAAAGACATGTGGAAGGAAAAAAAAATTATTTTGGTAGAACCTTCTTAAAGAAACGAGGTGTCCTTTGTGCCAAACTTGCACATTGTAATAATCCGAAACTTCCTCACTCTGTCAGAGAATCCTGACCGGAATCCTGGCCAAGTGTCAGATGAGACCCAACATGGCCTCCTGGGCTTGAACTTTTTGCACCCAACTATGGACTGATCTGTCCACCTCCAGCTTCTCAGAGCAGCCTTTCACCTTACTGACTCAGGTGCTGATAGCACACAAGAGTCAGGAAAAGGTCACAGGATCACAAAAAATAGGGGGAGGCATCTCACCTCACCTGTCTTGAGGTGGACATTGGCCTCTCTTGTCTGGAAGCCTCTTTTCCAGACTCAGGAAAGTGGTGATGCTAAGGCACCCTGATGCCATCATAGAATCATTTAGGTTGGAAAAGACCTTTAAGATCATTGAGATCAACCATTGCACAGCCAAGTCCACCACTAAGCCATGTCACTAAGCACCAGATCTACACATCTTTTAATTACCTCCAGAGAGGGTGATAGACACCCTCCTGGAGAGCAGGGGCAGGTGGGTTTGGATAGGCAGGTCCTGGGGGAGGGCACTGGCTGGGGAGTGAGCTGCTGCACCATCCCAAAGGAGCTGTCACGTGTGCTACGCTTTGGCTTCCATCCGCTGGCTAGCACAGACCTTCTGTGTCTCCTGCCGGACTTTGTGCCTAAGAAGCCCTGGAGGGCTAAACCTAGAACAGGGATACCATGCGCCAGCCCTTAACTGGTGTAAATTGGCAGCAGTTCTGTGAAAGCAATTGAAGCGTGCAGATTTACCTTAGCAAGTGGATCCCATCGAGCATTTCTGCCTGTGACGCAGTGCCTTGCTCCCTTGTTGGTCATTTCAGTAACAGGAAACAGGTACCGGTTTTCCTAATGAAATGCAGTCTTCCTGATCCTCTTTATTGTAATGAGGATGTCTAAGATGAGAGAATCCCAAACCGAACACCTGCATCCCCACCTCCAGCTCACAGATACTCACATTGCTCAGACCCATGCTGTGAGGCTGACGCATGTCTCTGCATTGGATTGGAACAGAATCCCCACATCAGTGTGCCCATAGCTGGGGCCGCTTCGGTACCAAAGCTGAACATTACATTTATTTACACCCCGGTGCTGGCACTCTGAGCCAGAATTTTTACAGCATTAATCCCCCTGTGCACTTCCAGGGATCCTTTCACCATCTGTCTTATCACAGAGGTGGACACAACAGCTGAGCAGAAAACATCACTGCCTGCTTCTCGCTGCCCTGAAGCAGAGCTTCCAGCACCCATCTGTTTGCATGCCCCTGCGTGCGAGGCTGTTTGGCACCTCACACTTCCCTAACGCAGTTATCTTCCCGGACAGGCAGTCTCTGCGCTGGGGACTTATCCCAGCCTGCAAGCAGGAATTTTGTGCAGAGCCAGCACTCGGATCTGGGTTCCTGGGCTAACACCTTCTCTGCAAGGTCGGGGAGCTGCAGATGGAGCCACCCCGTGAGCGAGGTTTTGCCCTGTGCAAACCATGGCCATCGGCTCCATTTCCAACCCACCACCTTCTCCAGGGCAGCCTTTCTGTCTGCTGCCCCCTCCCCTCAGCCCTTTTTGACCACGTGCATGTTGAAATCGGGGCTGGATGTGGAACAGCATTTGCTCTTCACCCCCACTGGACCCTGACGCAGGGAGCTGGCGTACCCCCAAGCCGCCTGCCTGGGAGAAGATAACAGAGGAACTGCCTGGCGCAGATTAGTTAGAGTCTGACTGAGCAGTCATTATACAAACCCAACGCTTATTTGTTTTTTGGGGTTTTTTTTTCCTAAGGAAGTATCCAAATATATGTGGAAACTAACATATTTTTTTTTCTAAAACAAGCCATGTTATTCTTCCAGAAATTAACATCCACATCTTTACCTTCTTCTTCCTATAAATGGGATTCAGGAACTGATGATTCCTTTAACACTCTTTTCTCTGGTATTCCTTAATAGCAAAGTGACAGCCGTGGTTGCAGCCCCCAGAGCACTGCCATGTTGCCTTGCAGAAGACTTGGCTGCCTCCTGGGGTAGCACTGGGCTGAGCTTCACAGAAGTGCATTTAAAAATAATAATAATCAAGAATTTGGTGTATAGTGAAAGAAAGCACACACGCCTTAAATGGTAGCAGTGCTGGCGTGTCTGCTGAGCTCTGTGCCCTGGGTGCAAGCTCCGTGGTAGAGACAGAGGAGCCACAGAGCCGTGACTGTGGCTGTCTCCTCCTGGGCAGGATGGTCTGAATGACGACAGCCTTTCCAGCAGCCGACTGCTGATGTACAGAAAGTGGCCAGTTTAGGCCGTGTGTGTTTGTGCAGCCGAGCAAATTATTTGGTAAAAAGGCACACATCCGAGTAACGAAATGAGGCTTCCGTAGGGACCTGTTACATCCTCCTGGAACAGCCCTAAATGGGAAGAGGCTGGAAATCAAAGGGAGGGGGAATGTTCCTTGTTTCTTTGGGTCGTAACTTGTTAAACAAAGCTTATTTCAAATGACCTGCTAAATTTTACATTTCAAGTTTTCCTATGTTTTGCACGTAGCCATTTTCACTGCATAATCTGTTTCTCCTGCTCTTTTTGTGGCTCTTCCTTTTAAACAGCAATTAGTAAGACTTTCTATTGCAAAGGAAGCCTTGGCTAAACATAGTAACTTAGAGGCGGTTGTCGAAGAGCTGCTAGGTATTCCACAGCTCTCTGCTATTCCCTGGATGTTTATTTCAACCAAGACTATTTTTTTTCTCTTTTAAGAGAAACATCATTTTTCAAGAAGAAAGCTCACCAAAAAAACACAGCAACTGGTGCAATACCTGAAACAATTTCTCACCGTTACATCAGTAGTTGCAAAGCCATCAGTATCCTCTGAGAGGATATACCCTTCCCACTGTCTGCAAATTGAGAAGGCTGGCTGTAGGTCCTCCCTTGCTTCTGAAAGCAGGGCCTAAGCCAGTGAAGGGCTTAAGACGTGCAGGTGACCTCACCCCTGGTCCTTGGCCCCACCAGTGAGTGGGAGAGCTCATGTAGATGCCAGCAGTGTGTGAGGAAGGCTACCACGGCCACACGTCCATGTGGTGCCTTGCAGGGGAGCATGGGGAAGGCAGGGAGGCCAGGCAGGAGTGGACAAGCGACAACCAAGAGGAAAAGAGACTGAGGAGGGGGCAAAGTGGGGTAGTGGTGGCAGGCTAAGCTATTTCTGAAATCACTTTTTTAGTAGATCTGTTTCTGGTGGATGCTGTGCAGGTGACACTGATTCACAGTCTGTGGGAGGGACATCCCAGCTTTCACTACAGCCTGGGTGCCACAGCCCTTCCTGACCTAGGTAGCGTTCTTCATGGGAGCTGTGGCCTGGCACTGGCAGGACAACACTAGGCAGGATGAGTAGCAGCGAGCATAGGACAGGGCTTTTCTTTCAGCTGTTCCCAGGTAACTGGAGAAAGGAAACATAGAATCATAAAGGTTGGAAAAGACCTCTAAATTCATCAAGTCCAACCATGAACCCAACACCACCATGACCACATCCCGACGTCCTAATATCCAATCTAAACCTCCCCTGGCACAACTTGAGACTGTTTCCTCTTGTCCTATCACTAGCTACTTGGGAGAAGAGACCAGCACCCACCTCTCTACAGCTTCCTTTCAGGGAGTTGTAGAGAGCAATAAGGTCAAGAGAGTGTCCCAGGTCACAGCTCTGAGCAATAGCCACCTGGCTGCAACCCTTCCTTACCAAACCACCTGTGTGGGGCAAAACCACACACTCCCAAAGTGCTGGGGGCATGTTCACCCCCATCACCTGTACCCCTGCCAGCAGGACCAGGGTGGGCAGCCATGTGTCCTGTTTTGGAAGAAGGCACTCACCCTTCACTCGTGGCCAAACCATCCAACCACATTACTCACGCCTCTGGGTCTGTTCTTTCTGTGTGTCTGTCCTTCCCTCCAGGGAAAGTCTCTGACGAGCAAGCGCCTCACGGGCCTGATGCAGTCCTCCTGACGGCTTCAGCCGACCGCCCCGGGGGACCTGGGACCACTGCCGGGGACGGGGCATTTTGGGGAGAGCAGGTCCCCATGGGGGAGAGAGCTTGAGCAAGCACAAGTGGAGAGCCACGTGCTGGGGGAACACCTTTCTTCACAGTTTACAGCGGCACTTTCCTACCTGCACAGCTTTGTAAGGACACCGAGCTCTGTGCAGGTACTTTGTTTCCAACCAGAATTTGGAGGAACACAACTCACCGTAGGCAGAAGGTCGACAAGGCAAGGGCTTGCTGTCTTGTTTAAGGAAACAAACCGAACCACAACTTGGAGGAAGAAGAGCTGAGAGAGATTGGCATTTTTCCTTCATCTCTTCTCTCCCTGGCACAAACACGGCTGGAATAGATGGTGCCGAAATCTCACTTGCTCCTTTTCTGGTGGCCATCTGGATCCAATAAAATACCTGCTGGAAGCTGCTTCTCCTTCTCACAAAATCTCAAATGCATTTCTCCTGCAGATTCATTGACTTTTAACTTTGTCTTTCTTTCCTATGTCTCCTTTAAAATGATGAAAAAAAAAAAAAGGCACTATTTCAGTACATCCCTCACTGTCCTTCCAATAGCATGTAGCATGTCTAGAGATGATGGCCAGATCCTCAGCTGAAGTCGGGAGAGCGTGAGTGGTTTTCATCACCTGAGGTGCAAATCCTCTGACGTCGGCAGAACCGCTCTGCATGTGCGTGTAGTGCAAATGTGATCAGACGCTGCCTGATGCTCAAAAAGTCACGTTTTAGATGTATAATGCACACAAAAACACACACACACACATGCAGTATTTAAAAAGTGAGTTGTTTTATATTGTATTTGGGTTTTCTATTTATTTAAGATTTTGCATACTTACTCAGTGATGGATGTTCAAGCTTTACTCCACGTAGAGAGAGTTGGACTCCAATGCCAGTCACAGAGGGCCAAAATCTGCCCACGTGTATGCAGGGAAAGGCAACTCTGATGTGGGCAAGTGTCAAAATTCAGTCTGCAGCGAGGAGGGAATTGATGGAGCCAGGTAACCCTTCCTAAACAGCTGTGATAAAGTGCTCAGATAACTGACTGCTGAGAAGCACCGTTGTAAGGGTGAAATCGTGCCACTGGAGGAAATGGGCTTCCACTAAAACTCATCTGACCTGCAGCCCATCAGTACAACTGCAAGAGACAATGCAGTAGCTTATTTCAAACTGTTGGGAGTATGGAGGTTAGGATGGGGACAGAACTGAAGAGACTTTAATCTAAAACCCCACATATACGAGCTGCAGACAGGAAAATGGACTGCGCTCACGTACAGTGTATGTTGCCTATATATGAAAATTTCAAGACTCAGTGTCACAATATCTCCTGTATTTTGCAAGCGATTCAGACCTGAAGCATATATGAAAATAGACATTTCTTGGTCTTCTTCACTCATGCCAAAGGAAACTGGCTTTTTGTGCAGGTGGTAGAAATTGCTATATGGCTACAAGTCTGCATCCCTACCTAGGCAAGACCATCTAGCTAAGTAGACAGCTGGCTATCAACAATATTCACTTCTGAGGCAAGTATTATTCTAATATCTAAGGTCTATGTATGCACAAAATAAGGCCAGCATAGTTTCTGTCAGAAAAAGGACCTTCCCTCTTTACCCGTGACATTTCTTCTTTCGATACCTCTTTTTTTTTTTTTTTCTTTCCCCCAGAAAACTCCTATTACCGATTTTACCTAAGGTCCATAAGACCCTCTACACCTGCATGAATGTACAGTAGAATATCAAGTGTGATATTTGTTCTTTACACACGCCTATTCTCGTAAACAGCCTGCTGTCTGAGGTCTTCAAATTCATCCTGATACATGGCACATGTCATCCACATACATGACATACAAGTGAGTTCCAGGACTGCAGAACCATAATGGCTGTGCCTGTACATTTATGTGGTGTCCTGCCACTGAAGGGGACATTTGGTCCCCTCCAAATTGTCACTTAGCTATCCTTGTATGACTCGTTTGTCCGTCCAGCCAAGGGGTCCCCTTGGGTAATAATGGGGCTGCATGTGACAGACCTGGTTGTCCATTCATACGTGTCTTCTTATGTCATCCCTAGGTAAAAGCAAAGACTGGCTTTTCTCAGAGCCTTATTGATTTTGTTTTTATCCATGTCAAACCCACCACTGCCATGTGTCACTGGAGCTCTGTAAACCAACAGCTGCTCACACCCCAAGCTGCTCTACTGCCAGGGCTGCCCAACCTCTAGGCTGAAGCCTTTCCCATGGGAGGTCTGTCCTGTGATCCCCCAAACTGGTCTGCAGAGCATTCCTGGGTGGGACGTACACACAAAGCTCTGGTGTGCAGCAAGGAGCCGAGATGGCAACGTGTTACCAGGGGGTCTCTGTTTTGCAGTGAGTTCCTGACACCGGACAGATCTTATCCTGGGGGAAGGATGGGATAGCTCCATGGAGGTACTCCTCAGTCTCCCGCAGTATGGGGGCACACGTAGGCAGGACTGGAGGATGCTGGTGGGTGGTGAGACAGGTGGAATTTGGGTTATGGTCTGTGCAGAGAGCGTCCATGCCAGACTTGAACTTGGAGTTGTGCTGCTGCCCTGAGCGAAGCACCCTGCTCTGTGTTTCCTGCTCCCTTCCTGCAGGACGGCCGCACTGGCTGCCGCAGTGTTTTGCCTGTGGGGAATCTGTTTGAACAGTTGAGTGCGTGGAGGGAATTTTTACACCCACGGAGAGCATGCATATGGGCGTACATCAGGGGGCCTGGATGCTGAACAGCTTGCCATTTAAATGCACACTCGTGCAAGCCAGTCCTCTCAGTAATGGCTAGCTGAGCGGACAGAGCCGCACATTCTCTGGAGAGAAGGCAGCTTCGCTCCTCTGTTCCTGACTGAATTTCTCTGAAACAACCACGAGAGTAGACAAGGCCTCCTCCTGGGAACACGTATGAACTGCTCGTCACGTGTCTTTTACTTCACGTATGATGATACTAACACCTAACTACTTCCACATGAAACGCATCCTTGAATTACTGCTTTTTAATGACATTGTGTATTCCAAGTGATGCTACTCTTGTACACTCACCGGTAACCCACTGAGTGTTGCAAGCGGTAATATGTGCTGCTTTATAAGCCTCCCATGTGTTCCAACTACCTCATCATCCTGCAGAGGAGTTAGAAAAATCAGCTTTCCACCTCTAGTCATGTTCTAAATGGCATTGTTTCAAGGAAAGGCAGTCTGGAAAGCTTTCATGATGTCCGTGCTGTGCAAGCTAGCTACAAAGCTTCCCACGCTTACAGGGCTATGGCTGTGAAATACGGCTGTACACTGTTATTTGGGTAATCCAGAGCATTTGTGGCAAAACAGCACCAGGACAAGCACTAGGAAGGCTTGACAAGCCTGTGCAGGCAGCTTTGGGCTCAAGCAAATGGATTAATGGACTCTCAGTATAACTCAGCGCTAAGATCCCATAGAGTACTGTAATAAAATGGTAGCAGGGCAGCCATAAAAAGTGGCAGTAAGCTGACATAATGATACCAGGATAAATGTAGCAATAAGGTAACACAGGCCGCTGCAGTAAAGTAGCATTTTGATAATGCAGCAATAAGACACAACAGGACGCTGCAGTAAATTAGTTTGGGGAATAAGGCAGCCATAACGGGGCGTGCGGCCAAACGGTGGTACATTTGTACCAGGTACTGCGGCAATAAAGATTACACAGGGTGTCCTAGTAATAAGTTACTACAGTAACAACAACACGGTGCACTGTAAAGTTATATCAGGATGCTTCCATGCCGCAGTCAAACCCTACAGGAGGTGGCAGCGAGACAATGAAGACAAAAAATGCCCCACTTTGAACTACAAAATATGAGTTGGTTTTCTGCATGGTACCCCAAATTCTGGAGTGATCTCAGCAATACCAATCCTATCACTCCCTGCTCTCAAGGGAGCTGAGGCAGGCACGTCCCCCCATCCAGTTTCTTATTTTGGTCTGGAAATACAAAATTGACTCATTGTCTCTGCAGTCAAATTGTCACAAACTGTGGTGAAGTTCTTTGGTTAGTCCTTACTCAGGTGAAACCCTGGTGATTTCAGCGAGTCCTTTGCTTTGGAAAGGATTTGGCTCTCTCATCTTCCGGCATGGGTGGTGCTTTTAGTCTACAATTATTTCTGTTTTGGGGTGGGAGAAGGGGAACCCAGGTACAGAACATCTGACTGTACTGGTCTGTTTCCTGAAATGCACAAATAAATTGAGCATCCTGGAAAGGTCAAAGCAATAAGGACCAAATCTGTTCTGTCTGTCATGCACGCATGAGTGATCAATGCTGCTGGAATCAGTATGAGTCCTGGATACCTCCATGGGCAGGGCTCAGCCCAACCCTGTTTGCAGTGTCTCCAGCTGAGGGACAGAAGCAGTGTGTCCTCTCAAGTTCTATTTTTATATATTATCTCCTTTCCTGTTTTTCCTTTTTTTTTTCTATAATTTAACCTCACCTCCATATGAAATGTCCTTAGAAAAACATTGATTTGCCATAAGACAATATGCAGCAGGGTGGGCAAAAAATAGGTGTGTCCATTTGCTGTCTTTGTACCCTTCAGCGGAGGGTAAAGCGTTCTGGAAAATAACCAGCAACCACTGTTACACTCAGTAATCATCAGGCATAAGGGTTTAGGCAAAGCATCTATGTCAACAGGGAGGCTTGAATGGGGTGTATGTGCTAGATAAGAAGACAGTCTCCTGGGAAAAGGATGTAAATAGGGCACCACTGCAGACTCCTGACAAGCAGGAGCAGCTCACAGCTGGCTCTGGCTCCTTCAGCCAGTCCCAACAGCTACGAATTTTCTGTCGCATCTTTCTGACCCTTTGCACAACAGTTTTGCTATCCCTTATGTGGCTTCCTCTAGCTGGCTGCTCAGTTCAAGTTTTCAGCAGTGCCCTGATACGCCTTGGCTTGGCTCTTGCCTTAAACTTCTTGGCTTGCTCTCATTGTGGTTTAATGATTAAGCAGGATTATTAAAGTAGAGCTCACAGTAGGGTAGGATAGGCTAGGTTATCATGATTTCGTTGTTTAAGCTGTGAGCAATTTTGCAGCTTCTCAGCACTGCTTATAACCTGAGACAGAGAACAAGCGAGGCAGCTGCTCAGCAGAACAGTGAGCTGGTGAACAATACACTATCTTCACGCCCATACGTACTTTGTACTCACTGGTGAGGAGAAATGCTTTGTAGTGAGGAAAGTAATCTCACGGCAGGAGACAGTCAGACCTGATCAACTTTTTCATGTGATACAGATTTTGCTTTGCCAGCCCCTAGCACCTGTAAAGCTCACAGCTAAGAGCCAGCAACCTTCTAATCCTGCTGCTAAAGCGTTTGGAAACAAGCTTTTCAAAGGCTGTCTTTACACAGCAATGCTATCACTCAAAGCGTTTTAACATGAATTTATGGCTATTGCCACAAGTGTCAGTGTGGTTGCCCTCTCATTTGCAATAGGAAGCTGCAGATTCACCCCACGCAGAGGGTGGATGTTAGGGGGAAGAATTCAGGGAGCGGTTTGCAGGCTCGGGGCTCAGACGAGTCTTGTGTGAAGGAGTCTAATGCTGTTTGAGATGGTCAAAAGTGCCATAAGGTCGTTCACATGGGGTTGCCAGCAATGACACTGAATGTACCAGTGCAGTCCTGTGTCGGGATCAAGAAGATATCCCGAAACATCTTGTGTGGCAGAGGACAACTCTCTGTGGACAATAGCACTGATCCCTGAATATTGCTGTCTGCCAGCAGAGATACTAAACTGAACTCTCTCTCTCCTCTCTGGGGACTTGAACCGCGCCATCTTTTCATAAATAGTAGGTGACAGTCAGCCCTGAGCAGCACCTTCTATGGGTGGACTAGGAAAGCCTTGTCCAGACTGGGCTTTCAGGAGTGATTGTTCCCTTTTCGGTCCTTGTCAAGATTTCTCACGTCCATCCACGTGCAGGTTATTCCCACATGCTTCATAGCCTATCACTGCAGTTATCTGATTCTTGTCATAATTCAGCATGAGCCTAATGCCACATGGATTAGGGCACATCAGATAAAAATTAAAACAATACTTTATATAACACATAATTTCCCCTAAAAGCGTCTGGGATTCTGAAATGCCACACTCTGCTCTTTGGAGGCCATTTGGGGCCAAACATAGAAAAATGAGGCATTCTGGGATTTTCCTCAATAAGGGAAAAAAGATGAAAGGCTTCCTACCCCTGTGGAGCGATTGAAGGCATCCAGGCCAGGGCAGCGAGTTCTGTCTTTGGCGATTTGCCAACACCGGAGGCTCACTGTTTCTCCTTGGGACCATGTCCCCATGCTGGCAGAGAGCAAGCCCTGGGGACAGGTGGAAGGAGTCCCAGGGAAGGAGGGGAATGGGAGTGGTGGCCATTGCACGAAGAGCACGAAGGTGAGTGGAGGTGAGCTCCCAGAGAGTAGATGGGATCTGTGAATCCCTGCTGCAGGGGACATGAAGCATCATGCTCTGATGCCACCGTGTAGAAATGTCTCCTCGCATGAACTCACTGTCAACTACCCTCTCAGCACAGTGGGAATGTGTCCCTGTCCCCGAGTATTTTTGGCCTCTCAGAGGCATGGAGGCCGCTCAGGATTTTGTCGTTGGACACTTGTGGGCAGGGCTGTGAGCCAGCTGGCCAAGGCTGGGCTGCAGCTGTACCCACTGCGGGGAGCACCCTGGCTGGGGCTGCGGGAGAGGGAGCCTGGCTGCCATGGCCTCTTGGCTCTGCAGCAGGATTAAACCCTTCCTCAGGCACCTTCCAGCTTTTGCAAACACGGAAAACAAAGGCTTTGCTCTGAGCTTGAAAGCGCTGTCAAATGCTGAAGGCACCTGGTTCCCCCAGCCCACATCGTGCTGCTGTCAGCTATGATCTCCTCCATGACCCTCCTCCCTTGCCCTGGCACCAGCACCCTGTGAAAGGTTCTGCTCCCCGTAAACAAGCTGGGAGCTGGGTGAGCTGCTTTGCTGGAGACCAAGACCTGTGGCTGACAGCTGCTCTCTGGTTTGAAATGTCGCAGAGCCGAGAGGTGTTTGCAGCCCAAGCTCTCCTCTTCAGCAAGGTCAGCCCATGCATGTGAAGCTGCAAGGTGTGACCACCCGTGACCTCAAGCCGAGGTCTGTGCTGCTTCCCAGACCTGCCTGTGACCCCCTGCCCCCTGACCCTGTGGCCAGCCACAGCAGCTTGGGGCCATCAAGCTGAAGGGAGTTACATGCTTTTGTCCTTCAGAGCATCTCTGGTTTTTGTGTGCCATTTGTCCCTGCAGCATTTGTAACCTTTCCTGATTTTGAAGCAAGGGACTAGTACAGGCCAGGGAAACGGATACCTTCATCAACTAGACCCCCTGCTTTGCACACACAAGAGTCCACATTTAATATCTTGGGAGTCAGCCGGAGAGCATTGCTATGTGCAGCCTTTTGTCCTGCAGGACAGGCTTAATTGCTTTGTTCATTTGCCTTCAAGCCATCCTGCGGCTCTGCTCATCAGAGCATCCATGCTCTTCTGTGTCATGCTGCCTGCACCCTGCATCACCATTACACCGCATCTTCCCTGCATCCCATTGCTTCATTGCCTGCAGTTCTCAGCTGCCTTCCCCCCTTGTCACTCTTCATTCTTGTTTTCTCTGACCCTCTCTTAGAAAGGCTGGTCTGCAGAGCTCATGAAGGGGTTGTCAAACTGACATTTCCCTACTTAAGCTGGGTGAAGAATCCGTCTCTTCACTAAAAGCAGTGCTCCTCAAGGGCTGCCATGTGCAAGGCTACTGAGCTCTGTATCTGCTCTGCAATTAGAGAAATGGGGGGAAGGGAATGCATAGGTGGATTTGGGCTCACCTCTCATTGAATCTCAGCTCCGCAGCGCAATTTGACCTGTGAGCAGGACTGGCACATCCTGAGCTCGGGCAGTGTCAGCACCTCGGCAAAAGCAAGTTTGCAGCATTTGCCTGCCCACTATGTTCAGGACTGCTTGGCAGTTCCGTCAGCTCCACGCCAGCTGAAGTCTCTGACACCATTTTCTATAAGCGTGTCTGTCAGTGCAGCTGTATATTTGTTTATACAGATGGCAGCAGGGAAGGCCTCAAGTCTGCCCCTGAGTCGATGGCTGATACCAGATGTTAGATCCTCCATGCTGGGGCACAGACAGATTTTGGGCATGATCTAGTCAATTCAAGCTAACCAGAGCTTTCCGCAGTCTAGAAAAAGCTTGTCTTGCCAGGACCCTCAGCCAGCCCTGCTCATACACACACACACCCCCAACACATGGGAAAAAAAACATCCTTCTGTGGGCCACCTGCAAACTGTAAGCCCTCTCCTGTAGCCAAACTCCTGAGCTCCTACTTGTCATGCATTTTGGGCAGGCAGCTGCCCTAACGAAAATGCATGTCCTCCTGCAATGACTTGCCTCTGGATGTAGAGATCCATGAGCTCCTCTACTGCGCCCTGCCTCCCCCTTGCAAAAGAGCCCCCACAGCCAAAGCTGGGCAGAGCTCAGCTGCCTTCTGCCATCCTTTAATTAGAGAGTTGTCAGAGCCTTACGGAAGCAGCACAGCAAACCACAAGCTTCTCAAATGTGGAAGGAATGGCAAGAGCAGTGCTGGACCTCCATGCACCAAATAGGAAATTGGGCTTGCGGGCTTGCTCTTTCTCACCTTGGGTATTATGGAACTGATGAATGTGGTGGCAATTTTCTGTCACTGTGACTCGGCTTGGTTATGACATTTCGACTCATCTGCCACAGTGTGGTTGCCTCTAATGGGTCACAGGAATGCTGTGCCCTGACTGCAGGTGAAGGGACACAGATCAGCGTCCTTCTCTTGGCTCCCCGCCTTGCTGTCAAGGCATCGCTGCAGCCCACTCTCATGGGACTGACTTTGTCTGCTAAACAAGCAAGCGGTTCCCAGAAAACAGTCAACGTACTATATTAAAGTGATCCTGCCTTCAGTGTCTCTTTGTTTCTGAGGAGTCTTACTCTAATCAAGTTGCAGAGTATACACAGAGCACCATAGTCAGACGAAGGGATGGTCCAAAAGGAGAGAAGGGGCAAGAGAGAAAGCCCTGTGTTTGCATTCATCTCTGACATGATGGATTCTCCCTTCCTGGAAGCAGCCTTGGCATAAATAAAGCCAGTAAAGGCTTTTGTGCAAGAACTCCCTTCACTACCAACAGTCATGGAGTCATAGATAATAAAAGACTTGGCAACTCATCTTGCATTTCTCCCTGTAATCAGCAGGATTTTCCCTACTGAATATTCACCAAGGTTGCTTTATCTAGCACGCCTCTGAAATCTCCGGGGATAAGACCTTAGCAGATGCCCTCAGGAACACATTTTTCTGTACAGAAGCATTCTTACTGCAAGTTAAAAAACCAGATGTCTGATATACAACATAAAAAGCCATCTCTGGGTAAGTTTAAAAACAGGGAGAGCCATCTGTAGGCCACAAATAGCAAAGGTGTTCAGCACTTTCCCCCCCAAGTTGTTCCTTTAATGTATTTTTTTGCATTGTCTTGAATTTATTGCACTTCTCATCAACACCCACTCTCCATTGTGACACAGTGTAGGTATCTGTGGACTATCATGGCTCTTTTCAGCCTTATCCCCACCTCAGACTATAATGGCTGAGGCTTTCCTCATACGCCAGTTTCTCTGCCTTTCTCTTTCTTTAAAAGATCAGGGGAAACATAATAATGTGAAGACAGAAGGGCCGTGCTCATCCATACGGCACAATTACCCAGTCATTTGCGTAAGCGAGGTACTGCCCTGGCATCGTGCTCTTCATGGCACACTACATACATGTGTCACACATGTTGTGGTGTAACATATCTGTTAAATCTATTTTTTTGCACATCCTTGACCACTTTACCTACCTTCATCCCACACTACCATCTGTTCTGCGGCTACCACCCCCATCCACTCTCCTGAGTACCTATGGAGGGCTGCCAGGAAAATGGTTCCTCCTTTTCTTGCCAAATCTGGAAATTCAGTTGCAAATTTACCCTAGCAAGAGTGCCAAAGGGAGACAGAGTCAATGCCAAACCTGCTCCAGCTTTCCTGTTGGGCACAGTTTCAATTCTGTCACAGTAGCTGAAAAAAGGGGAGCTGACTCCCATCAGAAAGGGGTCGTGCCCAGCACTGTGAGAGGAATCAGCGGTTATGCCCAGTCCAGGAAGAGCAGATTGTCAAAGTCTTTAGAACCGTAATATCTATAGGATCAGAAAATAATTCTATTATTGACACGTATGACATTCTCAAAACCTGTACATTTTTCCTCACAGAAACTAATGCACCTGGATGCAATGAGTGAAGGTCTTCTTGAAAGCAGTTCCAATAAATGTGTTAAAACCACGTAGATCACTTCTGGAATATTTTTCTTTGGGTTTTTGGGGTTTTTTTTGGGGGGTGGGGGTTCTGCAGAATGGGCTTGCATGATATCCACAGGGCATTTTTGGTTTGCATGTAACACAACCATCCTGCAGTCATATTAGAGACAGCTTTATACAATGTCGTACTGTCATGCTTAGTCAACACATACATATACAAGCAGGTACTTCCAAAGTCAAGCAGGGCTTCCTATGCACAAGCTCCCCATAAAATAAGGCAAGTGTGTTTTTTTCTTACAGTATACCCTGCAGGTGCTCTTATCTGGGGATAATATGTGCTCCCCTCAGTGCTGTTCTAGCACTGCAGCCAGGCGTGAGACATTGCTGAGATTACCAGCCTGCTCCTGGTGACTCATCCCAGCCCAGCATTTGTGTGGGAGTGCACTTGAAATGATCTAATTTGCCCCTTCCCCTGGAAGACCACAGGAACACCCGATGCAGTGGGGTTTCTGCTGGCAATATGTATGGCAGAAGGAGCAGAGCCCGACCTCGTTCAACATGCTTCCTCTCAGCAGGGAAGAAGTAGACTCCCCACTTAGGCTGATGGAAGATCTCCAGGGGAGGGGCGGTTGGGAAAGAGGTCCCAGTGAGGCATCTTCCCACTCTCTCTGTTCCCATCCTTCGGGGCAAGGACTCAGCTGATGAGCTGGTGACTCAGAAAGTCCTTTGATCTTCCTGGCCCGCTGGCCTTCTACCATCTCAGCTCCCTTGAGGCTGCTGAGCTCCTGTGTGTGTAAATCTTGGCCATCACGTCCTGCCTTTCCAGTGTGCTTGGATAATGGCCTGGAATACAGGATCATTTCTTTAAGACAGCACTTGCATCAGGGATGCAATTTGTGATTGTCATGGAGGGGCATACCATCATCCATACTAGGCTCACTACCACAACAGTGAGGATGGGAACTTGAAAACACAAAGTGTTAACCTCAGACATGCTGAAGGCAACCTGTCCCTGCCCCAGCCACATCCTGAGAGGTCACATACCAGGTGACACACCTCCCTCCAGGGCCAGGTGGGACCATGAACCCACTTACACTTCACAGCCGAGCTGCTTTGAGGTTTTATGGGGAACTTCAAAGCATGGTGCAGCCTCAGTGTGGGCCTAGTAGAAGGGGGGATTTGCTTCCAACAGGAAGCATTTCTCGACCCCCTTGGCTAAACTGTAAATTTAAAAGCAAACACAAATTGCAACTGGCTGATTTCAGCGTCACACGCCAAGGA
The DNA here is from genome assembly GCA_013400335.1 of Eurystomus gularis. NCBI lineage: Eukaryota > Metazoa > Chordata > Aves > Coraciiformes > Coraciidae > Eurystomus > Eurystomus gularis. The sequence continues at coordinate 386,087 of VZZY01019552.1, read as the reverse complement.
AGTGTCAAGGTCTGTGATACCAGGCACAAGTAGTGCCCAATATTAGAGATGGAAAATTAATTTCTATTAGCCTATGTCATTCCTGGGCAGAGATGTCTTTGACAAATTCCATCTCGCGTTAACAAATTGCCCGCAAGTAGATTGCAGTATCTCCAAGATTTATTTGCTATTTGAATATACATGCCAAATATTTACTTGCCAGAGAGTTATTCCTGGAGAAATTCTTGATCTGCAGCTCACTTGTGAAGCAGTTGCTGCTGGCATTGGATAGTTGAAATTCAAGGAGCTTTGTTTAGTTTTGCTTGGACATGAAGGTCACCTGGAATTGTCTCTGCCACCCAAAAATATGGACAACTGTTACAGTCAGGATTGCTCAACTATTCTCTGGTATTTGTTTTAATGTGACTGTTTCCAGAAACATTCCTTTAAGTCAAGTTCTAACTCAGACCATTCCTGGAAAGAAAAGGGGTGTGAAAACAGCCAAACCTAAATAATTGTTTATTCTTTTGTTAAAAACTCTAGTTTGTGTCATTCACTGTGGTCTGAATGCAGAGGATGGACAGGGTTGTATCCAGCTGCAAAGTAAGTGCCTACAGTATTTATGAAGTTAAAACTTCCATAAAAGTTCTTAGAGTCTCCTTGTTTGAGCAAAAGCAGCAAGCCTGTATTCCAGCCTTGCCACCCAGGTGGTTTTTCATTTGGACAGATAAGAATTGTATCTTAAGGCTACTTGAAATAACCAATCCATAATTAAAAGGCTGCTGGTTTTAATGCACATGGAAAAGGCCTACCACTCACTTTAAAGGTATACAATAAATCAGACTGCATTTTCTTGCCACTGGCTAGCACTTTATTTCTCTGAGAGTTGGCACCACTCCAAGACTCAATTTTAAGAAGGAAAAGACCAATTGTTGGCCCCCTGGACTTCATGGAAGATGCAGTTGACTATTTCCACCCAAAAAAATCCTAATCCAACCCCAAAACAGTTTCTTCTGGTAAAAACAAGCAACGTGTCAGTGACTTCAATAATGTCTGGCGTCTTACTCTATCCATCCATCCATTCCCTCCCTCCTTTCCTCCTTCCTTCCCTCCTTTCTTCTCACCCTTCCTCCCTCTGTCTATCCATCCTCTACTCAAACTTAGGACAGGCACTTTGAGAAGAAAAGGACCTCTTCTCTCAGCACTTATTCAAAAGTATGTTTTTCCTTAAGTTTCTTTGGAGTTAACTCTGTGTTTGTGTCTCAATCCATTCGTGTGTCAGGCTAAGAGCTATTTTGCAGCTATGTACTGCTCATGTTTCACTAGAGCAGCCAAAATGAACTGACTTTTGATATGTGATCAATGCCTACTCCTATTTGTTACACCATTCATTAAAGGGACAGAAGATACAATTTTAATTAGGGTTATGCTGAACCAGCAGTTGAGCTCTTGACATTGTGATGAAGTTAAGTTTCAAATAAAAGGCTGAGACTCACAGCCCTTCCCTGGAAGAGCTTCTGCTGGCTGACCTAGAGCTCTTGATTCCTAGAAGGACATGGTAAATCCTTTGGTAAGTACAAACCTACCCCACTTACCTGTAGTCACCTGTGAACAGCCCAGCGTACCCCTTTCTCCTACCTGTAATTAGGAATGGACATGTTCTTTGTCTTGGTCTCTGAAATATATGTTCTGGCTGGAAAGTAGGAGAGTCTTCACAGAGACTTCACCAGAAGGTCACTAGGCTACGTGGCTGTTGCATGGCGGAGCTGGCTTGTTTGTACATGCAGATGAGACAGCTGACAATACAGTCTCACTGGCTAGGAAAATGAGAGGGTCAGAGCTAGTAGACCCAGAGTGACCAGTTCCCCTAAACTAAAAATTATCTAAGCAGACCCCTGTCTCTCAGGACAGACCTGGGCAGGTGAAGAGGCAGCAGTGCATAAAGAAAATATAAACATTCACATGAAGAAAAAAGAAGTTAGGCAGCAGATAAAAATGACAGGGTTAATGGTGAATGAAGAACGGTGAAGAATTTCCTTAGCAGTGGAGGCAACTTGTCTTCCTGAAGTTTCCTTTTGTCACAGTCCGGCCCAGCAAGTATTCAACAAGTTTATTACCAAACACACTCAAACAAAACCATGCCTACACTATGGAAACACTACTTAGTCCTTTCCTCGCTGGCTTAACAAGACATATCATTAATGTGGGGGGTCCGTTTCCCACACCCTTACCCTGGACTTGTTGGAGGACTTGCTGCAGTTGCGCGTTGCAGTGAGAATATGAATGGGCAGTATAGAGTGTGTGCGTAGCCTCTATAGGCTCTTTAATGAGCCCTCCTTAGCAAGGCATCTGCTTTCTCCTTCCTTGGGTGGGAGCCAATAGCAGTCACACCTGATTTTTAAGATATTGACCATCAGGTAGAACTGAAATGGCAAGTCCTCCTCTTAATACCAGTGAAGGTGTCACCCAGTCGCCACATGACTAGTCCTTACCTGGATAAGGTGCTGCCCTCCATGGCTCTTGGTTGTCCATCAGCTTCATTGGTGAGGCAATAGCTAAACCTCCTTGTCCTTGAGGATTAGCGCTCTCAGGTATCCAGTAGGTATCTGTATGTTTGTAGAGCTTCCACGATGATGGCAGCTGCACAGTCTTTTGTACCAGGGAAGACAGAGAATCATGTCCAGGAAGTGGTAGTCAATGACCTGCTATGTCAATTGGACGTGCACAAGTCTATGGGGCCCCATGAGATCCACCCGAGAGTGCTGAGGGAGCTGGTGGAGGAACTTGCCAAGCCACTCTCCATCATTTAGCAGTGATCCTGTTCAACAGGGGAGGTCCCAGATGACTAGAAACTTGCTGATGTGAGGCTTATCTACAAGAAGGGCAGGAAGGAGAATCTGGGGAACTACAGGCCTGTCAGCATGACCTTGCTACCGGGGAAGATTATGGAGAGGTTCATCTTGGATGCACTCATGCGGCAAGTGCGGGACAACTAGGGTATCAGGCCTAGCCAGCATGGGCTCATGAAGCTCATGGGCTCATGGGTCCTGTATGACCAATCTGATCACCTTCTATGACCAGGTGACCTAGTGGATGAGAGCAAGGTGGTTGACGTTGTGTACTGGACTTCAGTAAGGCATTTGGCACTGTCTCCCACAGCATCCTGTTGAACAAGCTGGCACCTCACAGCGTAGGCAGGTGTCCTCTTTGCTGGGTTAAAAACTGGCTTGACGGCTGAGCCCAGAGGATTGTGGTGAATGGAGTTAAATCCAGTTGGTGGCCGGTCACAAGTGGGGTCCTCCAGGGCTCAGTTCTGGGGCCAGTCCTGTTTAATATCTTTGTCAATGACCTGGATGGGGGATTGAGTGCTCCCTCAGTAAATTTGCAGATGACACAAAATAAAGCAGGAGTGTCGATCTGC
>VZZY01019552.1:187880-382629 GCA_013400335.1 Eurystomus gularis | reverse complement strand
GCTGAACATGAGCCAGCAGTGTGCCCAGGTGGCCAAGAAGGCCAACGGCATCCTGGCCTGTATCAGAAATGGTGTGACCAGCAGGAGTAGGGAGGTGATTGTGCCCCTGTACTCAGCACTCGTGAGACCGCACCTTGAGTGCTGTGTCCAGTTTTGGGCACCACAGCATAGGAAGGACATTGAGGTGCTGGAGCATGTGCAGAGAAGGACAACAAAGCTGGTGAAGGGTCTGGAAGATATGTCATATGAGGAGCGCCTGAGGGACCTGGGATTGTTTAGTCTGGAGAAGAGGAGGCTGAGAGGAGACCTCATTGCTCTCTACAACTACCTGAAAGTAGGTTGTAGTGAGGCTGGTGCTGGTCTGTTCTCCCAGGTAACTAATGACAGGACAAGAGGTAATGGCCTCAAATTGCACCAGAGGAGGTTTAGATTGGATATCAGGAAGAAGTTCTTCACTGAAAGAGTGATTAGCCATTGGAACAGCCTGCCCAGGGAGGTGGTGGAGTCATCATTCCTGGAGGTGTTAAAAAAATGGGTAGTTATGGCTCTTCGAGACATGGTCTAGGGGTTAGGGAGATGTTCAAAGAAGGTTGGACTAGATGATCCTAGAGGTCTTTACCAACCTGAATGATTCTATGATTATATGTGACCCTCAGGTTAGCTCACTAGTGATGGCACACTAGTGCCTGCACTGTGTGCCTGCATATGCTAAAATACTTAAAACCTCGTTTGGTTGACATAAGCCATGAGGCAGAATGATTTCAAAGAGACTGTAACTAGAGATTTTGTAATTTTTTGGTCTCAATGCAACCAACTTATTTCCTCAAGGTCTCTGAAGGCAGCAGACACCGAACTTTCCTTTCCAATCTTCCCTCTAAGAAGCAGTAGATTTAATGTTATTCAAACTTCAGTATTTAAAAATTTTCATTATTAAATGTTATATCGTCTGCCCTGTTTTTGTTTTACTGGTGTACATAACTAATTTCACTCCCTGTGGTCCAATGTAGGTGTTATTGCTCATCTCAGAAAGATAAAAAGGCAGTAACCAGGTCCCGTACAGCTGGACAGCGTGTGTAGGTGCCATCTGAGTACAGTCTATATGACTGGTGGCCTTTGCATAACTTTCCTGTGCCATCTGTACAGCAACTGCCCGGTAGCAGGCAGTTAGCGCTGGTACAAGAGTGGACTCTGCAGTAACAGGCCAAAACCCGGACTCGTCAGATGTATGAAATAAAAATTGCATGTAGGAGTCTGTGTCCTGGAATACAGCAAACTTCTCAAACGAAGATTGTGATGGTGGTAAGTTTTGTATAAGCAGAGCTTTAACTGCCCTGTAGATGATGGAGCAGTATTTGTTTCACTTGAGCTTCCTGGAGCAGGTTGTTAGTGAGATGCTGGGTGAGTGGCTACACTACCTGAACCACCAGCCACCCACCCAGTCAACACAGACTGGCCTCTCCAAGCCCTGTCTGGGCATGTTCTCCCTTCCCTGGAGAAGCACTGCAAACTGCTTATTATTTCTGAGGTTGTTCTGAGGCTGGTCAATGTGTTTATTCTCTTAGAGGGTTCACAGCACTCCACTTCTGGTTGGAGGATGAGGGACACAGATTTAGGGAGCTCCTCTGAATAAGTGGCACAGGTTTCCAAAGAGGTGCAGAGATCAATTAAATCCTAAGGAAAAGTTCTGTCAGCAGCAACACTTATGCAAAAAACCCATGCCAGATCTCACCACCTTTCACAAACACCCCCACCTCCTCCAAATTGCAAACACAAGCTGGCAGATCATGTGAGGAGCTGTGCAGGAAAATGACATTCAGGTGGTGGTCCAGATGGTGCCAATTTTGAGGGAGACATGGGAGTGCATAATAGAGGCCTGTGCACTCCGAGGCGTGAAGGGCAGCCCGCTGCTGCCAGCACAGGGTGCTGGTGCAGTGACACATGAGGCATCAGGGGAGGCCCAGGCAAGACATTCAGCAGGAAAACTTCACTGTAAAAACATCTGATTTATGCTTCCTCACCCATCACAACAGCAGCTAGTTTTAAGTTGTCTTTCTCTTGCCTAAGGATCTTTGTCCAGCTGTCGCTGCAAGAGAGCCTGTAGGTGCGGGTCAGCATTAATGTTCCTGTCTCCTCAGAGCAGCCAGCCAGGGCATCAACTTGAAATCTGCACGCACCTTAAATCCTTCCTTTCCCTTCAAACATAATGTTTCTGCATTCCCACCCAAACTGCAGCATGGGTCTTTTTCTGAGTGGGCCAGCATGAGGAGCAACACAGAGAAGGCATCTTTGGAGATCACATCCAAGCAGAAACCCAGCTGAATGAGGAGACAACATGATACCCAACCAAGAGCCATCATTTCTGCAAAACCCTGGTACGTTACATAGGGCTGAATTTCCATCAAGAAAGTAAAAAAGTTCTCAAGAAGACTGAAGGACTCTCTTCGGCGTGGGTGCCCACCTCACTGGGCCTCTGCCCACCCAGCTGCTCTTGCAAATATGCAATGTGCATATCCAAGTGACAACATAAGGATGCTAACCGTTTGGTAAGAGAAAATTGAGAATTTTCTCATTGATATTTTTTTCTAGCTTTATGCATGTACCTATTTTGAACATTTATTAATAACTTTTTGGAGTAAAATAATAATAATAATAATAACAACAATAAAGCCTCTGTTACTATACTTCATGGGTTTCCAGCATCAAATCTTGCAGATTTCCTGTCCCTTCCACTGCAGCATCACAAATCTGTCAAACACCAACTGGGTGCCTCCAGGTACAGGGCAAAGGTCTCAGGCATTCGCAAGGAGTCTTTTAGGTGCCATCAGTGCTCCCAGGAACTGTGTAGCAAGTGATTTTTAATTTTTTTTTTTTCACCTGAGGGTGGGACTTCCACAGTTTAAACATTTGTCTGCTGCAGAATGCAACAAAACAGAAAATGCCTAGTAATTCTGAATTAAAGTAGGAAAAAAAATTTACTTTCATTTTGATCCAAGTGTTGGGCTTAGGTAGAAGGAAATTATTTCATTCTACCATTACTTTTTATTATATAAGCCAATTTGACATTAACATAATTAAGATAAAGCTGTATAAAGTGTGTCATTAAAGATGATCAAAACTAAACATTTCAGTTTGAAATGGCTTTTTAAATAAGTTTTTTTTTCTTTGCTGGTATGTTTCACAAGAGTTCTTTATCAAGGATATTGTCATCTTTCTGTGGAAAATTTCAGTTTAGATGAATTAACATTTCCTGACAGAAAAAAAAAATCCATTTCTGAAAGAAAATGTCCATTTATCTCACTTGCTCACTGAAAAATTTAACTTTATTTATTCTAATGACCTGTACTGCTTTTCAACTTATAACAAGGCATTTCCATAAAAGCTGTTACTTCTTTAGTATCTATACGATCAGTTTCTTGAAATAAGGGGAAAACCCAGAAATATTAAATAGAAACACAACAAAACCCAATAGGTTATTGAAAAGATAAATAAAATCCCAAGCTAGTTTCACTGTAATGCCAGTGGTGGCTTTCCTGAGGGAAAAAAGAAGACAGTGTTGAGAAGCTGGTCTTGACTAGAGTTGCAGAATTTAATTAAGTTAATTTATTTCATTAAGTCTTATTTTATGGGGTCAAGCCAAGGGGAGTGTTAGTATTTAAGTTGTGTAAAGCTTCATTTCTACCTTTGCTTCTCAGCTGCAGCATTAGCATAGCCCAGCCGTTGTCTGACTGCAATGTGTGGGACATGGCTGCAGTGTATGGGACATGACAAGCTGGAAAATCCCAGCCAGTGCAGTGGAGGGACATGGATGCTCGAGGATTCAGTATCCCAAAGGTTCTGGTCATGACCAAATAACTTTTTCCACAGGCAGAATTTAATTTCCATTCTGAAGCTTAATTGTGGTTTCTAAGCACCATCCCTCCTTCATCCATCTGCCTCTGTTGGAACAAGAGACATCCTCCAGTAGAATGGACAAAGCGCTACCCTCCACCTCACTAGGAGGCAGAAGTTCAGTCAGGGAAGAAACCACTCACCATCACTAGGAAATACAGCCATTTTGAAATTCCACTTCTTAGTTTACTTAAAAACCATACTTAAAACGTATAGGTTAGGAGGTAGTCATTTAACTGAGGTGCTGATGATTCTCGGCAAGTTCCTGACAAGAAAAATCCATTGCCCCTCTTCTGGTTGCCACCACGGCTCACTCAATCCCTCATCTTTGCTGAGTCTGGTTAACTCATTTCATAGTCACTCATGACTGAGCAACGATATGGAAAAATGTAGTATGTAATGGAAACGGTGACCTGTCAACTTAGGTGGGCTGGTGCCAAGGAGGTTGCTAATTATAGCCCAACATGTAAATACTCCTCGAAGATGATTGTACTTATTTGGACTAGTGAGATATTAATTAAATACTTTGATTATTGCTGAGATAGGCTTTGGGAAGGAGGGGGAGATGTTGCCAAGGGAATTAACCTTTTCATTGCTGAGAATAAGGTTGTCTTCCCCAGAAACTGCACCAGAAGGCTGAGTTTTTCTCTTTTTCTCTGTCCTGTCTTTGACCTACTCTCATGACGCCTCCCATCATTGTCTGCTTGCCCTTGGTCTCCCCTGGCTCTGTGCCAGTGTCAGTTCCTCAAGATCCCAACTCACCTGCATCCTCAAGCAGGCAGAAACTCAAGAAGTTTCTGGCAGGGAACCAGGGAGGCTCTTGTCTGAGGCCAGACCCCCAAGCTGCCCAACATTCTGCTTTCACAAAATTCCCAGTGGTGCCTGTTTCTGGAAAGCCCAGAAGGAGACAGCTTCCAACTCCTACACGGGGTTCCCTATCAGCTTCCAAGTACCAGCACAAATCTGCCCCTCCTGGCTCTGGCTGCCCTGAGTCAGGAGAGGGAAGGGGAAGCTGATGCACAAAACTGCAAATCAGAGGAGGTGGGATCACCTCTACAAAAAACTGCTGAAAACTTTAGTGGGTTCAGAAGTGGCAGGACAGGATGCTGCTGCCTGACTCACCCCTAGAAGAAAAGGGGACAGCATAGCAGTGACATTATGTATGAGAGGCAAAGACTAAGAACAGGAGCTGCGGCAAAACCAAGGAAAACAGATCTGGCTTTTCAGTTCATGCAAGATAGGAAGCTAAGGTCAGGCTCAGCTGCAGGCTCTCCAGGACTGATGAATGTTTCACAGGGGTCCTGGGTTTGCAGGGAGCCTGGGGCTGCCCTACAAGCAAGTCAGCTCAGGTGGAGGCAGGCGGCAGCCAACATGGGGCTAGGGTGTTGGTAGGCAAAACAGACTTCTCAGCCTGGAGCTAGCTTCCAAGGGAGCCTCAGACCACATTTCAAATGAGCTTGTTGTTGTCCTTTGAACAACTCTACAGGAGGTGTTGAGTCCGGCATTATCTTTGAGTGATTTTGGGGAGAGTGTTTTCCAGCAAGTCCTTCCTTTCAAATGAGGAAAAGCTTTGCATTGAATGAATCCTCTGTTACAGTGTATGGCCTGGGGACAGTTACCTGTTTGCATCATTTCAGCACAAACTAAACCTGCTGTTCTTGCACTATGTCTTGAGGCACACCAGAGAGTGCCTCAGTTTCCCTCTCCAGTGGGAACCAGGCACAGTGGGAACTGGACAGTACACCCCACCTTGCACACACAGAGCACCAGAAAAGTAGGCAACACGGAGAAGCCAAGTCTTGTACCTCCCAGGGATTTTGTGGGAGGTCCTGCTCGTTTACACATGGTCCAGAGAGGCAACCAGCACCGTTCTGACAATACCAAACCCAACTGAACTAATTGTCATCAACATACCTGAGTGGGAGCACCGAGGGGAGCTGAATCAATGCCTCTGCGGAGAGTGTGAGGGCTCTGCTTTACCCAGGTAACAACCCTGGTCTCCCATTCCTCTTTTCATTACAATCCGTAGGACTGAGGAATTCAGTCTCTTGTCTGGAGCAGATAAGCAGGAGATAGTTGTGGGTCAGAGCTGCCACTAATGCACTCTCAAGGACTCTCTGCAGCTGCACAGCATTGTCTTGAAGATGCAGGGGAAGGACTAGAGCTATTTCTGCCCCGGGAAGGCAGAAGACGTTAAATCAACATAATGAGAGCTGATGAGAAACAATAGAGACATCAGGACAGCACAGAGAAAGGGAGAGTTATGAGACCTGGATGCCATGGGCCCAAGAGGCATGGGGACATGCATGCTAATTTCTCCTTTCTCCTGCAGCTCTACAGACCGCTGGGCCATTGGCTCAGTAAAAGCAGAGCTGCTGGGGAAGGATGGTGCTGTGCTACCAAGAGCTGCCTCCCTGCAAGGGGTGGGGTGCCAGGGCCACCTGCTGTGGCAGGGTTTCCAGCTGGCGACATGCTGGGGGACACCCTGGCTGAGGGGTGGCTGCAGACTTCAACCCCCTCACTCCTGCAGGAGGCACAAACCCTGGAAGCAAACGCTGGGTGGGGGGGACTGGACATTCCCGTCACAGTGGCAGAAGCTCTCCCTCCAGATTGCAGTTTTGCAGATACTCAAACCAAAGTGCCTCACACTGTTTCAAAGAGCTTGGGTCTTGCTCCAGCTGGTTTCCTCAGGGTATATTCCCTGGCCAGCAATGCATTCATCAGCTCTTGCCAAAAACACTGAAGATGTGCAGGTTCTTCATGGTCTATACATGAGGGAAAACAGGACAAAGCACTGGAAAGCAGTACTAGCCAAAGACAAAAGCCCAGGCTCAGAAGGAGGTGAAGAAACACCAGGCATAAGCTCAGGGATTATGTGCTCATCCTAAATGCCTGAAATGGGAAGGTGGAAGGGAAGAGAGGTTTCTTTCTGCATAGTCCTTTTTCAAGGAGGAGCAGCCTGAGTTTAATAGCTGGACTGGACGTGAAAGAGTTACAGCCTTGTACGGAGGAAAACAAAACCACAAATTGATCAAAGCTGCCATTTTTTACCAATAACTTGTTTGTTCAGAGGCACTAGCCACTGCTCATGCTGGTTGTCTCAATGCATAATCACCATCGGCATCTTCCCTCTCCCTCTCCTAAAGATTATTTGCATGGATTTTTTTCTTTCCAATTGCATTTCCAGGGACAATGAGAAAGTTGCAGCATAAATTAAGCAAGATGCCTGGAGACTCTGATTCGAAAATAACGTAGCTGAGTTCCTGAGTGAGAGGGAGAGAAGGGGTGAAGCTAAATGCACTGCTAGCTTCTCCCTGGCCACGCTCACACCAATTAAGCGTAGCAGCACGGAGAGCGTGGCCAGGAAAGCACCTTTGTGCACACATGCTAATTTGTTCGCAGGCTGCGGGCACACAATTAATAAAAGCACCGCTCCACACAGTGCCAAAAACAAAGAAGCAGTGCAGCAAACGTTTGGCGGCACTGAGGCTGGAAAGGGTACACGCACAGCTGGCTCAAGCGCGAGCTGGGTTTAGGGAAGATTTGTGCTGTTCACCTGACATTTGCCATCAGAATCACTGGGCACTACCAATTTAAGTCCCTCTTGGGTCATTCAAAACTTTGTGCTGCCAGTACAAAACAAGCGGAGGGGAGAAGAAACTTTTAAAGGCAGGAGAAAGAAGTGCAGGGGGATTGAATTTAACTCCAGGAGAAATGGGCCTTGGGAGCCTTCCACAGAGTCCTAATATCAATGCAGGGTAGAAAGAGGGCAAGGAGAAATCCATCTTCATAATAAAATGTTGGCTTTAGCTGTGATGGATGGATGGATGGAGAGACTGGTTGCTGTTTCTCCACTCCCTCCCTGCTCTTCCCCTTTATTAGCTTAAATGTTGGGGTTTTATAAAGGACAGGAGCAAGCAGAAATTAAATGCTCACTCTCAAAATGAAGCTGACAAGTGCCTCTGGCTTTGAGGATTAGTTTTGAAGGCACACTGTGCACAAAACGAGGCCGGTGAGCACTGGCAGTGGAATTCCCAGTAGGGACAGGTTCCTTTAAAACACAGATTAAACAGGGAGGAAATGCACAGCGTATGAATATGAATTGATGCTGGGCCTTGCCTGGTCTCACTTCATTTGATAAAGCGCATTTCCTTATTGCATGTCAATTATTTACATTATTTAAATATGTATCATCAGATGAACATGTCAGCCCTGAAACAGATACGAGATACGCACAGAAGCGGCCACGTGCAGCCAAGCATGAGGAAGGGCAGCAGACACCAGTCCACTGGGCAGATACAAGTGGACTCTCCTGCACTGGGCAAGCTGTGAGTGACGAGCACCCCTTTGCCTGGTCCCCGACGCCTTGGTTGTGCCACCCGTGTAGAAGAGCCGGCTCTCCTCAGAATAATTGGAATGCAGGCTCTGCTCAGCGCCACGGGAATGTCAGCACCCGGCAGGAGCCCTGAGCCTCGCCGGTGCCTCTGCTAATCTCCGGTACGTGGAACTGCTTGCCTGCAAGGTAGTTATTATTCTTCCTTTCATCTGCGCAAGTTCACAGCAAAGGAAATGCAGGAGAGCTACATTGAAATTGGATAAAATCCCTGTGCCCAGCAATTCTCCAAAGTTAGTGTTATTAGTAAAGATGTTAGTCCTCGATAGCATGCTATTCTGGCCTCTATCACCGTCTAAAAACCTGCTCTGAATTCTCCTGAAACCAAACTGTTTTTCTTATGTGGAACTTCTGTTCGTGGCTTCTGTTCTGCTCCAGGTGTACGAAGTCAGGGTACGGCACAGGCTTTGCAGCAAGCATTGCTGCCTCTGAATTCTGCTATTTGCCTCCAGCCCGTGAGGCAAAGTAAAGCTCTGCTCTGAATACCCTGACAAAATACAGACAAAACACGAACCCAGATTTTGCACTTTGACTTGGCTGCACGCCCTGGCTACAGAAAAGTCCATTTTTTCCAAGAACCATTTGTGAGGCACAAGGACAGAGAGCATTGTGCACAGCTCTCTTTCTGAGGAAGGACACCTCCACTCACAAGTCCTGTTGCAGAAATGCAGGCCAGCTCTGGAAACACTGAAGGCTTGGATGTGGATGGATTATGGATATTTGGACAGGCCAGAGAGAAAAACTGGGTCGTCCTAAGCTTTGCACCATGTCATTCCCCTGTCCTGAGTTGAGAACAACAGGGATGTTGACTGGATTTAGCTCTGGTGAAATATTCTTAAAACAGCAAGTAGGGCTCTAATTTTACTGACTTATTACACTTTTGTTAGCAAAAGAAGAGCTAAACACTACTCTCAGCACAAAATTTGATGGCTCCAAGTTTCAGCAGGTGTAAAGCAGAATAGCAGACTCAGTGGATGTACTCCAACACAAACCAGCTATGGTGTTTACCAGAAGAGTTGACCAAGGCAGTTATCTTTACCCTCCTGTGCTCTTGGCCTGGTGCTGTCCACTGTGAAATTTCCAGCAGACATTTTTATCTTTCAACCACAGCCATGAGAGATGATGCTCCATGAGCAGCAGAACTGATGCATTGTTTTCTATGTTTTTCTATCGCTTTGAATGGATTCTCCAGGGCCTTTGAGATACAGACTCCAAATGCAATTTTCTGTTCAGCTGGGGCATTCCTAATCTTTCTCGCCCATTCCCTAGTGCTTAATATGGTGTAATGTCACGCTGAGTTCTTTCCTTCAGAAGGGACTAACAAGATGATTCTCACTCCCTCTCCCTCCTCTGCTCATCTGCATGTTTTCATAAAATTTATAAGACCCTAACAACGACATGGCTGAAATGACCAAGGAGTTTAGAAAGCATTAGCTGCAAGCAGATGATTTCATGCCAGCACTAGTCTTCTTTCATTTGGAAGCTGGGCTAAAATCAGGCAGGAAATGCAACAGAAGTTATTAAATAACACTGGTAAGACAGACAGATGGCAAATAACGCCCCCATCACCATATTTGCTTCCAGAGAGATGGGAATCTTCCCTTTCACTCTGCCTTGCTACAGCAACCTGAAAATGTTGTGTTGGAGGGTGAATCTCTGAACTGTCGGGGGTGTTGGGGAAAGATTTTGAACTACAGGTGTTCACTAGACGATGCTCAGTTTCCCCTTACCCCTTAAGGTTAGGTGGGTTTTTTGTGTTTCTTTTCTTGGTTGGTTGTTTGGTTTTTGTTAACTCAGCAGACATCAAGGCAGCTAAGTTCATTTGCTCCTGAGTTTGGGTGCTGACAGCTGATGGTGTCAGCAGAGCTGTGGGAAGGATGTAGTCTCCTTTGATAGCGGTGGTATCAGTGGCGTGCAGAGCAGCCAGCCTTCCTCTCTACCAAAACCACAAACCCAAGAAAACTTTGCATAACATGTACAGATGATTTGCATAATTGATGCAAAGCAGCATCCCACTGTATAAATCCTCTCCTTGCAGTCAGGTAATCTTCCATCCCCATCCCCATCCTGCAGTCTCTTCTTTCTCACTTTCCATCCTATTGGGCTTCCTCCTACTCGCCTGTCACCATCCCTCATTCCCATCTAGGCCCTCAGCTTCTCTTCACGCCAGGAACCCAATACCTCCATTGCGTCTCTGCATCTGTCTGCTCTTCCAGCCACCTACCTACCACTCCCACCATAAGAAAGAAGATCCATGGGAAGTGAGGACATCTAACTAGCTAAAAGGAGAGACTTCCAGACACTGTCATTACACATCTGAGCAGCCTGCCAAACCCCCCAAGGGAAATAGCAACAAAAGCTATTGCTGGAGAAACTTACCTAGAAGCTGAAGCCACTGGTTCCAGATGGTGACAAGATAACAGTTGCCTGTGGCATCTCAAAACACAAGGGTTTGCCTGGGACTGAGGACTCCAGCTAGCCACATAGGTGGCCGTTCTCCCCAGGGCACAAGCACAGCTCTTGAGGGCTCCCCTGAAGGCACCCCAGTAAGTGATACTGGGGACATACTGGGTGAAACTTTAAAAAAAAACAAAAAAAAGAAGAAAAAAACCTAAAAAAATAATAACAGCATGAGCATTTATGCTTTAAATTCCGTGTGTTACTGGCAGGCCAGGGTCTGGAGCCAGCACACATCTCTCTACACCTCTGTGTTAATGGGCAGCTCAGACTGCCTGTGCTCAGAGCCTGCAAACAGCTGGTACGAGCCCGTGTGTCGCACTGACATCTGTCCACAGCTACCACCTTCAGAAGAAGCTCAATTCTTGTTCATAAATAATTGCCCGACCAGCTGCTGGCAGGCCTGGGGAAAGGGACTCAGGAAGGTTACAGAGAGCATGCCAAGCCTCCTGAAGAGCATAAATGTGTCGTGCCCAGGACCTGAGGTGTATAGGCTCCTCCTGGCCACTTACTGAGGCACAACTCCCCTGCCCAGCGTGGTAACATCCACAACCCTCCCACTCCTTGTATCAAATAGAGAAGCAGGCTGGGATGATCAGCACTTACCATGAGGATGGCTCGTATGGCAACCTATATCAAGGGAGGTTAGTCCATGGTGGGAAGTACTCCTACCTCCTCCTGTCACCCCATCGGAGTCTCCGTGGTAGCAAGAATGGGAAATCTCCCCCAGAGAATGAAATGCAACCTCCAATTCTCACCATCTGAACTTCCTTTGGTTTGGACCAGCTTGATCTCCTCTGTGGCCTTTTGTCCTTGTTTGAAGGAGAACCTTTCTTTTAAAAGCACTCATTAATCTGCTACTGCTCAGGGCAACTGCTGAGGTTGGCCAGGCAGAGAGTAGGAGCTGACAGGACTTTCTGATGGGGTGAGACAGTGGGCACTGGGGGAGACCAGCCTGTGGGCTCCTGCCTGCTGTCTGTGTTTTGGGGAGGAGCCCATGAGTCCGAGGCTTTCCTAGGCAGAAGAGATGAAGATCCTTGCTGATGAATTCCTCCCCCTGGCTAGGTGTCCTCCTGGAAGTGAGGCTGCCAGGGGTTGGCCATCTGAGCCATGCCAGATGCTGCCCAGCAGCTCAGCCCACCTCTCAGGCTGTCAGAAGCACTGGGGATTAAATATACTGTCATGTGTAAATCCTGTGTTTAAACAAATAATTCTCTCAGAATAACAGGCAGGCTTTTTCCACATGAAGCAAAGCTGACACCTGACTCTTCGCCTGGCTTCTCCCAGGAGAACATTTTAATGAGGCCCACAGCTGTAATAGCACACAGAGAACATTAACAATGCTAATTACCTAAAGTTTAGCCCATGAATACTCAACCGACCATACCTTGGAGACAAATTGTTGTTTTGGCCCAAACCAAGCACCAATGGCTTGCAAAGCGAATCAAGGCTTGTGGGAGCATCAGACACAAGGCATTAGGCACACAGATCTGGCAAGGCAGCCTCCAGAGCAGAGCTGGTAGATAAAAGAGGTGCCTGGACAGAAGGCAAATCTAAGATTGAAGAGAGAAATTGCCTTCAGGTGGCCAAATCCCTCCTGAGAAAATGCAAAAGGTGTTGATAGGTCTCTCAGCATCATCTCGCACAGGATCTGCATAGAGAGAGGGGGGGTATTGGAGGAATTCTTCTGCCAGGCAGCCGCAGCTGGCACCAACTAAGCCTTGCACTGTGCTCAGAGAAGCCAGAAGTCCACAGAGCCATGCCATGCGCGAGTGAGCTCCTGCCTGGAAAAGATCCAGGGCCTCTGCTCCACACCATATGCACAGTCATTCTGCAGCTCAAGGTCGCCACAGAGGTGCCTGGGTGTGTGGGGATGACTGCTCTGAACCGACCAGCTTCGCTCGCTCAGGCTCCCGATGCCAGAGCTCAGTCTGCAGCACAGTGTGCGTACTCTGCTGCACAAAGCTTACCCGTGGCCTCCACCTTCAGCTCCTTATCGGGAACACTGCAGGGCAATGCAGGACAAGGGCCATCGTGCAGCAGAAGAGGAGGCTTGGTCCGCCCAGGTGTCTCTTGGAGGGAGACATGAATTTTTAGCAGTCTGTGCTGCTCAGCTCTAATTGAGCACAAAAACATCACATGGCAGGCAATAGCCCATTAGCAACACTGCGTGCTGAGGGGCCTTTTAATTATTTTTGCGTTCCCAGAGGACTACAGAATGCTCTTCGTAAGCATGGCGCAGGAATGCCAATTAGGTGGCCTCCAGCCCTGCTAGACAAGGTCCGGTCACATCACCTTGCGTCACAGGCTGAACCCTGCCCTCCATTTTCTCCCCAAGTCTGCCGTTCTCTGCTGTGAAATATTTATTAAAGGGAGCTGCCGCCTGTCGCAATTGTTGAGTCCCCTGTCTCCTTGCCAAGGTCAGGCTGCCGGGGAGGTACTTTTGCTCTCCATAGCTTCTCCTGGAGACTGACGGGTCTTTCTTCTGTTACAGGCAGGCAGCCTTGGGGAGGAGGCTTTTTCAATTCCTATGGATTCTTAGTTCCTGGTAATAAGGAAGGCACGTTAAAAAAATCGCCAAATCAAAGCCTGTGCAGCAATGAGCTATTGTGGTATCAAAACAGATAGTCGCACTAGGGCCTTTTGGGAGCACATAATAAACGGCCATTAAATCAATTTCTGCTGTTGCAAAAGGCCACCTTCTTTGCGACCACTGTGGTAACTTCTTGGGAAGCTCCTGCCCTTAGAGATGAAATCCTGGTCCCACAGAAGTGGATGGGAGGTTCACCCTCTGCTTACTTGGTGCTAGGTTTGTGTGCCCCAAGTTTAGCTGTGGTTTGGGGAGTCTGGACTTCTTGTTTCATATAGCTTCTGTGCCAGAAAAATGCTGAAAGCTTCAACCACAAGCTGTTTGATAAACTTTTATCAGCTATCCTGAATAAAATAGGTAGGTACAGTATAACTTGCTCGAGAAGAACTATGGTTAAGTGTTAACTGTAGTCCTCCCCGACAATGAGCACATACTAAAGTGGTAGGAAAACATATCCAGGAACAGAAATAAACTCTGCTAATACAAGATGTGAGAATCAAAGTACTGGGCTGGCTGAGCTTTCCTAAAAATGACCTCTAAAGGCAGCTTGGGGGACAAAAATATGAGAAGCAAAGTGTGTACCAACTGTGCACCCCACAGCTCGGCTGTGTCCGCTCAGCTGCAGGAAGCCAGATGCTTCATGAATTCTGGGGCTGGAGGTGCAGCTCGTTCGCTGCAGCAGCTGGTTCCTGGCAAACTTGCAAATCTGTCTCTCATTTGCCATCTCTCTTAATAGCCAACAAGTCCCACCACATTAGTTCTCTCCTCGCATGGAAGCTTCCCCATAGCGCCAATGCTCTCCGGCCGTCCCCTGTGCCTCTTCTGGCTCTCACACAGGCCTTTGGGATCTGTGCTGGGCTGTGGGGACGAGGGCATGGAGAAGCTGAAAACACTGCCCAGCACAGGACCACACCACAGACTCATGCAGGGACATAATGATGTTCTCTATTTTCTCCTTTCTTTCTCCTCTCCTTGTAATTCCTAACATTTTACTTGCTTTTTTGACACCTGCTCAGCCTTGACCTGTCATTTTCTTAGAATTAGCAACGACGACGAGATCATTTTCCTGTGCAGCGATGGCTGATTTAGAGCCCCTCATTAAGCATGTATAATTAGGGTGCTTTTCTTTCCCCCCTCAGAAGCATTACTGTGCATTTATCGACAGTAGATTTCATCTGTCATTTTACAACCCAGTCCCTCATTATCATGAAAAACTTCTGCAACTCTTCACAGTTGACTTTTTTTTTGACTGCTCAGGACACCTTTTCATTCTCAGTAAACTTCTCACCTCACTTGTCATCTTCTTTTGCAAATCACTCATAAATAGCCTAAAAAAATACAAGTCCAGCTTAGATCTCTGGGTAATTTTCCTCCTCTGTGAAAAACATATTACTTATTTGCACATTTATACTCTACTGTTGCAACTACTCTGTGTCTTTTATTGGAACCACCCCATTGCCAATCACACTGTTATTCAATGGAGTTACACTGGAAAAAGTATAGACAGACATTAGAGAAATAAAAGCAGCAGAAGCCCATTTTTAGGACTTAGCAGACAAGCTATATTTGTTTTGATCTGTGTTTTTAAATTATCTTGTAAATTCCCACCACTAAATTTCAACTCTCACCATACGTAGCATGCAATATATCTTTCTTCTAAATGTATCACCACTTCAAAGTTCATTAAGCCATTCCAGAGACTACAGCAGATAAAAATCCTCATCTGGATTCAAGATACTAGCAGAGAGGCAAACTCCTCGAGTCTCTGGCACCAAGGCAATGTATTGTCCTAAATCCATAGGAAACCAGATTTCATTAGTTCCCTTGGTCATGGAACTAATTGTTTGCTCCTGCGTTGGGCACCTGATCATCGCTGTGGGCAGCAGGAAAGCCAGCAGCATTTTAATGTTGTTCCTCTGCTGCGCTTTACTGGATTTTTGTCTCAGGATTATGAGATGCTGGGGATGTAGAACAGCTACCAGGAAGATAATAGCTGCCAGAAACACAGCCTTCTGTTTCGTACTTTGAGCTGTGTGTACCATACAGAGTTAAAAAAGTAGTGCTCAGAATAATTTAAAGCAGAAATCTGTTACGTTCCTTCAAAATTACCCGTGCTTGGTTTAATAGATGCTGGATTAATTGCGTGCTGTCTGAGAGCTTTTGTTCCTCTCCTGGAGTGGCTGTGGTCTGTGCCACAGAGGTGAATGCCGCTCTACTGTATGGCAAATTTGACATTGAAGGGCTCTTTGTAGAAGTAAGACTGCCATTCTCTCCCATTGTCCCTTTGATTAAACAGTGCCAGCCAAAGAGACAGTTTTGATGGTTGTTTTCATATCATGGGCATCTGGCTACTAAGAGCTGGGCTGAGATCACCAAATCACAAGCCGCTTTAGAGATGTCTGTTTATGCATGCCGAGCCCACAGTGATGTGATCCAGAAAAGTGTTTGGACATGCACGTTTTGGGGGGAAGAAAAACAGCTTCTGGGATGTGTGCTGAGGACCATTTGTTGCCTATGTGCACCGCTGTTTACTGATACCCCTCCTCTGGTACCCAAACCCACGACTTTCCAGTACTCCTGAAATAACCCTGGGCTGTGGATGCTTCTCCTCCACTTTTACATCAACAGACACATGGTGACCTCTGAGGTACTTTGTGATAAAAATAAAGGAAATCTAACATATTACACAGTGGACTCATTCATTAACTCCTCCCCAGTTACCACCCCTTTCGTAGCTACTCACGTCTGTGTGAATCACCACTTAGTAATGGCTCAGCAATCACTCGGATGCTTCGGCTTCGGTTGCAGGAACTCCATTAATTTATAATATATACTGGACTAGGTTGCTGACATCTTCTGTTTGCTGATTAAACTTTAATATACAGAGTCTTCCTCCAGAGCTTGACCATCTCTTTTTGCTAGTACCAAAGTAAACTGGGAAGATCTCAGGAAGAGAGCGCTCCCT
Organism: Eurystomus gularis; assembly: GCA_013400335.1. NCBI lineage: Eukaryota > Metazoa > Chordata > Aves > Coraciiformes > Coraciidae > Eurystomus > Eurystomus gularis. Next base: position 366,336 of record VZZY01019552.1, on the reverse strand, counting down.
TCTCTTTCCACACATCTGTTTGGACGTACAACAAAGGCTACAGGAGCATTTTTCTTCGTACTTTTAACTGAAGTGCTTTAATATATATAAAAAAAGTACAGACAAGTTCTAAACTCCTGTTTTCTGCAATAGTTTGCACTTTTTCTAAGTTGCAACAGAATTTTAGCTAAGTAGGTAGTCAACACTGCTAACAAACTACAGTACAAGTTACTAATAACAGTACAAGATGCTTGGAATACATTCTTGCAAATGTGTATGAATACCAAAGAAATCCTGCAAAGGTGAGAGGTTTCCAACACACGTTGCCCTCTTCCCTCAAACCCCTGTAGGATTTCACTCATGGGTTTCCTAACCACCAAAACACAGAACGGCTGATCCTTGGCTGGTGCAAGCTGCGGTAGCTCCGTTAGCGTCCATGGAGCAATGTCAGTTGTGATGAGTGAAGGGTGTGATTCACTCTGTGCTCAGATAGACACCTTCAGATGGGAGTGAAACATCATGCAAGTTTCCATGCATGACAAACTGATGGGCTTTCTTGGTCAGTCCTGGCTTAGAGCATTAAGCAACATTTTTTTTCTGAGGGTTTCAAGACCGATCTCTTTCTCCTGGAAGAAATCAGATCGGGACGACTGTAGAACAGTCAGGAACACCCTGGATTTTCATACCACTCTAGGTAAAGCTGGGCAAATTTCCATCAAAAAATGCCAAGTGTTGAAGTGTAAGAACCCACCCCGCCACCGTTCCTCCCTTCCAAAAGGCTGGCAAAGCTATCAAGCACTTAACAAAATGGAGTGTGAGATATAAAGAGCAAAGGTCCTCCACACAAGCCATGTCAAAACAAATCTCTACATACACACATTGTAACGATACAGTCACTTCAGAGTTCAAAAGAAAGGTTCACACTTTACAAAGGAAGGAAAGGGGGAAAAAAATAACACAAGAAGCTGTCCTTACAATTATGTACTGGTTCCCAAACCTGTAACCTTAGTTTGTGGCCACCAAAAGTAAACGAATACCAAGCAGCATAGTGTAAACTCCAGTGAGGCCTCCCGGGAGATAGCAACACACAACCTGGAGGTAGTGTACATAGCTGAAAAGGAAGCTGAAAGAAACGATGGGCATTTTTCTCCTATTCTAGTACATTTACATAATCAGACACGGTGACAATTGCGCTACAGTGGCATGTCTCTCCAGCCTTGTGATCCCACCTACTTGCCACCCCAGGATTGATCACAGAAAGGCTTTTCCTCTGAAGTGAGAGTGATATCTAGGCTATTCTTCAGGCAGGAGTCCTTATTTTTTCCCTAACTCAGCTGTTCTGGCTCGCCTCTGTAGTTACCATGTAGCTAACAAGACAATTGGTTTCATCTGTGACTGCTGGTCTTTTTCTCACAAACATCGATACAAAAGCTCCTTAACACCATTGCCCTGAAGACCAACATTTCAATGGCATGCTTGAGCCAGCAGCACCCAAAACTCCTCCAGGCTATTCACAGACTGGCAGTGGATTATTTTTGTGGGAAGCTACAGAAGTTGGCAAACCCATGACAAAGTTCGTTTTTCAATACATCAGCACATTATGAAAAGACTGAACACCAATGGCTTTAGCTCAGAGTAAAGACACAAAAGTCAAGTTCTCTTCTGCTGCAAAGAGGATAAAAGGCCATTCAAGGGCTACAGAAGTTGGCATATTGTAGAAAACGTGGTGATGGTGGTGGCTCAGAGCAAGAAAACTTCTTCAGCTGTATCGCCTTTTCAGTGACTTTGATTTTCTCTTCCTGTTAAGTTTTAAGTATTCCTAGTTTTCTCCAACCACGTTATCTTGACACCACAGTTACTGCATTGCAAAAGCCACTATGATGCAGTCACCTAACATACACATAGAGACTGGGGCATGTACAGCCAGGAAATGGAGCAGCTTTGAACCCACATTTTGTAGTTTCCACAAGAGCAGGCAGATCCCAGTTAGGTGAGACAGAGATAAACCAGAGGATCCCCAATGTTGAAATGAAGGCTGTGAGTATATGAGCGTATGGAACCCCAATAACTAAACAAGAATTAACATTAGCAGAACATCTCCTACTTTGTGACCAACACAGTTATTCTAAAATCTCTCTCAGCTCAAGTAATTTTATCGTGCAGGATGTGTGAAGAAAGAGGTGCTCTGCCCCTGGGAATGCAGGGAGTGGATGTTCTTTCTCAGTATTGCCTGGAAATTACCCAGTCCCCCTGCTCTTTCGTAGCCCACTCTCTTTATAACAACAGTTCTTTTGCTTCAGTGGCTAACTGGAAAGACAAGACTATTTAATTACGAACAAACTTCAAGGTTAATGTATTAGAAGACTGGAAATAGATACCCCGCTACTTCTAAAACAAACGATGCATTGTACACTTAGTGCTTCCCTGAATCCTCTTTCTACAGAGCAAAGCATCACAAGGGCAAGCTTTCCATCAGACCTGAGCTGGCAGAACCAGTTCTAAGAATTAAAATGTAGATTGGGCCTTCAGAGTCTTTGGCTCCCCTGCCAGAAATGTTCCCCACCTCCTAAAGAAGCCAGTTCATTCTGAATATTTGTGTGATGTAGACACTTCTGCACTTGGACCCACAGTGGGTCATCAATTGCTCTTCTTCTGGCCACACACCAGTCATCAGGAACAGTTTTTTAATTACTTTCTGTATTTCTTAAACTACCTGCAATAAAAATGCAACTACGTGCAATAAAATTGAAAGACTCTATCCCACAACCAAATTTACCTATTAGACTAGAAAGGACCAGAGGAATGCACTCACTTCCTCAGAGAGTCCTCAGAAATCAAGTCAGGTGCTTCGCAAGTGTTGGGATGTTTTTTCATCTTTATGCTGAGTCAAGCTTTAGTCCATGACTGTTGTGTATATCACTGGCCTCGCACTGAAAGGGCTTTGCACAAGAAACAGACTTTGCTGAGCTCATCACTGCAGCACTGAGCATAGTCCCACCTAATAGACTCTCTGAAGATCAAAAGAGCCTCTCGGAAACACTTGTCTAACAACCTTGTCTTCAGACCACTCTGAACCTTCCATGACCCTTACAAAACCCCTTCATTTTTTCTGCAGAGGCCTTCCAGGACACAGTCTGAGAACAAGAGGCAAGCCCCAGAAATGGGGGATACCGTGGCTGGACACAGACTATGGCTCTACTCTCTCTGATGACAAGAAGTAGGATGGGAAGAGCCCAGCTGAGCTCAAAACTAGACATTGTTTAAGATACCTTGTCGCTTCCAAACTGAGAAGATTTGATAGCAAAATCAATAAGGTACCTCAAATAAAAGCCCTGAAGTTAATTTTTGAAGCCATTTTTAAGGACAAACCAGTGCCAGATAAAGGAACAAGCCTCTGAAGACAGAGCACAGTTCTTGGATGTTTTGCTCCCAAATTGAATTATTCTTAAAGGGGGAAGGGAGTAACCTAAAGGCCTTTACAGGCCCTTTTTAAATGAGAGGATGTTTTTCATTTAACTTTCTGTAACAGAATAATTTGAAAATAACTGAGGAAACCATGTAATCCCAGATGGTCTGAGTTCTGTGTGCTCTTGTGAGGCTGCTGTGACTCCACTGCACTAAAAAAAGACATACATTATTCTGTAGCAATTGTCCATGACACTGAGGCTTACAACATAAATATTGCAATACCTCATCCCGTTTCTGTATGACACACCATGTTTTATTGCAGTAATGTCTTATAATAGATGAAGGTGCTGCAGGGTCCTGTTTGGCCAATTGCTATAGGACCCTGGAGTGTGCTTTCATAAGGAGGAAATATCTCCCACGGGAAGGGAGTTAAGATGAGGACTAGATGCCAGGAGAACCAACTAAAGGCTTCACGTGCAATCCTGGGCAAATACTACTGTGCCTCATCTTTCGCCAGCCCCTCCATTAAATGGGAGGTCTGTCCCCTCACTTGCAGATAGTGCTGGATGCAAGGTAATGGAGCACAGCCCTGCTCTGCACAGCAGAATGTCTCTAAATCAAGAAGCCAGTGTTTTTCGCCAACGTGACAGATTGAAAAATGCTTCTGGTACTTCCATGAGTGGGTTACTAAGCAACACTTTGGCTTCCAGGGAGTAACCGTGCTCGATGTCATCTCATGTGCCGGCAGCCTGACCATATCCCCAGCTGGAGCACTGGGGAAAGGAGGACGAGAGTGTGCCAGCAGCAAGGCTGCCTGGCTTCGCTGGCTGTAAAACAGGTTCCTTCAAGATGAGCTGTAACCACAAAGGAAAAATACCCCAGAGGTGACAACGGGCCCACTCATGGGGTGGCTAAAAAGCAAAGACATTGTCAGGACGTACCATTGGGAGCGAAGCAAAGCTTAGAACTTTTAAGCACCACTCGGTAAACCTATGGTATATCTTGGTCATGCAAACTTTCACTTCAGCCTGTCTCAGAGCAAATGATGCTGAAGAGGACTGACTCCGGGGACAGATGCTAAAAATGACAGGGGCTGGAAGAGATTTCCACATGAGGAGACAGAGAGCTCAAAAAGACTAGAATAGATTAGAAATGGGTAAGAGACGGGAGGTCAGAGCTGAGTGAAGTGAGGTCTGATACAGGAGAGGAAAATCATGCACTGCTGGCCACTGTTTCCTGAAATAGCAGCGAGGGGTTGTTTACAGAAAATCAAAAGGCAATACACTGAAAACTGATGAATCAAGTGCTAACTCCATGGAGCTAGAGAGAAATTTGCCCTGGTTGCTGACTGCTCCATCATTATCTTTTGCTGAGATTTCTCACTTTCCTTCTGAGCCTGTGACATAGCATCGCCAGAACCAGGCTGAGCCAGAACCGAGCGTCATCTGGGATAAAATGCCTATTCTCTTACGTGTGTTTGGTGTGCTCAACTATTAAGCAGCACACATCTTTTAATAAAGACTAAAGTTCAAGATTGCTTAGGCTGGGCCTCTTTAAGACACCAGGTCAGGCTCTTTCAGAGTATTGGTATTTTAGAGTATTTCACGTGTCAATAAATCCTGCTACAAATAGGATCGAGATTAAGTTGTAAAGGATGTTTTACCCTATTTTGTCAGAATGCTGACACACCTTGGCAAAACAAATAAGGTTTTCTCCCTCCTCCTCCTTCTTCAAAGTGAGTAACACTTATTATAGGACTCTAGATCTATTCCTGATAGGTGAGCAACATTTACAGTAAATAACATTAATATGATACACAAATACATGTATTTGTATATGTAACTTAAAGTATTCTTCTAATTAAAAATCAGTACTACAGCATCACACAGTAAGGCTCTGCCAATGTACTAATGGGAAAGTCACTATTTTAGGATCACGTCACTATTTTGAACATTTTTTAAGTGCACTTAGAAGTTGATAGCATCACAGCTTTTAGCTGAGAGATCCACTATGATGTCACAGATTTACCCTCTTTCTATTCCCCTTTTGAATAATGGGGACAATATTGTCCCGAAGTCAAACAAAGGATCAACAGCAAAGATCCTAACTCAGCCTTCCTCACACCCAGTTTCAGTTGTTGATGTTTTTCTCTGAAACCACTTCTAGTGGAAAAACCTGCACATACGAATGGTACAGTCAGGCTGAAATGGCAGATGAAGAGGAGGCACAGCAATAACTTAACATGTACATAAACTTCTGGATCTTTGGAGATCTGACTGTCTAGAGGAAAATTTACTTGAATGCTCTTGAGCCTCTCTTTATATCTCAAATTCAATGAAATAAATTATTCCCAGGCTTGTCCCCGTCATTTCTGACCTGAGCTGCAGTGCTGGATGACAGAGTAAACAGAAGCACCAAAAATGGCAAGTTATCAAAGTAAAGAGGAAATATTTCTCCCTGCATTTTAAAGAATATTTTGTAACTACAGAAGAGTCTATATGAAGTATTGCGTGAACTTAATGAGTTGGGATTAAGTCAGCACATGAGTTTGATCCCCTGAAGTGATCAAGGGTTTGTTGAACATTTCTAAGGGGGAGATAAAAGCTGGTGGTTCGGCTTGGACCTCTCTCTATTTCCAAATTGCTCCATATCCTTCAAATCAGCTTTGGTACACACTGTCTCTGAAATCCTGGAATATATTTTAATAGAAGAAAAAAAATGAGAATTAACAATGAAGGATATTCTATAATGAAGCTCAAAGGAGATGACATTTGGGAATTCCTCATATGTTTGCTAAGCCTTCCCAAAACGATGCAGAGGCACATCTCTTGTGTTATACTCCTAGGAGAGCTACGAAGGAAGAGGCCATTAGGCATAACATTGATGTCTCATCTTTACATTTTCAGCAGATATTTCCCTTTTAATATTGCTGGCACTGGCAGTGCATAGTGGACATCAAAATGCAGTCCTGAGTCCAGAAGCAGCAGATGTCTAGGCTAGGAACAGATCTATGCTCCAGCAGAGTTCATGGGCAGCAGGGGGTCTGGCCTTCCAGGCAGAAAAATCTTGAGGAATCTAAGAAAAATTCTTATGGCAACAGCAGGAAGAGTCCTACCCAAGGGGACAAAACCACAGACTGTGATATCTCACGCCCAAGTGAGATATGCTAGCAAAGACCCTTCAGACTGCAACAGAAAGGAGTGCTCTCCCAGCCAACCAATTCAATCATTCAAGACATGGAAAGGAGGTGAACATGAAATGGACTTGTCCTTCTTCATCACTCTTTCAGAAAGAATAAAGCCTGCCCTTCTCTCTCCTTGGCTTCTGAAAAGTGGGGAGAGAGGAAACGTTTCCTGAGTCACTGCAGAGGTGAAACCTATAGTTTGTTACAATGAACTGAATCAGATGGATGACTAGGCTGACAGGAGTCTGAAAGAAAATATCAATACCTGAAAAATCAGCAATTTTCAAGTATGAAGTGTTCTATTGTTAACTTCATGCACGCAAAGGGAGGTAAGCTGATCTGGAAATAGTAGTTTCCTCATTTCAAAACAGCAGTAACAATGTATATTCTAAATGCATGGCTGAATACTGTAATAATACTTTACATTTTCATCCAACGTGGCTGAAACACACACCAAACATTAATAAGCTATTGGTTTGATTCCCTGGCTGCAAAATGCCTGGCATTCTCACTGACATATATGCAATAAGAGGGTAAACCCTAAAAACCCTCCTGTCCCCCAGAATCAATTGCTGGTTTTTACCTTCTCCCCACCACAAGTTAAGTGCCTCAATGCACAGTGGTGGTGGGACTCACCAAAGACCCCAGCAGTGCAGCTGGAGAGATGGGACAGTAACACACCTCTCCCCTGCCCCATGCTAAGACTTGGCCATCAGCACAGCCACGTTGTGCTTGCACATCTTCCAGCCCGGCTCTTCCAAGAGAGCCACCATCCCCTGAGGGCCAGGGACACTGCCTGGCAGTGTCGGTCATGCTTGCCCTTGTCTGCAGCATGGTGAGATCCTGCATCTCCACTGTCACCAGGGCAGGGGACAGAGCTGGGACAGCATCAGCACTTTCTCTGCAGAACTGCACCCCAGGAGCAGGGACTTGATGCTGTGGCCCCAGTTGATGGCACCAGCACTGGTAGAAAGCAGGTGTCCCAAGCCTTCACTGCCATGGGAATGTGATAGGGAGTGGGTTGGGCAGCTGCACTTACAAATCAGTCTCCTTCAGACCAGAGACCTTCCCCTTCTCCTCTCCCTTCCCCTCCAGCAAAACAGAGTTTACTCATGTAAACCAGACCGGGTTTGGTGTCTGCCCTGAAAAGCCATTTAACTACTGCTGGAGCTGGAGGTCATTGTTAATAATTATATCACCATTGAAGATGGATTTGGCTGCCTGCCAGTCCCAGCTCCTGTCCTCTTTGACCAGAGGAGAATCACAGCCACAGTAACTAAAACTTTTCATTTCCTTTGCAAGGTCTTGGACCTCCAGCATCCAACTCCTGGCTTGTCATGTGCTCCCATCTCCCTGGGCAGTGTCACGGGCCTGTGGCTGGCAGAAGGAAATGACGCAAGGAACATCGTGGGAGAATTGGCTCTGCTTGCTCTGCCGCAGCCTGGGACTGCAGCGCTGTGGCACACGGCAGCACTCAGAGCTTGCAGGTGGTTGGTGAGCTCCAAGTGCTCTTCAAAAGCAGCTAAGAATTGCCATCCTGCCTTTTCTCCAGAAGTGACGCACAGAGAGCCTGGGTACCTGCCCACAGTGGTGCTACCATCCCTGCTATAAGTGGAAATAAACCCTACACTTTCTAACTCCAGTTAGGTGCAGCGAATTATCACCCTTCCAGAGGACCTCAGAGCAGCTCTAGCTCTCCACACTGGTGAGAAGCTGGACAACCAGCAGCTCTGCTGAACAGACTGTCTCCCTTTTGGGTCAGCTGCTGTTAACCGAGACCTAAGTTTAGTAATAAACCCATAAGCATCTCTGCCTGTTTGGCTGCAGGTTGTTTCTACAGACACTTCTTGTTGTGGGGGTCAGGGCAGGAAAGGGCCAGCACCTGCCTGCTCCTGCCCTGGCACTGGTGGTCACCCTGACCAGATGCCTGAAGAAAACTAACCCATATTTCCCTTGTCCTGCCATCTAGTATATCATGCAACAAAAATATGAGATGTCAGATCATAACAAACCCAGAACTGGCCGGAGAAGGGAGTTTTCCTGTTCTTTCTGCCTGCCTCTCTCCACAGAACTTACTTTCACAAAAACATAGTTCTGGTTAAGTGTTAAAATTTGAAGTGAGGAACTCCTCTTGTCCAATCCACAGCCTCCCGTAACAAAATTGACAAGACAACCCAGCTTTTAATCATCCTCTCCGTAAGATTTGCATTTTCTGCTCTGCCAGACTGGCGCCAAATTTTTCCCAATATAGTCTCTTTTGCTCTGTCCATTTATATATATATATATATATATTGCAAAACCATAAAGCATTTCCTCCTCCTGCTCTCAAAGACAGTTTTACAGACTAACAGTTGGTGTTTCCAACTGATTAGATAGACAAACAGACAAGTAAGATGTCTCACTCTAAGAAAGCGTTCCTAGCATTTTTCTCCATTTTATTTATCTTCTTTTACTTTTAGATGAACCAGTTGCATCATGTTAAAGATTCCTATTACTCCATAGCTGCTAATGCAATTTCTAGACATGGTGGAGCTGAATTAACCAGATACACAGTGGCAGACACGACATTAAATTGCAAAATATGGAAAATTTCAGTTCAGATAGACCTGAAATACTTTTGAGCTCCATATTAAATAGTTTATGTCAAATGAATGCTATTTAACATTTTAATTTTGAAATTAACTTTGAAATTCAAATAGTGAAGAGATTCATTCTAAAAAGACTGAAACAAGCATTTTTAACTCTTCTAATATTCCCCTCATATTTTTTGTGTGAAATAATTTGCCACATTGAACTTGTGTACATGAATAATTGCGGTTCCCCGAAAAGCACATTTTTTATAAACAAATGTATTCCACACGGAAAAATCATGCCAAGCTCTACCTGGAATTTCCTTGCGCACAACGCACACTATCCCTCCAGCAGTGACAAGCTTAATTAATTCAAACCCCATCCACTCCTCACCTCCTAAATGACCCCTGTCAAAACACATGCTGTAGGTGTAAAGAACATGCAACAGTCCCACAACACTACACGGTGTGGGAAAGTCTTCCTCTAGGGCAGAATTTACTAAAGTCCTTTGAAAGAAAGCTAAGACATAACGATTTCAAAGTTTAGAGCAACGATTCCTTCAAAAGAACACACGTAATGGTGGCTTTCCTAGCTCAAGAGCTAGCCTAAGGTATGTTTATAGAAACGCTGTAAACTCAGTCCAAAGACACATCTGTGGAAGTACAGTTTGGAGGCAGAATGGGATCCATCTCATGTTTGTCAAAGGTGTTGCCTTTGCTCAGCTACAGGGGAGGCTCTGTGATGGTAATGTGAGCTCACCCTCTCAGTGGTATGACTGAGAGGGTGACGCATCCCCATTTTATGACCATTTCTCCACCTGTCTGCTTTCCAAGCCTGCATCTGCAGCAGCTGCCCTCCTCAGCCAGTCTTCCCATCATGGGGTAGAAAACTGGGACAACACAGCACACAAATATGATGGAGGGAGAGCCAGAAACCAAGACATGGTTTCACGCAATATAGTCTGAATGGTTCCATTTCTGGAACAATTTGAGGTAACACCATTGTAGCTGCTGTCGTGGGCGTGAAAGAGGTAATGCGCAATTTACTGCATCAGTAAAGGCAATTTTCTATAACTAACCTTTTTTAGGTTCACAGAATCACAGACTGGTAGTGGTTGGAAGGGGCCTCTGGAGATCATCAGTCCAACCCCCCTGCCAGAGGAGGTTCACCTGGAGCAGGTTGCACAGGAACGTGTCCAGGCGAGTTTTGAAAGTCTCCAGAGAAGGAGACTTCAGAACCTCTCTGGGCAGCCTGTTCCAGGGCTCCATCACCCAGGGCAGGTTAAAAATGAGAAGAAATGAGAATGAATATGTTTAGCTAACACACTTTAAGGGCATTATGCAGATACAGCTTGTATTTAAATACATCTTCCCCCACAGTAAACATATGTTTTTATAATAAGGACAGGAAGAACAATTACATCATCCAGCCTGACTTCCTTTATAACACAAGTCTTTTTCTGTCAGACATTCCTGTGATTAACTAAGATTGTGTTTAATTAAAATACATCTTCTGGGAAGCTGCCCATTCTTGATTTGCAGACTTCAAGGGATGCAGTATCTACCATCTCCCATGGTAGTTTTCCCTGATTTGTGCTAAAATATTGTCTGCCTTGCCTACAGAGAAGAGTTTGAAATCTGCCAGGGTCTCATCACCTCAGGGACTGCCAAGAAACTTGCACATCCTGCCATAACAAGAGAGAGCGAGCAGCAAACAAAGCCAGAGTCCTCATGTTGTTTACTGCCCAGACCAGATCGTTGCAATGAGCGATTTCAAGATTTTCCTGACAGCAGATGGTGTTGCCCAAGTCGCTCATCCCAGTGACCAGGCAGCAAGGCCATCCCCAGGGGGGTACCAGGTGACAGGGAATCAGTTATCAGAGCTTCTAAACTCCTTTTCCTCACTCCCATAGCCACAACCTCTCCACATTGGGTAAAGCAGGTACAGCATTGCTCACTTGGTGAATGGATTAATATTTCTGAAGTGTGTCAAGATGTATGGCTCTGAATGGATGCTAAAAATGTCACTGAGAGGTCCGTTCCAGCCCCTTATCTTAGACTGAGCTAATGAAGAAGGGAGACTGTAGCTGGAGGAAGTTCTCAGCATGGGAGAGCTTACATACCATCTGCTGCTGAAGTTACCTGGAGCTGCCTGTCTACACAGCGACAAAGCACAAAGCTGGAGAGATGAAAGGCAGCTGGACCTCTGCGGGTAAGTGCCCTGTTACACTGATCTCAAAAGGCAAACAACGTTTTGCCACTGAAGATCTAGCAATCTCTCCTTCCGTCATACCTCATTAGTGATGAAACTTCAGCAAAGCAGGAATATTTCCAAACATGAAAGACGCTGTTCACTGCAAAATGGTTGTGGGAGGAGAAAACAGTCAGCACTATGGATCAAAACCACAAAACAGGGAAGCAGGTGCGCATGCAGAGCACAGCTCACTCAGCGATGTCTCTGTCACAGGAATGGAGAGCACCGCCCTTCTGCACCAGCCAGTCCCACCAACAGGGCTACCTGAGACTTGCATAAGGAGCCACCACTGTCTGCTTAACACACAGGCTAAATCAATATGCATTTTCCTCTCCGTTTGGTAATGCAGACAACGGTCCATTCCTCTCCTAAGGTCAATGCAAATACCAGGAAACTGGAAGGTAATGGCCACTTTTATGATGGAGCTCCATAAACCTAGCAGACCTGGTAGCTGAGCACCAACCCAAACACTAACCCACCTCTTCTCACACACTTCTCATCTACAGTCCCTCTGGCCAAAACACTCACTTTCCATGCCCAGCAGTGTCTCTGCTGAATTGTGCTCCTGGCCACAGCAGCAACAGGACGATGGTCCCAAAATGCCAGGTCAACAGAGTTTGACCACACCAACAGATGGGTGCAAATGCTCACGTGGATGAGCTGTGGCCCCCCAGTGCTCCCCAGAGCAATTCCACACCGGGAGTAAGAAGCTTCATTTTACATTTTTCCTAGAGCTTTGTCCCAACAGGTACCAGACACCCTACGCAGGTCCACAGGCTCCTGCTTTACTCTCCTCACACCTGACACTCAAATTTCTTTTACTCTTGGCTCATCTGAGGGGCTATCACATGGAAAGCCTAAGGTACTGAATGAATTTCACAGGTCGCTAGTGCAGCTGCTCCAGGAGAGATCTGGTCCAATACGACTAGGATAAATACTTTCTAAATCTTTTTCTAACAGGTTAAACCACTCGTGATGCAGCCTGAGAAGAGGCTGTGACAGTACACGGGAGAATCCAGCAGCTGAGATGGCTACTCTCAGCAAGCAAGCTGAACAGAATGCAAAAGGTGAACAAACCATCTAAATAATGAAGGAAAGTGCATTAGGTCAGTATAGCTCATTCTAACTAAGTGTAATTAGCAGGAGAAGGAAGAAAAATTAGCTCACCAATAATCTTTCATAATGTCCTTTCAAGTGTTCAGGGACATTTAATTTTGTGGAAATGTTTCAACCAATATGAATACGCCAAATATAATTTTCGGTGTCCTTACCTACTTGTACAAGCAACCTGAGTCACATGCTGCTTGGGACTCTCATAAATTTATATTATAAACCCACTTAAATCTATGCATAAAAAGTAATATACATCATACCCAAGAAAATCGTCATTCTTGGCTACCTGGCAGTTTGGGGACTTGCAGGTTTTTAACCTTAAAGATGTATCTGGTAGAAATTCTTTAATGTACTCACTTGTCCTCCTAGTGATGACTTAAATTATTCAAAGGGACACAAATATAATAATATTTTTTTCCAATTGATGCTCTTGCTTAATGTTTCTTCATTTCACATGTAGAGGTTTGTTTATAGTACAACTGTTTCTATTTGAATTTTAAAACCATTATTAAAATATCTCTGTCCCTATTAGGTTCAGTAAGTTATTCCTTTCTTTAGAGCTCAGGAAGGTTTTTTGACAAATTATCACATCTGCCAAAAATGTGGTTGTAGAGAACTTGGGGGCAAAATTATTTGAAAATTCAGCTCAATCTTGATAAGTACTTTGATAAAAACCAGAAAGACTTTGGAAATGATGGAAGCCCTGATTAGGCCATTCCTGGATTAAAACACAACTTTAAGTTGCAGAACATTTTAGTTCAGAAACCTCAAAAAATAAATCAAAAATGCTTCATTTGATGCTAAGCTAAAGCTCCTCCTTTTTGCAGCTTACTTTAGATTGCTCAGAAAACTGATAATTTTACTTTCCATGACCAACTGAAGATGACATTGATCTTTTGTTCGATTTTCTGAGCTAAACAGCACGTCAGTTACATACATGACCATTCACAATTTTCTGAACAAAAATACAATGGTGAATCTGGACTGGCCACTGGCACTGCAGTGGGACAGCGTGCATGAGGGTCCTGAAATACCAACGGCTTTTCTGAGCATCTGTGTGCGCACACAGGTACTGTTCTTCCTTCCCAGACACTAAAGCCAGATTTCTAAAGATCTGCCAAACCAAAGCATTTGATCCAAGTGAGAAAGTGTCACCCCAAAAATTTTGATCAGTGCTTCTCTCAATGACAACGCTTTGTTCATGACCTGGGACATATTGAACTAATGCAACTCTCAAAGTCCCCCCATGAATACAGAGTGATTGCAGTAAAGAGATTTCCAGTCAAGCCTGTGAAGAGAAACAACTGGTGCTGCTCCCAACCAAAGTACTCACCACTAATTCCTTGGGAGATATCTTACTACTTTTCCTTTAAAAAGAAGACTAAACGGAAAGCATAAGGCCACACAAAACTGACTTCTCCATGTCGATACAACAACTCTCCCCCTTCTATAATGTGTGTGAGCCCATAACAGCAAACAGCAACCATGCAGAGCAGTGAAGAGATTTCATCTGGAGCATCAGGAAAGTACACGGTCCTTCTAGTAGAGGCCAGGAGGTATGGCCTTAGTGACAGTGAATACCACAGATACCTCTTCCTGTATTTGTGTCCGTTCGTTTTGATGTGGGTTGTGTCTTTGTGTTCTGGGTGGGAATTGTGTGCTGGTATGGCAACACCAGGAGCAAAGTGTTTCTTGACTGCTGGAGCTCCTCAGGCCTGGAAGCCAAAAGCTGATGCTCTTTCTCTGAGCAGCTCCCGGCACAAATGACAACTCCAGCTCCCTGCAAATGAAGAAATCCTTCTTATAGGAACGACATCAAAACCAGGCACTCAGAGTTTATGTCAAGATCAGCTTGAATAGGATAGCAAACATTCCTAACACTGGAACGGGCTGTATTTTTCAGAGGCAGGCTCTGCTGCCCTTGGTGTTGCGTACATAGGCTACACACAAGGGAAAAGCACAGCTGGGGCGTGCATCGTCACTAGGTGTTTAATAAAACACTTCCCAGACAAACAGAAACCTGTAGCTAATTATTAGCTGCATTTCAAAATTTCCCCCTCTGGATTTAGTTTCCTCTTTATCAAAGTTGCAAACATTTAGCTCCTGAATGTACGATTGATCTGCAATTATTTTTGTCTCCTCTCTCATGTAAACCACAGTTATTTGCACTCGCATGTTTCCTTCTCTAGTTCTACTGCTCTCTGCAGATTTTAGCCAGAGAATCAATAATGGTTCTTCTGCTCCAGAATCAACTGACAAACTACAACCAGTTGTAGTGTACTCAGAGGACACAACTACATACAAAGTGTGTAAAGTACAGACCATAAAAAACTCTGAGAATCACAGAACTGTCTATATTGGAAAAGACCTTTAAGATCATCAAGTCCAATCATTAACCTAAACACTGACAAGTCCTTGACTAAACCACATCCCTAAGCACTACATCTGTATGTCTTAAATCCCACCAGGGATGGGGACTCCAACACTGCCCTGGGCAACCAGTTCCAGTGCCTGATAACCCTTTCAGTAAAGAAATTCCTCCTAATATCCAACCTAAGCTTCCCTTGGTGCAACTTGTGGCCATTTCCTCTTGTCCTATTACTTTTTACTTGCTTGAACAGACCGATCCCCACTTCTCTACAACCTCCTTTCAGGTAGTTGTAGAGAGTGATAAGGTCTCCACCTCTCACCCTTCCAAGGCACAGACAGACCAGAGAACAGAAAGATCATTCCTCTTAATCCAGTCTCCTGAAAACAGACTCTCAGCTAGTCCAGAGAGGACCTCCCTGTCTGGGGCTTTCTCTCTGGGACTTTGACTTCTTGGGAAGTCCAAAGTCACAGTTCACAGGAGCTCAATACTGTTGACTAAATTGAGGTGTCCAATGCCATCCAGCACATCTAGAGTTACCTATGACCTGCAAAAGAGTCATGTTCTGGAAGAGGAGCTGGAGATCAGGGAAGATTGAATAGGCCATTTCAGATCACACTAGGCCTCCACGTCCATTGATTTTCTTCCTTTCCAGTGCTACCTGCCTCTGCTTCACTACTGCTTCCTTAACCCTGCATGGGCCTGGCTAACTTTCTGCAATCCTTCCCTTCTCTATGAGGACTTTATGGTGATTTTCAACAATTTCCAACACATGTTACCTTCTGGGGGCTCAAAGACTGGTGGATTCAAGCAATACATGTGATAGCCACGGTCACAGTCATCACAGAAGAGCAGCTGGTCCTGAGGCAGGGTTGTTGGGGAGACAGTAGGGAAACAGCGAGAGAAGGAGAAGAGAGAAAATGATGTAAATTAGTCTCTTGCCAAGATGAAAACATAAGCACAGTAACCAGTAGTGCTCAGCTAGGACTGCAGAGCTGCAACAGAGATTATTGGGAATGTAAAAGGCTACAGGCTTCGTGTTTGTGCATCCACAACCAACCACCATATTTCTGAGAGGCTGCAGAGAGCCCTTCTCATCACAAAGGCAGTTTAATTTCTAACTGGAAAGTCTCTCTGAGAGGTGGAGGATTTCCTCTTCAAAGTGGCCTCCATGACACAGGAGTAAAAGCTGTCAGGTCTGCGATATGATGTACTGAGAGAAGAGGACATTCTTTGCTGGGCTTCAGTGTGACCACTGCTGGATCTCGGCCCTTCAGGGGAAACCTTTCTCATCAAAAGCCTGGACTTATCCAGTTCTCCAGAACTCAGCTGAGTGAAACAGATGGAAATGACATGATCCCACCATCGTTCATATATTTTTGGGTAAAAAAGCTAAAGTATCTTGTGATTGCTAACACAGAACCAATCCCTGTTTTTGGATTTCCTTGTTTACTGCTAAAGCAAAAAACAAAAACAAAAACCTCAGGCTTCAAATTTATTGGGCTATAGGGAATGTAGTGTTAGGTAATCACCTCCAAAGTTCTCCAGTCACTGTCAATTCTCCAAATTCCTCACAGACTACCAATGGCCCTTAGCATCAGATTTTAGCTGGAAACCCCACAGAAAGGACACTGCTCAGCTGCAGGCTGGTTTGGAAATCACCGGGATAAGTGAATAGGTGACTAGAGAGGCCTGGGAACCCCAGTTCAAATGCCTTCATGTTTCCCAAGTCTTGTAATAAAGATTAAAAAATCATGCCAAGAAAGTAAGCAAAATCAGGGACAGAAGAAACGTACCTGTCATCTTTCGGGTTAGCACCCATTCACACCTACTCCTGACTACCGCATTGATACTACTACCCTCTTCCAGCTCCCTGCTTATGGCCTCCAGCTAATTTCTCTTGAATAGGCACACAAACCGCAAGTTTTAAGTGGCCCTATATGATACCTGTGGTAATTTCAGCAGAGATGGACAGGTGAATGGGGGCACTGGGGAGAAACCCATCTTTACTCTCAGGAGTGGCTCTTCCTCAGACGTGTACTGAAGCAGCAGCAAAGCCATGACCCACACTATCGCCACGTGCTCCTCAAGGGCAGGCATGACAGTAGCAGCGACACTTATTTGCACGAAAAGGTAAATGAACTCACATCATTCTCAGAGGTCCCACAAAGGCTGCAGGATTTGCACTCAATGCACTGCCACTGATAGGTTTTAACAGCCTCAGTCATGTTTGTGGTGAACTGCAGGCAGGTCGGGTGTCCTGAGGAAGATTGGAAACAACTGTCATTGTTAAGGCTCACTTATTGCTTCTCATTAACCGGTATTAAATTTGGGAACAAAACGCACATGGACATGGACTGATCACAACATGGGCTGCAACTAACAAATACCAAAGAGGAAAGCAGGCATTAACCCTTTCGCTGCCGGGCACAAGAGAAAATCAGAGTCATCCCCACCCGTTCCCCATTGGCAAAGCAGTTTTACTCAGAGCTCTTAAAAATGGTTTGGCTTTGGGTTTGGATTTTGTGGGGATTTTTTTTTTTTAAAGAAAACAAGAGAAAGGATGAAATCAGAAACAAAGCCAATTTCAGAGAGACTCCATCCATCCTAACAGAAATCAGCGTACAGTTTCAATTAGCGTTGTTTCGACCAGACTGAAAGACCTAGTGGAAATGAGGTTTTTCTCCACTTCAGAGCTTCCTTTCCTGGTGTCCAAATGGGTGGAGCAATTCTGTAAACTTTGCCCAAATGGTAGCAGTAGTATACAGAGAAGAAGCAAGACAGGATGGAGGGATATAGCTTTTGATGTTTTTAAGAGCTCTGCCGCTAAAGTTGGTTGGCACAGAAGAAACCAAAGTGCACAGCTAACCTTCCAGGATCAAAACAAGAAACCGAAAGGAAAAAACCCCAAGCCAACTCCCACAAGGAACTAAATGAAAGGAATAAAGAAGGGAAAGCTAGCAGAACAGTCACATCTAATCGGGAAGGACAAGTTGCCAGAGTTACAACCCCCACCCCTACATGCGTGTCGACTCCAGCTTTGCAAAACAGCAGTATCACAGTAGCAGGGTCAGCAATGGGCTTTCTGGAGGGGAAAGTACAAACAAACAAACAAACCAAAGGTAGGATCAGTGTTCCTTCTGCAAAACAAAACAAGAAAAAAATACCGCTGAAATAAAGTGCTGCACTCCCAAACCACCCCTATCAGGCTGAGGCAGTCCCTTAATGACCTGCAATAAGCTACTGTTTGCCTTCTTGGAAAGCCCCGTATTTAGCATCCCTCTCTGACACATACAAGCATCAACACTGTGGGCAGGGGCCATGGGACAGAGGTAGTCAACTGCTCATCTCTAGAAAAACTAGAAATATGGGTACACACACCCAGCACTATGTGTGCTACTTCTAGAAACTTACACCATCAGATGAGTGGGTTTCTTTCCACCTCTAGCCATTCTCCTATCCTTAGACTACAGCCAATGGGTAGGAAAAAGTCTTTCCCACCCCAAGTGTCTTTTTAAGAGTGGAGAACGAAAGGTTGCTTCTCCAATAAGAAAAAAAGGCATGGCTACATTAGATGTGGGCATAGATGTGTTATCTTCATTACCAGATCTATCAGCGGTATTTTGCTGTGTTGTCACATTACCCATCATCACCCTACAAGAAGCTTCTGTGATTTTCTAGCTAGCGAAGCAAACAGTTGCTGGGAATTGCTGGATGAGGCAATAATGCTGTAAGGAATATATTTCCTTTATGTGCCCACGATACCACTGAATACTGGAATAAGGATTTTTGTTCTCCAGTTATATTCGCGTGGTTGTGATACAAGAACTAAGCGTATCCAGCAAAGAAATGTGTGTACATAAGTTATTAAGGAAATTGAATAGAAAATAAAGGAGATATTTAAGGAAGGAGGGATCAGTGACATTGCTCATATCGCTCTTAAGCCTTTGAATAAAGAAATGTTTTGACAGTACTGATGAGCTGAGATGGGCTAAGAAGATCACTGGGCTTTGGAGCCCTTGAAATGTCAGCACAAAACAAGAGTCAGATTTTACTAAGATTTACAGTGGACCAAGTCCAAGCTAAAGTTCTGGGGACCTTGAAACTGCAACTCTGCAGAAGGAGATGTGACATGGTATCTTTTCTTTCTGAGAGGGCGTCGTATAATTTCTGATACTACCAAACTAGCAGAACCTGACATGACACTGAAATGTTCCTCCGGATCTGATTTACAGCAAAAGCAGAACCTCATTCCAGCACCAGTAAATAGAATAAATGTGCCACACTACACATCAGGGAGGAATTCATCCCAACAGCAGAGAGTCAGCTTCCAGAAAGGTTGTACTGTGCTGGAATATATCACAGAAAACAACTCATACACGGAAGCGAGTTAATCAGAGAGTTAAATAGCTTCAGTCACATTTGAAAAGTAACAGAAAGAATGGAATCAAACTTACAAAAATAAATCACAGCTAAATGCATACGTGCATTCATGTGCTCACTTGCCTGTGTACACACATTGCTCATTGCAGAGACTCGAGCTACAGACTCTCCCTTTCTCGAACAACATGAAGGTCAGGTTCTGTTCACTACTTTATCTCTGTCCCTTTGCAGCCATTCCTGCTCTCTCCCAGCTATCAGTCTTGACTGTCTCATTCCTCATTTGCCTCAAAAACACCTCTGCAGATTTTCTGTGCTGCATCTCGCATCGATGGTGTCTCATCCTTGAAGTGACCCATCCTATTCTGCAGAGCCCTTCTTAAGGACCACACCTACCACGAGCCTAAAAGAAATGGGCTATCGTGGGCTGAGGATTGATTAGAAAATGTCAATAGTGGAGCAAGGGCCATGGTGGTTTCTTTTAGTAGCGATGCAGAAATATTTTGCAAAAAATATACCAATTTATTCACTCCATTGGGCTCTCTCCAAATGCTGTGACTACAAAAGAGTCCAGCAAATGCCCACAGTCATGTCTGTGTAGCCACAGATTGCTCTCTGTTAGCCCAGGGCTTATAGTATGTCTAAGGGAAAAGGAAGATCTTGTGGACTTGTCTTTCTTCAGCCTCCAGGTTAGATCCTCTTTCACATTAAACAACATGCCTTGTGGTACCATGACCCCAACCCAATGTCACTGGAAAGACTATTTTTACTTATGCCAGCAGCATGATGAGGCACTGTAGCATATGGCACGCATGTTAATAGATACTCAAAACATTAAAATTCTTTTTCCTGCCCTCCCTGCTCTCCTTCTCTATAATCTCTCTCTTTTTCCTGCAACTCTGGTTCAAAACCCAGTGTTTTTCACAACCTATGAGAAAATTCACACATCCAAGACTTCCTGGAGCGGTGTTAGTGAACACCAACCCTGCTCCACATCACAGCACTTCTTGCCATGCCCTCTGTGGCAGAATACCTGAAGACAAAGCCCCGTAGCTGTATATGGCAGGCTACTATAGGTATATTCAAATTCTCTTTAAAAAGAAAAAAAAAGGCTAGTTGAGCTCGCAAACAATTCTGGTTTTACGTAAAGGGCAGTCCAAAATATGGTTCAAGTTACACACTCTATGGTAGCACATGAGCCAGAAAGCTGAAAGTCTTTCTTGCTTAATTTCATCCCTTATGTGGTCAAGACGAAGAAACAGTCTTATTTTGCTAATCTTATGGCAATCAGCATTTGCTATGGCGAAGGTGTGCAGCAAAGAACCTGCAGCTGGGACTCAGTTAATCATTCAGGCGGTGGCTCAGCCCTGGCAAACCCTGGATCACTCTCACATGTCTGTATCAGCTCCGCAGATCTAACAGAGGGAAGAAGTAACACATATTTATGGTGTCACTGAAGTCAATAGACAGATCTCTAAAATATACCTCGGGAGCAGTTCTGTTGAAGGAGAAGGTGATATGTTAACATCAACAGCTTCTAATCTACCATAACTATTCTCTATCTAAACTTTTGCTACACCGCAATAGCTATAAACAACATAGTCAATAAAACTTTTGGTGAGAAGGTTTCCAACAGCTCATCCCTTTGTCTTAAAGCAGTATTTTAAAGAATACATCAGGTCTGAAAGCTCCCTCATCTTTGTCGAAACTCACCTCTGGATCTGAACCCTGCGACTGAGACCATATTTTATAGTGACACTCGATTTTCACATGCCACTGGCTTTAATTGTACACTATGTCCACCAGACATCTGGTCAAAGGAGTAAAGGGTGAGCACATTCAGAGACCATTTCTTGCCTCCTGTGCCCGGTGCAATGCGGGCTGGCGGTAAGGAGAATTTTAACATAAATATCCAAAAAACAAAAATAAAAAAAAATAATCTAAAAGTCTCTTCTGCTTACACTGGCTCTATAACACTAAAGACCAAAACTGACATTAAAGGGCAGGAGCAATCTGCTGCTCCCAGGCACTCTGTGACCAGTGGAGGCCTTGGAACGGCTCATTAGTGCTTCTTCAATAATGGATTCTGCATTGCAAGATTAATTGCAGCCATGTGCTCCGTCACACCCGCCACAGACTATTTAAGTTAACAATCCAATCAATAACCTTTCTCAAACAAAGGCAGAGATTATCTTGAGGAAAAAAAAAAATAAGCAAAGAGTCCTTTCTTAAAACAAATGTGAAATTATTTGTACAGAGTAAAAAAGGAATTTTCACCCAGTTTCCAATTCTTTCCCTTATCTTTACTGTGTAGTGGTAAGCTTTTTCATCAATAGCATAATGAACATCCACAGGGCTCCTGGCTATATCACATCAGAATTTATTCTGTAAAGAATTCAGGTCTTTAAACAACTATAAATACATATTACAGATATAATGACCTATGTCACAGGAACCCCATCCAAATAATGGAAGTTTTACATGCAAAGAAACTGAGAATTTCCTCCTGCTAAGACTGAATAAAGATTGCTGTGACCACTGCCATCATTAGACAGAATTATTCTGTTATTCATACAAAAGAAGGGAAAAGTAACTTGTAATTCTAATAAGGAATATGAATTTACAGTTATGATATAAAAATTTAGCCTTCATTTGCCTGTCTAAGAAGGCATGCTTACAGATATTTAGTGGCAACCACAGACCGATTAGAAAGGGCCCTTAAAAACTCAGACAATCCAAGCACAGCAAAGGGCTTGGCTCTGCTGGAATCCCAGGGCTCAAGGAGCTGCAACTCTCAGAAAAAAAGACTAAATAGGGATGAGGGGAGCTCTTGGCATTTTCCTGGCCCTTCCCATCTTGCAAAGTCCAGGAGTTACGATGCAGGGACATACGCCTGCCTGCCCAAACGGCGGTAGTCATAAACAGAAGCCTTCAGAAGTGTTTGTGAGGTGAGGATCCACAGCACCACCTGCCACGGTACCTCTGAGTTACAGGGAAGCAGGAGTATTTCATTATAGAAAAACACAACAGCTTTCCCAGCAGCCAACTCTGGGGTAGGTGTCAGAGGCTGCAGGTGAAGAGCTCTTGTCTCACCCTCTTCGGCACAGAGCCCTGCTGAATCCAGCTTCTTAAGAAAACCAACCAAAGAAAAAAAGCAAGTCTCATTCAAAGGCACCGTTGGGTTTTATTACTATTAGACAGAAGAGGAGGAGAGGAAATATTACCATTGTGAATTTCTACATCCTGATGGAAATGAGAAAACCTGGCTGTTTCTCCCAGTGTTCCAGCACCACCAACTCTGCTAGAGAAGTGAATCCAAAAGGACTCCAGGACCTCAGTGAAGGCTGGTCAGTCTGATTTGGTCAGAGATCAGCGTTCCTCTGATCTAACATGCTGCAATGTGCCAGTAATTGTGGAAGAATTACTGCCTTTAATAACGGATGGAGCTCTGAAACCATCCAGCTGTAGAAGATCTTATAGTTCCTATTAATTCATTTCCTGGCCCTATAGTCATTCTGGCCAGCATGGACAGAGCTTAAACCAAGCCCGTGGAAAGGGCAGGGGCACTCTGCTGCATTAGCAGCCGGGACTGGCAGCCAGCTGCACACAGGAGCTGGTGGTTTGCTTCTCAGTACTGCCAGTTCCAGTGGAAAAAGAGACATAAATCACAGGCAATTGCTCGAATATTCGGCAGTGGTAGAAGAGAGCCTGCTTTAATTGCTCACCCAAGGGACAAATAAAAACCCTGTGCAAAAGAGAGCGGTTCAGTCCCAGTTGCAGTTAGGCAGGTGTAGCTGGAGTCAATGGGAACTGAAAGCAGGACAGAGCTGTGTTTGGAAGCAGTTAAAGCTGGAGATGTCGAGGAAGCTATAAAATGGTGGTGTGTGGAAGGTGGCACTTGCAGCTCGCTCTCCGGCACTACCCTGCTGCTGCTGTAGCCCTGCAAGCACCAAAGGGCATGGGGGAAAATGAGCTCCTATCAAATATTCCTCATCTCAAGGCACTCCCTGCAAAATGTGGTTGCCTGAGGAAAGTCTGCCCAGCTTTGGGCAGACTTGCTCCCAGCTTTGACCCTACAATGCCACATAATTTCCTCTGAAATGTTTTTAAGTATCAAGAGCATCAGCTAGGACAAAGAGCCTGGGCTCTAGAGGGTACCTCGAGAGCAGAGCTTGGCTCAAAGGCTGCTCACACGCATAAACAAAATGAAGGGTCTGTGCATACACAGACTCACGTGCACCCAGGGAGATTAGTCGCAGACAAGGCAGAGTGACTCCGTCTGGCACGAGCCGGCAGAAGGAGCTGGGTGGGATTTGGGGATGACCTCCAGAGCACACAGCGAGAAGCCAGGAGCAAGATATTTTTGGGCGTCCTAATGGTTTGTTTGTCAAATCACTCTCTCCCCACACACCATCCCCGCTTAGAGGCAGATGCCACGAGTCTTACGGGAAAACTACTCGAGAAATGTTTTAAACCAGTTTTACTGTGATAGGTTTGTGTGTGCCCTTCCCTGCACAGCTCCCCTTCCTCAGCATCCACACTCCAGCCACACGTACGTATCTTAGCAAGGAGAGATGAAAAACAGAAGTTACAGATTTTAAAAGCCTCTAAAAACTGCCGACAATTAACTTTGGCGTATACAAATCACCGCCCTGGGAGAACACCCCGATTTGGAGTGGTGATGCCGCAGCCAGGCTGTCTGCTTGGGGCTTGGGTTTGCCAGAGGAAGGATGAGCCCTGCTGGGGTACCGGCTGCTGTGTGGGTGTCCCCATCTGGCCAGGCACATCTGTCCCCCAAAAGTGCCTGGGACAGGCACCTCCATTTCATATCTCCCAGGAGTTTGGGCTGGGGCAGATCTGGGGCATAGCCTTGATCCTCTGTCTACCCCTCCGAGCCTGAGCAGCAAAGATTCAAGCACACGCCTGACACGCCGCTCAGCAAAGCTGCCGTGATAATGCAGAAGGAAGGTGGCAAACCAGGCTCTGGGCATTTGCAACCTGGGGATCAGAAATGGCCCCCAAGCTTAAAGCCAAAGGCAATGCTACACGCAAGCAATGTCCCGTCTCAAAACCAGCCAGCACTCTGCTCCCTCCTCATCCAGACCGGCCCCCATTAGCCACTGTTGGCCGCTAGACAAAATGGCTATTTCTTGCCTAAGAAAAATAATGTGGAAGCACTCAAATAACCTTGCACTGAAGCATCAGCTTGTTAATGCACTGGTAAGTCATGCCAGCGCTGTACAATTCCTGAGGGTGAATTAGGTCAGAGTGACCTCCAGAAAACCCACCAGGCTGCATTGCTTCGCGCCGCATTATGGGTAACGATCTGCTAATTGCCAGGAGGCACTTGGGCTGCTTACCAACACCAACAGGAAGGAAACCTGCCTGCAGGCACCGCACGGACTCCATATGCCAGGGACATAGTCCTAATGATGAGAATAAACCCATTTATGGAGCGGGAACTGGCCAGGAGGACAGGCACCGAATGCTAATGCTGCCCAGCAGGTACATCTCACAGAGGTCGGCTCTCTGAGTTCCCCCCCACCAATATCGCCTGGGCAAGTTCTGAATTTGGTTGCGCGGTGGAGTAGGGGTGAGGTAGATGGAGATGAAAATGCAGGAGTGGGAGGAAGACTGCTTATCCAGACAAGATGAATCATCACAACCTGGAAAGCCAACATCCCCTTTGCCCGGGGGACATTTTCGTTACCCTTCAACAAACTGCAGTGGAAAAAAACCTCCGGCGCAGCTCCGACCTCGTCGCTATGCACTGCAGGCTCCCCAGCCAGGCCAGCTCACACACCACAGAGCTTTCAATCAACTGGCAGGCTCACTAAACCCTTTCAAAATGAGCAACCAAGCAAAAATACTTGGTCATAAACACTAAAAATAGGAATGGAGGATTGGGTTTTGTTTTGCTTTCTAACTTGGTGAAGCCAGCTCTTCCTAGTGCATGAAATCCACCTCCATGGCAGTGCATTTAGAACATCTCCTCCTCCCTGGAAGAGCCAAAATCCTCAGCTATCATGAAAGGAGTGGGGTGGTATTTAAAATGCTAGGGAACAGCAGCCTGAATAGCCTTCCGCAAGAGCGTTACTGTTGTTAAAATGCCCCATAAACCAAGATATCAGCTCTGCCCCTCTTCCCTTTAACCTGAACAAGGACTCTGCTACCTGCTTGAACCCACATCTGCTGTCCAAATACCTGGTCCTTCCCCAGTATTCCTGGTGTTAAACTATCCCATTAACACAGATAGAGAGATGGCAGTTCGCCTGCAGGGATGCCCAATGCAGCCCAGCATACCCATGTTATCAAAGTAACACTTAAAAAGACCAGCTCCAGCGTTTTCACGCTGACCCAACAAAGTGCGTCTAACCCAAGCTGGTGGTGGCAACTAGAGCTTCTCCAATGGGATTACATGGGAGAGCACAACAGAGGCAATGCTTCGTGATGTGGGCACCTCTTCACTAAAAACAAGCCATGTTCACCCAGCTGGCTTGGAGAGCACCAAGACAGCCTCCCTGCACCGCTGTGGTTCTCCTCAAGCACCAAGGGCTGCAGGGAGAACTTCAGAGGTGACTTCACCCATGGGCCACAAAACAGCCATCCCATAAAAGTAACTGTTGATTGAAAACGGGGTAGGCTGGGTTTACACTGATTAACTAGGACACAGGAAAAGGAAAAAGGAGTGAGTATTACTAATCTCTGGACAAACTTCCTAGAAAGTTTAAGGAATGACTCTAGACTAATTCCTTGCCAGCACGGTTCCAGAAATTTCAAATCAAATGGCAAACTCCAGAGAAATTATTTAAATGTCATTATTTTAATATGAAACAAACTCAGCTACGCAGAAAACGCCATGCCATCGCATAGGCAGTGACCTCACTGCTGTTACATGAGGCAACCACGTATCATCCAGGTAAAGAAATTCAGCACATGGTGGGTAAATGGTTGATAATGTATGAGCACGCTGTAAATGCAAGAGGTCTGACTTTCCCATGCAAGCATCATTTACACTGTAGCCGGCGTGGCTCTGCATCCAGACACAAGTAGAACTGCCTCACTCAACTAAACACAAACAAAACCAGTTTGGAGCAAGTTACTCCAGTTTCTCACCCATTTAAAGGAACCCTTTCAGCTGCTGAATAGGCACCGCTCTCCACACACACTCTCCATTGTTTGTAATGCAGGGCAAGAAGCTGGAGAAATCCCATTGCCTACTGATTTTTTCCCTTCTGCACTAGTTACACCCCCTGTTTGGTTGGGAATTTCTAAGTGCCAATCGAGATTTCATCAATAAAGGCAGCCGCTTTTCACTTCCCCATCAAAGTCCCAGCAACATCAATATCTAGAGGGAAGTAAGAGCTGTAACTGCACCCCGCAGAGCATCAGTACATGCTTGGCAGGGGGGAGTGAAATGTCTCCATTTACTCTCAGAAAAATGCAATTTCAGGGTGATCTAAACATCTGAGTGAAGGAGTGAGTTTAAATGAAGTAGTTTCAGTCAGAGCAAGCAGGAGGAGAGAAAGGGTTAAGAGGCAGCAGAGGGAGAAACTGATTTTTCAGAAGGGGTGAGACATTTTGTGCCAGTGTTTCACAAAGGTGAAGTCAGAATTTCATTTTGGAGCAGTACCTTGCTTCAAAAGTGAGCTCAATGGAATTAAGAGAGGGAAAAAATACTCACAATTGAGATGTTTCATTCAAGGCTGCGCACGCTTGGCAGTGAAAAGCATTGCTTCATTGAGAAAAAGAGAAAGTCTTTCCTTTCGAATCAAACCCAAATCTTTCCTCCCCACCATGGTATTCTTCAGTTCAGTTATTTGAACAGCCTTTTTGAGGCTGGAAACGGTTGGATTTTTTGCTTGTTTTTCACTGGAAAACACCAGATTAAAAGCCATGATGTTTTCTCAGAGCTCACCAGACCTTCCACCCCAGATCAGCCAAGTCAAAGTGCAGGTCATGATTTAACCTGTAACAGGTGAGTAGTGTTGCTTTAACCTACACAGCTGGTACTAAATATCACATTAGATTAAGCCAGAAATTAGCTCATTCCACCGCAGTGAACACAAATGTCCCTCATTTCAGCACCAGAGTTGTTGCTTAATAGAGCCTATACAAAACTAGAATATTATCCTATTTAATGCCAAAAAATGATCTTCCATGGTACCACAGGGATCTGTGAGTCTTCTGACACTGCTCTTAAGTGGCTGCTCCATTGGCTAGCAGGACTGTTGCTCAGTGGTTCTGTTAATGGCAGAGGTTGGGAAGTCCTCTCCTACAGGTTGGTCTGACCAGGTTCTGGGCACCCCAATTCCTCTCACCTTTAACAGATGTTGAAGGTGTTCATCACCTGCAGTGTTGACTGTTAGGTGGGATCCCATCACCCATAAGATGTTTGGCGATTCTCAATGATAGATGAACTGAGCTTTATGGGGACTAGCTCTTCTTCACAGAATGTCAGACCTGTAACCATGTAAACAGTCACAGAGGAATCTAACGGGTGCAGATGTCCTTTGGAAATGCTCCATTTTTTTTCTTTCAGATCACTACGTACTTTTAAAGTCTCACTCTTAATGGAAGTGAGGAAGGGGTCTTGAGAGAGCTAATTAATGAAGAAGCTGACCTGGCCTCGCAAGGGAAATGAAGCTCCCTAACCGAAGGAAGGTCATCTCCAGGTGAAAGAATACATGGCTCCAGACCATGAGGATGCCTGAAAGAGTACAAAAGCAATCTGAATTCGACCTAGAGAGCTTGTGGACAGTTAAAAACTCTCCAAGCCTCCAGGCTGATGGACGCGTTCAGAGACACAGTATGGACAGACCTGAGAAGAGCTGGGACCTGTTCTTTAAGAAGCCCAAACCCAGATATCCCAGCAATGGATGAGACTTCTGAGCCAAGATCCAGCTGTAGAATCCACTGCACCATAAAACAAGTTGTTGACTCTGAGGAAAAGGATGGAAAGAATTTAGTGCTGTTTAATGCATTGAAGCCACTCCCAGCAGAGCGCTGGTGTGAAGTATCTAACATTTGTACCAACAGGGGAAAATTCATTTCTCAAACATAGGCCTAAAACCACCCCACGTAAAGTCCACTGTACAAGTGCTACATGAACTTGAACGCCATGTCTCACTGGCTATCTGACACTAAAATAAAAGCACCCCTTTAGTGACAGCACAGCTGTCAACTATTTCCCATCCAATTACTTCCTCTCACCTTGGAGAGCTGGCCTCAATACTGACTCCTGAAATTAGCACACGAAGAAGTTAATGGCTGTTGGCTAATGAAAGAAATTCAAATTAGAAAGCTAAGTCTTCAGCAACGCTTGACAAAACTCTCTCCAGCTTATTTAAAACCTCTAATCTTTCAAAAAAGAAGGCTGTATCTGAAAGATTTGGTCACATTCATTCATTCTCTTCCTGCATTCCACAATAAAGCCACCGACACCAGGACACTAAGAGAAAGACTGAAGAAACTATGAGAAGGAGCTTCAGTCCCAGGAAATAATGACTCTTAACACCTGTATAAACCTAGAGATAAACTAGAAGGTCTTACTGAGAACTGGTTATGGAAGAGGAACAGCACCAAGAAAAGAAACTCCACTCCAAAAAACCAAACACTCAGCTTAAGACATTGAAGTGTGGCTATGTCTGCTCCTTCTCAAGAGGTACATTCATCAGCTGGGATCCCAAAGCAGTACCCATCTGCAAGCTCCCCAGAGTGGCTGGCTCTCTCAGGCAGGCAGCAATAGCTCCAAGAGCTTTAGCCCACCACCCAGCTTCAATGTTCAAAGTGTTCAAAGTCTGTTCCACAGCAGTGCCTTGGTTGGGTTGTAGGCCATTCAGAGCTACCACAGCTATCTTAGACAACATTAAATGAAACAGTTTCTAATTATATCCTGGATGGCAATATTAGCCACAACACTGTGCTCCAGAAATCTGTGCTTTTTTTAAAGGTAAAGGCCATCCTTCTCCCATCATGGTGCACACACCATGGAACCATGTATTACAGGCTGCAAGGACAAAAAATCATCAAAAAACAGATGTTTCTAACACACACAGCAAGAGCGTTTGCTGAACCAGAAAAAAATTGCAGTTGGGTCTTAAAAATATACTGGTGAAATTAAGATGTCACAGGTGGATGGCTCTTAAGTTATTAAAATCAAAGCTAGGACTAAACTGTGGCAAATGTCCAGCTTTGGTGCAGCAAAAGAAACACAATTTTACAGTAATTTCTGAAGAACAATGGAGATCTTAAACACCTCAAGCCACAGTTTGGACAAGCCCCACCAAAGCTAAGCGACTAGGCACTGCTTATGTACTCTGCTATGTATATGCTTTATGTAGCTGAGGTCCTACTCAGCCTTCTTCAACACTAAGGATGGGATGAGGTACAGAGAAGTTTGTCATTGCTAATGAGCATTAAAAGCTTGGTTTTGGAGAGAAAGGGTTATGGAGTTTTTATCATCTGTAGGCTGATGGATCTAATACAAGTAGGGCTCACAGCTCCAGGATGCAAATTTAATGGTTTTTTTTTCCTGATTCCAGGCAAAAGTTTGGAATAAATCTTAAACCAGTGACCAGACTAGTTCAGGTCAAAGCAAAGAAGCTGATGCCGTTCTCAGCACACCCAGAGAACTCGAGATTCCAGCCCTTAGCTTTGCCAGCCTTCAGCTCAGCCTCAGCCCAGAGCTTTGGGGACACCCATTAGCTGCTGCAATGCTGGCAGACATTTTTACTCCCTCCTCCTGCCACACCAGACCCTCACCAGCAAGAACCCTTCTCCAGACAGGAAAAGGAGATACCTTCCTAGCCAGCATGCCAACGTAAATCTGCTCTGGGGTTGAGGAAACAATGCTATTTTTTTCCTGTTCAGCTTATTTCTGCAAAATTAAAATTTTCCTTTAAAACATTTCTATTTCCAGGCCTTAAAAAAAAAAACAAAAAAGGCACAAAAAAGTTCAAAGACTTATGCAGAGCTATTCTCTGGAGCCTGACAGCCTGTAACAATAGCTCTGCTGTGGTGGGAAGGATCCCATTCATCTAAACAGGGTGTTGACAGGCATGCATAAAGGCCAATTTCAACGTACACTTTCACTCCTGGTTACCTTAGCAGAAATGTCTGGCTCAGCTCCCTGCATCCACAACACTAGGGACAATGAAAACGACAACGGAGTTAGCACGGGAGATGACCTACTGAACAAGAAAACTGCACTGATGCCACAAGTAGTTTCCTTCCTTCCTTCCTTCCATTTTCCTGTCTTTGATTTGTCAGCATTTGGCTTTGCCCTCAGTCCAACCTCACATCTGGGTCTCCCTGTCCTATGCAACACAGCAGAAAGCTCAAGAGGAGCTAGGAGAACAACAAAAGCAGCAATAGCCGGGGGCTCAGGATCTGTCATCACAGACCCTCCCTCCTCGCTCTGCTCTGGGGCAGGAGAAGATTACTTGCCCCTTGTGAAATCCTTATGGAAAAGGAGTTTTGTAGGCCTGCAACTCAGATTATTGTACGAATATCTGTCAGCAAATTGCAGAAAGGAAGTTGGAAGTTGCTAGGAGGGGCTTTAAAATCAGCAATCCTATCACCCAGTGTGGCTTCTAAGGACAGCATCGTAGCTACCTTCTCAGCACGGCTCAGAAATATGGTTAGCACCTTACCCCACCTCTTCAGCTGCCTCTGGTCCTCAATGACCAACAGGTGAAACAGAAGGAAAGACCTTCTGAGCCACAGAACAGCTGAGTAAAACCCAGTAAGGAGTCCAGGAGCTGCTCTATCAGATCCCAAACAGGTTCTCAAGAGCCACAGTGACTGAGGACAGCAAAGGTAGCTGAAACCGCCTTTTGATTTCCCCCTTTCTCCAACAAATTGGCCAAAGGCCTTGCACAGGTAAACATAAGGCCTGAAGGCAAGCAGGGAAGTTTTCAAGTCACAGTCACCTGAAGAAAGAGTGAAGAAACAAAACACTAATGGAAATTAAAATTACACATGTGAAAAAGAAAACTTTAGAGGGAAAGGCTATAAAGGAAGACCAAGAATAGTTAATTCTCTGCTGCAAAGACACACTCTTTGTCTCACACAACTATTAAAAATTAGGCAGGTAGGACCCCATCCATACCATTCAATATAATTCCTATATTGCCTGACCGGATTCATTTCTGATGTGTTCTTTAGGACTTATTTGCCATTTAATTTGCTGGGGGGGCAGAGTTCACTACTCTAAAGGATTTGTACCCACATCAGAAGACCTCTGAAAAACACCACCTCAGCTGCTAGTTTTGCAAGCAGCTGCCAGTGTGAAAAGGTCCATCTATAGCCTCTACTGGTAGCAGAGAAATTGATGGAAAGGCAGAGGAAAAGCAACAGAGCTTCATAAAAAGGACATCAGGCCTATTAGGGAAGAGGACACATCGTTTCCTAAATAAGTGGTGTCTGATCTGAAACAGCATTTCCTCTGTCTCCTTCCATCCTGTACAGCCATATGACTAATCTAATGTGTGGAAAGGGAAGGGGAGGGTTCATGTCTGCACTGTGAAATGCAGCAAAGGGAACCAGTTTCCAGTTACTCCAGTGACTGGATTAGAAATGGCAGAGGTAAGGTCAGGGCTCCTTAAGGCAATGACACTAAAATCTATACAAAAAGCTCTCACACGATTTAGACTCCACATCTGAATCTAAATTAACTTCACGCAACTCTACTAATATCATGGAGAAGGTTATTAAAACACAAACACATTCAGGAAGATCCTCTATTATCATCGAATGACAGGAAACACTCTTAAAATGAGTCCTACACAAAAGCACTGTTTTATTTCCTGCCTGCCTTCACCATAGCTAGCAACAGGACCAGCTTCGGTAGGCCGATGAATGGAGAAGAGAAAGTAAAAGAGAAAAAGGAAGAGAATTCTTGGCTGACGTCATGCTTCATTAAGAAATATAAAACAAAATCCAGGGACAAAAGTCATAATTTACAAAATGGAAAAGGGAAACAAAATCAATAGAGGAGGAAGTTTTATTTTAAGCTTCAAAGAGAGTATTATAAACAATGGAGAGCTTAGAAAAGTATATGTACAAGTATGTTATTCAACAATGTCTTTTTAAAAGAAGATTATTTGCACTAAAAAAAGACCCTGTGGAACTGGTTTGCTAAAGTAATATTTACAGAGGAATATACAGTAGGGACGTTAGAAGCAGAACTTTTATTTGGGAGGAATATTACACAAACTGAACACAGACCCTACAGTTTGCAAATCTTCATTACAGTTGTGCGTCTTGTTATATTTTGATGAAATAAAATTTGATTTCTTTTTTTTCTCTAGAGGCAGTTCACCACTGCAAATTTAAAAATAAACAAAACAAACAAAACGAAGCCATCTCACTAAAGAGCCCAATTAGGACATAAATTTTGTCATTTAACTTAGTGGGAACTGGTCTCAGGCCTACCTACATGGTTGGTTTTGGCCCTATGTGTTAATCTGGGAAGGAGCAGGAGAAGGGGAAGGGAGAAGAGGACAAAATCTGCTGTTACTGACACATGGAAACCTCTCAATGAGGTGAGGTTGAGTTTTAGATGTTCAAGAAACATGATGAAGGATCGGGCTCTCTGGCAGCTTCGCCTAGTCAGGAAGCATTTTTTTGTAGACATAGTTTTTTTTCACCCTGAAAGCCAACTTAAACCACACTAACAAAACCACTTTTTCTATCTATACCCTAGGTCTATACCGATAGGTACACCTGGCACCCCTTTTACAGAGGAGAAGCTAATCTCAGAGCCAAGTCCAATACCCTTCTCCTAGGTCACAAGGCTATCCTGCATCCTTACTAGACTGCATCACACATGACAGTGGATAGTCCCGCGCTACCCACTATGAGCAGATTCAGCAGCCGACAAAACCCACCAGTGCTTGTACAAAGCAGAACACCTTATTTCACTGAGAAGACAGCCAACAACTTAGAATTCAGGATGTGAACGTCCCTCACCGCTGCCTCGCAGGACACTTTAGGATGGTAGCTGCGGGAACTCATGTTCTTCTCCTGCTGAGTCAGCCCTGTTGCTAACTGCTGACGTGCGGGTGCACCTATACACTTGTAAAAGTCCACTACCACTTAAGAAAGGGCTGAAGTACACAAGGTTTCCGCACATGGTGTTATCCTTGACTCCAACAGGAAGCTCTGTGCCAAGAACAGTTGAACATTTAGATGCTTCCCTCACAACCAGCTCACAATCAACTGTGGAATTACCAAAGCAGAAGATAATACTAAAATTAACAGAGTTGCTTTCCTTTTTAAAATCCCCTCTTTCAGCAGAAGTATTTCACAGAGTTGCTCAAGAGCAAACCTCTTACACTGTGCGGAAGAGACACATCAATCCTACTGGGTAAAGACAGTCCTTTGAATTGGATACAAAATCTGGTAACAAAATAATCCAGCCACCGAGCCTGGTCTTTGCTATTTCAAGAGTTTTTGTTCAGATTTGTGCCTAAACACAGTACAGCAAAGTAAGTTTAAAGCATCTAACAGGATAGTATTATTAAGGAGAAAGTAAACCAGAACAATCTTCACTTACCACATCCAATTTGCAAAAAACAAAGATACCCAGCACATGTATGAATGGCTTCTTTAAAGTAAGAGAGAGAGCAGAGTTGATCTTTATTTTCATTATTTTAAAAAAGTTTTTTTCCTTAAAGTAAATACTCAGTCTTTATTTTACATTAAGTGCTTTTTAAAATTTCATGTCTTCACAAAATTGCATTTAAAATCTGAAGTAAAATGTATTTCAAACAAAAATACTGTGCAACTTCAGCACTTCTTTTCTCTCTTAAATATCGAAATAAATAAAATAGTTAAGTCTTTTTTCAGTTTGTTTGTTTTTCAGTCAGTTCTACTGTAGATCAATTCCAGTTTGACCTGGGTTTATACACACGCTTAAAAGAAAGTGAAATCAAGACTTTAAAAAACTTCTTTGTATTGCACCAGCTTAGGGCATCCCCAGAACTTCTCTCATCAGTTGGCAGCCGACTTCCCGCAGTCCAGGCTCCTGTGCCAGATGAAACACGGGTACGGAAGGGTCAGGGCAAGGAGAGGAGAAGTATCAAAGCATCCTGGCTTCTCTCAGCCTTCTTCTGAAATGTCTTGCTTGAAGGATGCTGGAGTCCATGAGGGCAGCGCTGACTGCAGAGGGAAAGGCAACACAAAGTAAAACTAAACAAACTCAGACAAGAAAAGCAAGTGTTCAGAAAAACAAAACAAAACAACAAGAAAACCAAACAGAAGAAGCACAAACCAACCTTCCAACACTGCTTGCTTTCTAGTTCTTTGAAAATAAAGCTCAACAGACTCGGTTTCAACTAACTGAGGGAGCCATAAGTGAATACAAAAGCAAAGAAATAGGATGTGAAGGAGTATATCCAAGAGAAAGGCACCGAACGCTGTCAGGCTTTACTGTGAACATCTTTAAATACCCTTCATCATTCAGGTTTGATGGCTACCTCTTCACTAGAGATTAAGATCTTTGCTTATGAAATACTGCTATGATCACCTTGCTATATGACTAGTTACTTGTACAGAGCCACAAGTGTAGCAGTGCTGCACAAAAGACATTTTCAGAAGTCTGAACGATACACACAGGGTGTCAGCAACGTGAAAACTTCTGGAAATAAGTGAAAGACTGCATTTTGTGTTGCATTTCATCCATGAATTGACTAAGCCACATACTGCTAAGCTCCTCAGCAGTATTAGATAGCCAATAAAATAATTTATTTCCACAAAATGCAAATCCTCCCATGTCTCCCCCACACCTCTCATATCAGTTCTGGATGACACAGAGGTCCAAAATCTTAGGAGCTGCCAGTGACCAAAATAATAACTCAAAGACAAGAACTGGCAGCATCCCTTTAACAGGGCTATCAGGACTTGAAATCACAACAGTGGTGGGGGGGGGGGGTCCAAATGTTATTACAACTTCTCTTCTCTGAAACTGGCAGCTTAACAATCATGGAAATACAGACAGGGACAGTAAAATAGTTCCGACCCAGTTCCACTGTTCTATGGTATTTATGCAGGTTGGGGGTTTTTCAGCCCTGGTAGATATCTGGCAAAGAGAACAAAGGCTGGTGGGGTTTATTGTAATGGCTCAGTCAGCAAAAACTCAGCCTGGCTACATTCCTGAGCTGTGAGGGTTTGTCAAAACAACCCCATGCCAGCATGAACACATGCATGTGCCTTATACTTTACATACACTCATAACTACAAATTTTATATAAATAAGAAAAAATCCCAGAGAATAAGAAATGGGTGTTTATTGGAAACATCTCCATATGTTGCAGCACAAAACACACTGGGTGGATTTTGCAGTTTTTATAATGACGACTCCCAGTGGGGTCAATACAATGTTTGCTTGAGGAATGGATTCAGTAAAACTGCTTTTGCCATGGGGAGGAGGCCAATTGCATGAGGAGCCAGGCTTTGAAAGCTCCATAGTTTGATGGTATTTGAATTATGATTTTAGGGCCCATCTCAAAATACCATTGTAAGAATGAACCAAAGAAAGGCAAAGCAGGGAGGAGAGAAGGCAGTGGAGCCCCAGCACAGCCCGGACTCAGTGGCTCTCTGCAGTTCTCATTTGCTCCATGCATCAGCAGGCAGCAAACTGAGGCTCTGTCTTCAATCAAGAGCCTAAGCTGAGGTCTGCAAAATGGCAAAGTAGAACTCAAAAATGAATAACTAATGTAAAAGCTCAAAGGCAAAACAATGCGGGGAGGGGATTCTAATAACACATTCTGCTGAAACAAATGGCCATCTCAGAGCTTGTCTACACCATGCTAGCAAGCATATTAACAGTGAGGTTCCATCCAATAAATGCAATAGCTAGAGAAAGCCCAGCGCTAATCCTTCTGCAGCCAGTGGCAAAGTTCTCTCTGGACCTTGTTTCACCAGCCTAGGCTCGTCATTTATGACCTTACCACAGATGCCCAATGTTATTCCAAGCCCCACTACATATGCAAGAAATACATATCCAACCCACAAGACTGGGGGGAGCCCAGGTGGAGGGAAGAGATGCAAAGTGAAGCAAAACAGATTTCAGTTCCATCCCTGTTCTACCACGTGCCTCACGGTCTCCTTTTAGTTTTTAACTCTAAGGCCAGAATCCCATATTTTCTTAAGATTTTCTCAATATATATTATTACACTTAAAATTCTATACTGTTTTCATACCAGAGCTGAGGTCTGCTCCCTGCTAAAACATCGACTACAAAAGGGAATATGCTAACGATCAGTACACACTCTATATGGCCTTTCTTGCCCTTAGATGTGCTCAAGCAGCACGTTGCTTCCTTATTTCTCCTGCTTCCATCTATGAATGAGAGTTTGCAGAGGATGATTCAGGAAATTCTGTATCTTTTGTTACATGGTTTGTGTGGGAGCATAAAAGGGCATGTAGTGATTGGACAAGGGGTAACGGCTTTAAACCAAATGAGTGTAGATTCAGATTAGATGTAAGGATGTTCTTCCCTGTGAAGGTGATGAGACGCTGGAACAGACTGCTCAAAGAGGTTGCTGATGTGCCCTCCCTGGAAGTGTTCAAGACCAGGTTGGATGGGGCTTTGAGCAACCTGGTCTAGTGGGAGGTGTCTTTGCCCATAGCCAGGGACTGGAACTAGATGATCTTTAAGGTTCCTTCCAACCCAAATCATTCTATGATTCTATGATATGTTTCAGAAGAATCTTTGGACAGTTGGATAGCCTTGCGCTAACCTTCCTCTAATAAGAAGGGTGTCTTTTGAGGCAGACTGGAAAAGCCAGGCTTGTGATTAGTTGAAGGACTGCACCTTCAAAGATCTTCTTAGGAAGCTCAGAACAGCGGTCTCATTGAACTGCTGAAATCACTGGGGAATACAGAGCATCACCTTCCCTTCTCATTTCAGAGATGACTGTATTTTTTAGGCACAACCCAGAATTCACAAAGAAAACTCTCTTCATGCCTTCCTAGTTTGGTTTGGGACTTCTGTGTCTTTGAAGACAAAATTCGCCATGTGCACTTCCCTCATTTCTGACCTGGCTCTATGCTAGTGTTGGGCTCCTCTTTTTTTTTTTTTCCCCTTTCAATTGCACTTATGAAATTTATTTATTTTCTGCCTCATTAACATTGTCATCTTCCCCTCATCCATCTGAGAGGGTCTTATGTAGCTGCCCCTTTGCTTTGCTTTCATCTTTAACTTACGAGCTACCAACCTTCTTCCCCTGTTTTCAGGCCTCGCTCTAGCAGTACCTGCCCTGAGAAGATTTCATTTCCATATCAACACTCCATTCAATATTCAATGTTAACACTACTTTACAACCTAGCTTAAACAAATACTCTTTTAGCTTCCATCTCTACCTCTTAATTTCCTCGTTGTGATCAATGCCTTCCTATCGTCGGTACCACGCTGCTCAGCCTGCTGGACTAAACTCAACATTGGTTATCTTCATCTAGTAAGACATCTCAAGGAATCCAAGGACAACTCTGCTGTCTGTAACGATGGATTTATTTTACCTTCCTTCCTCTCTCAGGACTAGATTGAACCAATGACTGTCCATATGCGTATTAATGGTATAAATAACAGTGATGGATATTTTTCTATGCCATCTGTAATAAATGTCAGCTGGCAATTTTTATGTACTGTGTGAGCTGTTGTGGCTTCTTTCTGAGGG
Organism: Eurystomus gularis; assembly: GCA_013400335.1. NCBI lineage: Eukaryota > Metazoa > Chordata > Aves > Coraciiformes > Coraciidae > Eurystomus > Eurystomus gularis. The sequence continues at coordinate 328,397 of VZZY01019552.1, read as the reverse complement.
TACTGTGCTACCCAGTCGTCACAAAGACGGGTGGTTAGGTTGCGAAAGGATTAGGACTGTATGCATTGTTATAGTAACTGCATTTGTGAAACTAAATCAAGACTTAACAATTTACGGACATCTGATTATTGTTTGTATTCCAAAAGAGCCCAGAATGTGTTAGGCATGGTTCACAAAAGACAATGGGAAGGAATCGACTCGGAAAAAAAATATATTTAGAGTGTGCCTGTTCTGCAGTTGATGCAGTGAGTGGAGCTCTCCAGAAAGACGTACTTGGGTAGGTGTTAACCAGCTAGCCCAGGTGCTGCGAGGACCACAGTCCGCACAGCAGCTCAGAGCTCAGGATGGGCTGGGTAAATACGGCACTCAGCAAATGCTGAGCTCTGTGCTGCGCTCCCGGCCCCAGCGACCAGCTGCCTGGTTCCAAGTGTGCCCAGCCTACCCTTCTCAGGCAGGAAAAGGTAGACAAGTGAAAGCTGAGCTCTCTTCAAGTCCTTGGTAATTCAAGTCTTTGTTATGGCTGTGAGCTTTTCCCTGTCAAAGCATACTCTGAATGTATTTTGAGGAACACTGGGTAAAATGTAAACTCTTCTCTTAACCTTCTAATCTGTGTGACGTGACTGCTACATGGATAGAAAAAGTAGATGCAAGACGGATGCAAGAAATCACCTTGTTTGTTTACTGTGGATTTGGCACATTTCTAGGTACTCGCACCCTTTCTTTTTTCCCTGTTGTTCACATGGGCACATCAGAGAGCAGCAAGAGAAAAGATTTAAAAAAAAGCAGGAGGGGATAGAATATAATAGCAATGCCACAAATGTAAGTGCAGGGACTGAAGGGCAGGCGTTGCAGAAGAAATCAGTTTAGACTTCACTTTTAAAAATCTATAACATTTCAGGTTTGTGGTAGTTCTTTCAGAACTGGGACCAGATTCTGCTCTCAGTTACATTAGCATAAATTCAGACAAAATCCACTGGGCTTTACTGATACTACTCTTTGCTTACAGGAAGGTAAGTATGGAATAAGTGAGCCCACAGTGGCTGGTTCCACCCATTCCTGGTTGGGAAGTGTCTTCCATCTTGACTTCTGTTGCTCTTTATTTATTTTAATGTCTGCATTACCTATATGTGTGTACGTGTCTGTGTACATACATTTTTGATACATGCTTACATGCGCACACACACATGTTTATATAAAATGATACAGATATGCAAACTAAGTCCTAACTTTTTCAGGGATTTTGGAAAAGCAGATGCCTGGATGCCTGTGCCTCACCCCTGAAAACCATCTGAACTTTGAGCTTTTCAGTAAACACAGAAGAGTGGCAAAATACTATAAATTTATCTTGGGTTATTTCAGAGAAAAAAGGACTGGTTGTGGAAGGAATGAATGTTTTTTTCAGTTAAAGTACACTTCTCATTGACAGTGTTAGGTCAAAATACCATTGATTTGACACTTGATCGATTATAATACACCAGCAGGAACAGAAGAGCAATAGAAAAATATTATCAATATGGGGAAAGCTTAAAAATGGCTTTCTCCTGGCAGGTGTGCATGGCTCTGGCGTGTGCTGTCCTACAGTATAAACACACAGAGGTGTTGTGGAATGTTTTGTGACACTATTCTGAAGGCAGATTATTCATGTCACCTAGACATCAGTTAGCATGTACTCTGCATTTACACCCATGTACCTAAAAGCAAAATCTGGCCACAGCTTATTCAACGTCTAAAGTGAACAGTCAAAGAATCAGAGACTGGATCCTTTCTCTTTTTTTTTCTAAGGTTTATAAGGGGGGGAGGAAGCTGAAAGAGCTCTCACAGGCAGTATTGTACTACTCCAGCAAAAGAAAAAAGAGAAACGGAATCCATTTGGACAGGCTTCTTTCCTGCATTAGAACAATACATATCCAAAGTCTTCATTGTGAAGCTGAGATTTTCATTCTGGTATCAAAACCACACCCCTCCAGTTTAAGGATTAAGCACTGTCCAGGTAGATGTCTATTTTACCTCTGCTTTAAATGAAGTCATGATTTCACCCTCTTTGGCATTATACACATCAGTAAAAATATATCCTTAGAACCTAATCTTGCTCCCACTCCAATGAGATTTTTGCCTACTTTAGGACAGCAAAACGTAACCTACACACTGACTCCTTCTGAATCACGTCTGACTGTACACGAGGCTGGATCCTGCTCCCACAGAACTTCCATGAGCTTCACCAGGGCCGCAATTGTGGCGCGTACTCATAACACAATTTAATCCACAGGACTTACTCCTACAACAAAGCTCATTCAAGTGTCTGTTGAAAATCCAGGGCACAGAGATTTCACAACTCAGTGAAAGACATTTCAGCTCGGACATACCTTTCGAATTCTGCTGCATGTTTCCTCCTTTCTGGGAAAGTCGCTGGGAAGGGAGTCACTCTCTTCTCCATTGCCCTTGGAACTTTACTGAGTATTGCTTTGGTTTATTTCAAGAGAAGCTATTGAAAAGCAAACAAAGTGTCTCACAAGACACTACAGAGAGAAAAAACTGGGCGACACAGGAAAAAATGTTGTGAATTAAAATTTTAAAATGGAAATAAAAGTATAGGTGAGGTATTTTTCCATGTCATTTCTTCCACGATTCTGCTCCTCCATCTGTTCTGTCTTTGACATCTATGACTTGCCATTCAAATTCCATCCCTATGCTTGGAAATTGCTGTCCGTGATGTGAAAAGTGATGGAAAAGAAAAAAAACCACAGAAGTAGAACGGAGTGAGGAAGACATGAAGGGGTGCAGGGAAGAAGAGATCAATCGAGTACAAAGGTGTCCAAAGGAGGGATGGAAGTGTGTTCCCCAAGGTCATGGTCTTCAGTGGTGCTGCTTGTATCGTCTGGCTGTTAAAGACAAGTGTAGCAGGTGTACAGGAAGAGCCAAACTCCACATGCTACAGTAAGTGCAAAATCTCAAAATGTAGAAGCCATCACATCAAGGGTTTCCTTGTCCTCCTATAGAGTCTGCCCACAGTGGTTCTCTAGAAACAGTTCTATTATCAAGTAGACATCCATTGCTTTTTTGTGGGTTTTTTTTTCTATTTTTATTTAAAAAGTAGTTTTTTCTAATAATATATAGAATATATAAATAATAATAATTAAAAAAACCTATTTGGGTTTGCTTTCTGCTCTCCAACCCATCTGTATTTTTCATGGTTTGCTGATATATATATTAAAAGACAAGAAAATCAACTCTGCTCACTATTAAAAAAAATATTAAATCCACCTTTTATGTTTCCAGAGAGAAAGAGAAGGGGGAGGAGGTGGGAGAAAAACAAATGAAAATGGAAAAAATTAACAGGAAAATCAAAACCTTCTGTCTCTTCAAAGTAGTTGTCAAGAGCTTTAAATGCTTGTGCTTTCAGTGTACACCCCACAGGAAAAACAACAAAAAACCCCCCCAAAAACCCAAGGACCTAAAATTAAAAAAAAAAAAAAAAAAAAGCTAATAATAATCCTAGTAGTAAAAAGGACAGCAAATCGCTTGGAGTTTGTGTGTCTTTTTAGTTATTTTAGCAGCCGCCCTTTTTGTCTGCAGAGGGAGAGCTGCCACCACAGCCACCTCCTCGGCTTGAGAGAGGCTCTTCTGCATCGTCCTCGTCAAAGCCATGAAAGGTCGAGGTGTCGCTTTCTGACGTGGAACCGAACAAGTCCTCCGTAGTGCGTGCTGGCGCTGCTTCGTCCCTCCTGCCTTCTCTTCCCAAATGAGCTGACATGTATGATGAATATATCAGCACATGGGTTAAGCAACAGGCATCATCATCATAATTTTTTAAATCATCATAATTATTAAACAATTCAGACTATCAAGCTTATAGGTTTGTGCTTGTATGTGCCCGCGCACCTCAACAACATAGCTCGGTAGAACTGTGGTAAGGAAAACAAAAAAGGATCAGTTTCTCTTTCAAAGAAAAAAATCTACAAACCACACAGGTGCCCACAGCTATGGCAGCGAAAGGGTTAATCACGTTTTCCTCTCTTCAAAAGACATTAAAATATTTCTTCATGTTTACTTAGATCAATTTTAAAAGATTTTTAGACCGTATAAGTAATTAGACACCGTTAGCTCTAAGCACAATGACTGTCCTTCAGACTGGCATCAATTGTCACAAATTTACTGCTATAGAAACATAACCCATTAGAGAGTTCATCAACCTCAGGACTACTTTTTGTCCCTGTCCTTCACCTGCTCCTGAAGAGTTTCCTTGGTAGACAAAATGAAATACATTTTGAAGACTAAGTGAAAACAACCTAAATAAATGCTTTTATTCCAATTTCATGGCATCTCCTTTGAAAATAAAAAAAAAAACCAACCAAACAAATATATACAGTTCAACAACGAAAACAACTAAGATGAGAAGTGACCTGTCTTGGGGAACACTGAAAAGTTCAAATGTGTGAGAGTCAATCCAACTTTCAATATGGAAATGAAAATTCTCCACACAGGACATCAATAGCAGTAACAACAACAAAAAGAAGACTCTTTAAAAGAGAAGTCAATTACTGAAATCTGCAAAACTGAGGTTTATTTTCCTCCTCAGTCAAACACGTTATGTGATTAACTGTATAGCCTTCAAATTCCCTCTTCAGGAAAGATAAAGAAAAAGATCTCTTGTGCCCCAGCAAAAGGGAAGTGTGAGATTTTAGGGAACGGCTATTTTATTATTCAAAACCAGTAGCATGGTATTAAGTCACCAACTGTTTGGTCCCCGCTCCAGCTACAGGAAACAGCCATATAACAAGTACACTGCATTGCTTGAGACACAAAGAATTAAATCCCGTTCACAAAAAGAAAATGGAGATAACAAAATAATTGGCAGATGAACCACCTTGTAGAGATGTGATTTTACTGACTTTGTGAATAGAAGAAACAATATAATTTTTATTATCTCTCTTTCAGTATAATGAAAATGTTCTCCATTATCAAGAAAGAGAAAGATGGCAGCCACCAAAGAGGTTTCATTGTTTTAGTTTAGAGATTAGTGTGTGGTTGTACCTTAATCACTTTCATCACACATCAGTCACAGCATTGCAGACTCCTATGAACAACCCAGGTGGGTCAGAATTTGTACAAGGATGGCTTTTAATGGAACTGATTTTGCACAATTTAGGTTACATGCCAATCTACTTGTTCTATCACACCGAGGAATCAGGTGAATTAATGTATTTCTGTTACATTCTGATATAATCACCATAGCAATGTTTAAATAGCAAAAAACTATGGATCCGTCTCACTGTGTTGTATCAGGTCAGTGCTGAAATGAGTTCTATTGAACTACAACAATCAAGGGGAAGGGCAATGATCTCCCAAGATGGCACCACAGACACCATGAGCTTCCCCCTTCAGTTATTAAGAACCAAACACACATACACTAAAATGCCCATATGCTTGACCCCACAGCGTTTGTAAGGATGCCCCTGGAGAAAACCAAAGGGCTTGCCATTGGTCCTCTGGTGACCAGTCAGTATCACTTCAGAACATCTTCAGAGGCCACAACAACTACAGAAGGCAACTTGTCAGTGAGAGTCTAGTCCTACTCCCACTGAATGTGTCAAGAAGCTTACTATGAATTTCAGCAGGAGCGTAAAAAGGCCATTTCCTTGGCACGAGAACACTCAACATCACATTTCAGCTATCATGCAACACACATCTTCAGTGACTACAGTACAGAAGGAGCAGCAGCAATACTGAATTTCAAGGTCTCTTTGGTTTCCAGATTTCCATATGATGGTCTTATCACCGCTAGCATCACCACTGTCCAGAAATATCACAACTGGAAACTTGGACCAGAGCTGGAATATGCAGTTGTTAAGGGTCTCCCGTTCCCTCTACCACCGCCATCACCTCCCACATGAGCTATAAATAACTGCTCAGCTGGGATAAAATTTCCCAAAAAAGAGAAGAAATTTTTAAAAAGAAGAAAGAAAGAAAGGAAGGAAGAAAACAACAGTCCAGAAATAAAGACAACTCAGAATTGGAAAGACACAATTGCCTACATTGAAAAAGAGATAAGAGAAGAAAATGGAGAAATAAAAACCTCTTTAAACAAAATTAATGATAGTCATCTGGTAAGAGGATAATTCTTGACAGCTACCCCCATCCCTACCCTGTAATTTCCTCCCTCTTTCTTTTTTGGATGAAGAAATGCATGAAATGTGTAATCAATGGAAATGCTTGTCATGCAACTTTCATAAATCTTGTAAGTAATTTATAGTTGTAATTGCAGCATTTGAAGACAGAGACCATTCTTTAACATTGTCATAGGATTTTCTTCTTCCATTTGAAGAACAACTAGCCCATGTGCCAATGTTCACAGAAGCCAATAAATACATTAAAACTTTATTATTTTGTAAGACCCCATTAGCTTAAAAATATAAATCCAACAATGGGTTTTATGACAGAAGATTTCCCAGTCACCCTTTCCCACAAACACAGACCAGAGGTAAGACTTCATCTTCTATCCCCTCCCAAGCGCGCTGCCTTTCTTCAAAATCTTCAGAAGGAGCAAAAAACAGATTACACAAACGCCTTTGCACAAGAAAGAGGGAAGGAGGAGTCACCTACCAGAGCGCCCACAGTCTGAGCACGATACAAGTTCCTCGGGCCGGCCACTTTTTTTGTTCATATTGGAGCCTCCAAGGCAGAAGTCACAGTAGTTATTGGGAATGATGACCCCATCTGGTCCTTTCTGGGCTGCAGTTGGGTTAGAAATCAGATTTACTTAAAGAGCATTCAGTTTGGACATTACCCCATTCTCCTTGATATGTTGTTAGCTCAGTGAGTTTGCAGGCCACAGTCTTCCCAAAATATTGGCAATCAGAACAAAAAGTGAACTGTATAAATCACTTTCATTTTAAGTACACCCTGTGTTGCATCTATTTTGCCCGAAAAGACTTTCAAAACCCTCCTGGATGTGTTCCTATGCAACCTGCTCTAGGTGAATCTGCTTTAGAAGAAGGAGTTGGACTAGGTGATCTCCAGAGGTCCCTTCCAACCCTTACCAGTTTGAGATTCGGTGGAATGCACTTCACCATTTCCTTTATAAAGCCAGCCAGGTCCTCACAAGGACCTGCTGCTAGAAATCCCTGTACCTTTCTGGGACTCCAAAACATCTCCAGGCATATAAACAATCCCTAATGCAGAATCAGACTAACTCTGTCAAGTCAAGTAAGCCAAGCCTGGTTTTTCAGACAGCAGTCACATTGGTAAACCCACAAAATACAAATTCAGAAAGCTAAAATAGATTCCCTGAAACTCAAAAACCAACAGCAGAGAGATGGGGGCTAGGTAGTCAAGTAGTTGTTTGGGAGATTACTTCTCAAAGTGGCAGGGCATCCTTAGTCAGAAGTTGGTTCAAATGCCCATGAACGCTCACAGGCAAAGCCATTGGTGGGTGCTTCACCCAAGGGTTAAGCTACCTGCAGCAGAGTGCATGTCCCCTGGGAAGAGAGGGGAGGGCAGCAGGTCCAGCACTACCCCAGCACCCAAGTGGAAAGGGTCAGCTCAGGGCAGCTGTCCCAGCCAGCAGAGTTAAAAGCTCTTTCAGCCAAGAAAAAAGGAAGGAAATCACATCCTTATTTTCCAGCTAGGAATAGTTGGAAAGGAGCAGGCACACACTAGGTCTTAAGTAGAGGAGGAGGCCATTCCCCTAGCAAGGAGAGAAGGACAGATGTCTTTTGCGTTCCTCTTAGTTGAGCAGAACAGCAATGTGCTTTTTTTTCTCCATCCCAACTGCCATTTTCCTCTTCCACTCTCAAGAGAGGGAAAACTTCTTGTTCTTGCACATTCTAACTAGGAACTGGGGAAGGGAGAGGGGAGTGGAGGGCATGGTTGGTCCTCATCTATGTTTCTCCCTTTTTAACTTAAAAATTCCAGTGTGATACCTGGCCTGAGCCTACCCCATGATGATTTCTACAAACTAGAAAATGAAGACCTTTAAACTGTACCATCTATATTTAATTATCTTTTTAATGCATGTTTTGTAACTTGCAAATTTTTAACAGATGTTTTGACAGCCTTTATTAATGGTCTTTTTGTCCACATCCAAATTTCCCCCAAAGAACAATGACATTCTAAAGGGCTTCTGGTAGCAGTCCAAGACATACACTTAAAATTAAAATTTCCTCCGAGTTCAATCAGCTTTTCTGGTTTGGGTGCATCTAGTTATTCATTTACTTCCAGCTGCTAATTAGCTGAGCTTTGTGGAGGCTGGTAACTGAAAGATTGCAGGTAAGGTGAAATTAAGAAAAAATTTTAAATCCATAAGGCTGCAAATACATCAGTATCTTCCTGCATGGTCACTAAGTCCCTGACAGTATTGACTAAACAAAGAACTTTGCTCTGAAATGGTCCAGCTTAATGGATTCCAAGTTCTCCAAAACCAGAGAGAAGCTCCCAGTGTTAGGTGAGCATTTTGCCTGGTTGCAGAGAGGCATTAAATACGTGCATGCAAGATAAGCAAAAAAAGAACAGGAACCAGGTGGAAGCCTAGTGTACTGGCTCGTTTTAAGAGCTGTAACAAAATGATCATAAAGTTGCGACTTGTACATATTTTGTGTATAAAAAGCAGATCTCCCTAGCATTTATTTTTCCCACTACAGCCCCATTCTGAAAAAGTTAAGTAATTACTCCTTTATATTGTGCTGCATCTACAGACAGGCCATGTATAATGCAAACTCAGCAAGCTCAGCATTCAGAGATTTTTTTGTTGTTCCTTATTACATTACTTCACCTTTCATCCAAGTTTCTTAAAATGCCTCACCGACACTAAGATCCTAATACTAACCTTCAGTGAGGTCAAAAGCCTCCTTTGCCATTGACTTTAACCAAAGTGTTGCTGGGCCTTAGTTAAGTCTCGTGGTGAGGAGGCCACGGTACACTTTACAGCTGAAAGACTTGGAGGTAGACTGATGAACTGGCTTACTCGTGAACACACAATTCTGTGGTGAGGCCACAAATGAAAACAAGCACTCAAGGTGCCAGCCAGCAGACTTAGGAAAGAGCTCCACTTCCACCACTGCTCTGAATGGTGTAATTGATTTAATAGTCTGCGTATACTGACTTATAAATTTTTGCAATGCTGCTTATGACCCTAAGACTCTCTGAGTGTCAATCTGGAAACGGGACAAGGGAACTTGTGAAAATACATCAATACTGATCAATTCGTCTGTGGTACATGGGGCAGGTGGAGGGTATTCACTGACTGCGGTGAAGCTGAAGGGATTCTCCTAGACTGCTGGCAGGGGAATAAGTATGGATTGTGATCGCCTCCTTTTTCTTTTTTGTTCTCTTCTCTTTTTTCTTCCAATTTATTTTAAGTCTTAACGTGGGTGCCTAGGCGCTCATTTATTGCTTGTCACTCATAGATATGGAACTGGCTCAGTTGAGCATGATAGAGATATCAGGCCTGAAAAGTCATACACAGATGAGAAGTTCCTGAAGTTACATCAATGATGTCTTAAATGAAGTATCTCTAGAGCTGAATAAGCCAGGCAATGTTATTCTTTTCCATGTTTTGTTTTTCTTTTTTGTTCTAACAGGTGCAAAAACTAGAATCGAACCTGACTCATCTTATTTTCTTGATCAGTACTGTAGAGTGAATTAAGCCCCAGGCTAAATCATGGAAGGTTTGAGAATAAAGAGATTTGCTGATGACAGTAAGCAGAGTTCTTACTTTCAAAGGATTTTGTGTGTGTGTGCATCCTTGGAGTTTTTAGTTCTATTTTATTGTAGTTCACAAATGATGAGGGAATTAAGAAACAAAGCAAAGATAGCAAGATATAACATGCAGTATTCATGAGAAGGGTATCATGTGCCAAAAGCAGCTCAACCCAAATCCCACCCCTTAATCAATAAAATTACTTACAAAATTAAGTATGGGAATGGATTCACAAGTGAAAGCAATTAAATTACTAGGGACTAATGTGTTGCTGCTTTTCATCTGAGACATAGTAATTAACTAGGTATCCACTTTTTGCACACATTAATCACAAAGTAGAAGGTACTAGTTTAAGCTAGACAATAACTCAGCTAATGAGAAGTAACTCACTAGCAGTGAGCTCAACCATTTGCATCAGGTGGCTACAACCAAGGATTTTGTCTAAAGAATGTTCCCCCAGAATCAGACACTGTTTTAAAGCAAAGTCTTGAAAACTAACCACGGTCTTGTCCTAACGTACTCAGAATCCTCTGATTTTCTTTTACATTACAAACTGCAACAACAGATCAAAAGCTCTGAGGAGCTTTGAGGAGTACTGCCTGAGCTAAGGTGTGCTCAGAGGGGGTCTATCCGAGTCAGTGCCTCTTGCCATTTCAACTCAGTGCCGCTTCCTAGTTTCATCAAAGGCCCTGTCTTCATCTACATCTGCCCCAAAATAAATAGAGTATACAATTTTAAAAAATACTTTAAAAAATGGATTAAGGAGAGACACAGAATGACCTGCACAGTTCAAATGACAGTTTCTCTGTACCTGGAAGCTGATTCATGTGAAGACAGGATGCAGACTGAGAATTAAGTCAGTATTTCCAAATAACTTTGGTATGAGCTTATTCTGAAATAATTTTTCTTCTTAGCTTAATCAAGTTAATTTCAGACGATACCAATGTAAGCAGAATAAAGACCTACTTCAAATACGGTACCATCATTCACAGGAGTCTTCTTGCAAAATAAGCACTGTAAATTAAATAAATTATGTAGTATATCACACAGTAACTTTGTTCTGTAGACAAAACCTAAAAAGCTAAACAAAGTGACTGAGTTGATATATTCAAAATAACTTCTGTGCCTTCTTGATTTTGAAGGCAGAGTTCTAGTGTCCCTTCTCCCCTCTCCAAGTAATAAAAAACCCTGGGTGTTATCTTCCTTATGGTTTCAGTTTAATAAGAAAAGTAAGCTGCTTCTAGAGAAACAACGTCAAGAAATTAGGATTTTTCTTTTCTACATCATCCTGGAGCCACGTGACTTAATAAGAATCTCAGTTTTCTATCTCTCATGGCTGCAGAGAGAATCTTGAATGGAAGGCAAGGTCAGAAGAAGCAATTATTGTCCCTGTTTTTTAATCAGAAATCTCAGAATACATGTATTTTAAATAGCTTTCCTTCAAAATATGGTCCTTAAATGCATACAGACAAAACCTCAAAGAAATAGAACTTTGTAATTTTTCAATTTTCTGATTCCTAAGTGAAGTTATTTTGGAGATTTTGATCTTTAACAACTTGGAGCTGGAACCATTGCTTAAAAGAAAAACTGGTTTCTCAGCCTGTAGGTAACACAGCATAATACTTAACCATAGTTTAAGCTGTGCATCTAGGTTGCATAGCATTTTATCCCTATTTTTCTATCCTATCCACACTACCAGAAAAGCAGTGGAGAATGAGGAGCAGAGGACGTGCATTGCTGTCGGGGTGGGGGGCTGTGCATCATTTATTTAAACGATTACAGTGAATTGGCTACAGTCGGATGTATATGTGCTCCCAAAGGGATTTTTCCTAGCACATTTTGTCCAGCTCTTATCTGTTTTTTCTGCGCTTGATCCAAAACCAATAAAGTCCACTGGAGGTTTTCAATTCCATTCGAAAGGTTTTGAATCAGGCCATTTACTCTGCAACAAAAATTTGCAGAGCACAATAGAGACCACGGGAACCTGCATGCAGGCCTGAATCAAGTCAATGCCCTCTGCGACGGAGGAAAAGGGGTGGATTTGCTTGTTCGGGGTTTTCGTTTTTTTTTCTTTTCTAAACCTACAAGACTCTTTGTCTGAGACAGGGGCTGGTTTTCCTTCCCGACTCCTCCCTTTTTCTTGCTGTTGAAGTGCAAGCCCAACATTTGGCTGCCTGTGCAGCGGAACGCCAGCCAAGAGCCTGAGCCTGAGGTCATCAAGCCCCTTGGAGGACTTGATGACATATAATCCCAACCTATAGCCTAAGTGCCCCCAATGTGCCTTCACTCGCCCCCCCTCCACATCACCAGCACTCATCCTGGCAGGCCTGGCCTGTCTCCATGGAGACCAGAGTGCCCAGCCGGGGCTGCCTCTGGCCTTGCCACCTGTTATTGCTTCATCTCTGAAGTGTAAGGAATTGCAGCACAGCCCCTTCATTTGCTGCTCAAAATGCATCAGTGGAGGATAGGCTGCCTCATGCAAGAAATTTCAACGTGATAATCGAATATAAAAATGGCTTTAAGGAGAAGAGAAAAGACAGGCGGCACTCGGACCGTGGCTTTTGTTGAAGGAAGAGAAGGGAGATGCCTGGCTGGGTCAGAGAGGCGGGTTGTGGAGGTGCTGCTGTGCGCAGGGCTAGACCTTGCCCTGGAAAGGAGCCATAAAAGATAAAGGTATCTATATAGCTCCCGGTGTGGTGAGGAACAGGCCAAGTACAGCTGAAATGCATTCAAGGCTTCTGCTCTCTCACACGTCTGCAGTCAGGCAGAGATGTGCACGGTCATTTTCTGCGGCCTCCTCGCCAGTTTTTTTGCAGGGTTTTTTCATTGCCGTTTTCCGGGAAAAAATGTAAATTAAACTGAATGAGAGGAAACGGCCAGTCTCTCTGGGCATGTTTACTCTGTCATTAACACCAGAGATAAGCACATTGGCTAAGCCCAAAATGGGAAGTGCTGGGGCACTCGATACAGAGACCCTCCAGCAGGCTGGAAGCGCAGCTTGGGTCGGTAGCGACATGTCTGTTTGAATATTGTGGCACAACATTCAACTGAGTAAGCTCTGAACTTGGGTGTAGCACTGGGAAACGGCTGTTGTTCTGTTCCCAGAGCTGAGCTAATCAGCCAGCACAGCCCGATGGGCCTCCGCTCTGCTAGCTCAGGCTCCCCACGCTGCACTCCCCAACGCAGCACGGGCATGCCCTTTGCTGGCAGCCACCGAAGCAGGCTGTGCTACTGAGAGAGGTGCTGCAAACCACGCACCCACAGCGCTGCCAGCTGTCCCTAGTAACTGGACTTCATCTCCTCTTTGAGTTAGTTGGTGCTGTGGGGATAGAAAAAGCTGTTGCCTTTGCACAGATTTTAGCAGCTCTGACAGGTTTGCCTTTCCTACAGCCCCTGCTCACAGAGGGACACAGCTAAGGAGCACTACAAGCTATGAGAAGTGCTACAAGAAGTAGGTACATCTGTAGGAGTCAGAGGAAGCCTCTGTGATGAAAGGAAGAGCATTTGATCACGTCTTTTACAGGAATCGATACGGCCCTTAAGTTGAACAGCTAATGAATGAGCTGGGAGGTGGGCAGGGGAAGGTACAGCTAGGAAAATACAGCGTCAACCGATCAGATCTTGTAGATTTGGGAGTCAGCATTCCCGCACCATAAGAAAAATGTCTGCACACTGATCTTAGAGAGTCTTCTGCAGGAACACCTAAAGCGTGGGCCAAAAACCCACTGCTCACAATAAATCAGTGTAACTCTAGTGCCTCATGACAATAAGCAGTAGGGGATACAGAATAGGAAGGCAGACAAAAGAGACTGACATGTTAAGATACAGATTTCCTTATTTTTGAGGGGTACTTCTGAGACGTGGCTTTTGGCCACTGAAATGCCTCGTTCCCATCAGTTCAGGGAACTCAAGGAGGGATTACAGAGGCTCAATATATAGCCCCATCCAGAAGCATCCCTCAATATTCAGGTAAGAATGGCCAGTCTTGTGAAATGGGTCCTGCAACAGGTTGGGGGCTTTGGAACAGGAAATTACTCACTGGAGGACTGTGAGAAGGCAGAGAAGCTAAGTTCAAATTCAGTCAAAATTTTTGGGTTTTACTTGGTTCAAATTCTACACAGAGGAGAAAAAAAGCAAGGAGGTAGTGAGAAGGGAAAAAAAAAAAAAATACCATTCTGTCTCAAGATCTGAGGTGTTATTGAAGCAACACATGGTTTTCAAAAACTGTTTAGTCAAACTGGAAACATTTTCCCATAAATTACGGAGAAGCACATTGACAATGACATTTCAGGTCCTGGCCATGCAGTATAACACAGAACTCCTTAGAGACTACCAAAAAAACCCCACAATTCCAAACAAAACAACAAGAAGTCCCCTGTTGGTCCCTGATCATAGGAGACAAGTTTGGAATTTTCCACTATTCCAAAACTCTAAACAACTGATCTGTTTTTTCCCCGGCACCTCAAAACACAGGCATAAAAGTCTGAGAAATTTACAGCTGAAAACTAGATATGAGTGAAAATCGTTACAGAGTTCCAAACTCTGCAATCACTACTGTTCCTTTTAGTACTCTGACTCTTTTTCCTTACGAAAACAAGCTCTGGAAAAGAAAATACCCAAACAGATTAAACTAATGAGAAGCCAGCTCAAGGTAATGTACATGTTTTCACTGAAAAGGCACCTGCTGCAGGCTATCTTGTTGCAAGGTGGGCCTTGATGCATCCTTGCATTCACAAGTGGCTCCCATCATGGCCCCAGCGAGGATCAGCACTGAGGCAGGGAAAAAGTAGGCCTGATGTAGCTTTTCAAATTGATGCTGCTTGTGGAGAGGAACAAACAGCTCGTCTCCAACTGAGGGGCTGACTCTCGTCATTTATTCATGGCCAGCCCCCTGCCTGGATGGAAATAAAAATGTTTCAGAGATGACTGTATGGGGGAGCTGGAGGACAGCTTGGAGGCACACTGAGGTTAGCACATTAATTTTTTATCTCTGGAGACTGGGTATCCAATTATGCTTAGAGTACACAAACAACTTTGGCTGGTCTCTCCGGTAGAGGTTTATACACATCGTAAAATCTGTGATGGAACTGGGCACAACTGGCTGGTGCCGCGCAATAAGTACACAGGTGCTTTTGCAGGTCAGATGCGCAAGCTAGCAGAGTGACAGGAGGGCACAGGACTGCACTCTCACAAACCACACGTATCGCAGGCTGGGCCAACCGGCGCACCGCAGCGAGGCCAGTGACAGCCTGCACAACGCACTTTATTTGGGATTGTCATGGACCAAAGTGCTTGCGGGCATAAGATCTGTTCAGCTGCTCTTTACTGCACAGCTGCCTGTAACCAACGTTTCACACAGCAACAGGCCACCGAAAACTCTTCTCCTTCAAAGGAGAGGAAGTTTTTCTCCCTGTAGACACACTATCCTATTCTCCCAGGAATTAAGGAAGAGCATTTATACTAGTACACTCATTCACACACACTCTTCAATAGATAGAGGTCTAATGTGATTCCTGTATCAGAAGTGTCTTAAAATCTGTGAGCAGCAGCTGCCCCAGAGCTGGCCTGTACCCATGGAGTGAGATGGAATAAAACAGCAGGTGTTTTGTGGCAGGCTTGGATGCACCCTGGGCTCACAAATCTCACGCTCTCGGTGCCAACATGTGGAGGAAAAGCCAGCAGAAAAAAAGGCTGAGAATGGTGTGGGATCATTTCTTTTTATCAGTGAGGCTGGGGAAGAGGGGGGTTGACTTTTTAAAGGATTTTCTGTAACTTCCTTTCCACAGTTCCATACTCAGATGAAAAAAATTAGAAAGCAGGTCAAAAATAAATGTGTGTGTGGGCAGAGGCAAGACTAGGCACTGAGGAAGAGCTATTTATCTACATAAGACATACAAACAAAGGACCTAAAGCTCAAACAAAGCACAGGCTAAGATGTTTTAGGAAAGGCAACAGCCAGAGAAGACTGTTGAATTATCCTCCATGTTGCAAAGGGTAATCTATAGGTGAGGAAGAAGGACAGAAGGAGCGAGAGATGTAAATGAATCTTCTACAACAGCCAAGGACAGTTAGATCTGCCAAGGAGGTGAGACTTGGGGCTTGGCCCAGTGCCCATTCTTTGACACACATCTGTTCAGTGCTTCTCAGTTTCAGGTAGGTTCCTCCTGTCTACATCTCTTTTCCAGTCCCTGGATAATTGACTGAACTACCCGAATTGGTCTGTGCATAAGGAGAAGAGTAAAGACAAAGGGGACTTGGTGTGCAGAAAGACAAGAGGCCATCAGCTCTTGAGCTGGCACCAGCCAGGGCATCAGCAGCTGAATCCTCCAGAAGCCCTTCTCCAGAAAGCTCCCTCCTGCATCAGCACAGCTTCGGATACCGCAGGTACTGCGGAGAGCAGAGGCTGCAGAGGGGACGTGGGTACAAAGGAAGGAAGTTCATACTGCAGCTGCCCGCCTGAACTTTGCTGACCCAGCGCTCACCTCCCACAGCACGGCAAATTCCAAATGGCTGGTTTGAATTTTCCTTGCCTTTTCTAAATCAGGCTGCTCATATCTCTTTGACACACTGCTAAGCAAATAAGCAGACCCTGCTCTATACCGTATCTCTGGTCCTCCTGTTCAGTAGGATGCGGATTAGCTGTTTGGATTAACATCCCCCCCGCCTTGCCTCCCTTCCTCCCCCCCAACCCCCAAGCCCATGCAGAGAGGATTCTTGAAGCTCGAGCTCCGCGACATTGCAGAACTGTCAAATCTAATTCATAACACATGCCCAGCAGTTCTTAGGGGAGAGGAAGGCTCTGATGCCCTGGCTCCCCACCATCCCCCTGTACAAAGGGACCATTTAATGCCTGCACACTAGCAATGTAGATAATTAGCATTCACATGGAAAATAAATGGCAGCATAAATTAAATATCGCCAAGTGAAAGAGCAAAGATGCAATATCTGAGCTTAAGGCTGCAAACAACTAACCAGGCAAAATGGAACAAACAGCCACTGCGACAGCTAAGCCATTTTGGAGAGTTACCTTCCGGCGTCTGGGACCTTCCCCAGTGGCCACCTTCACATTCACATGGCTGTTGCCTGTACCTCACTGGCTCCTGGCTGGTTCTTACGCAGATTCTTTCTGCTCAGGAATCAGGACCTCAGAGTGGTTTACCCCACTGGCTCTAAACTTCTGCCTGTTTGGAGATCTGTGCAACAGCAGCTTCCCTCTGCCACATGCATCACACAGGAGCCCTGGGGGAACACAAGCCTGAGGAGCTCCTGCTTTACCCTTTCCCATAGTGTAGAACGCACCTTTCTTTCCATGGGCAGAGTCCAGCTGCTCCTAACCTTACCACAGCTTTTCTAGCTCTTCTTGCTAACCTCTACCATTTCCTAAGCACCAGAAACATAAGGACTGAGACTGCCTTTGGCCTCTATGACAAGCTGAAGGGCAGAGGACACTACCCTTCTTTGGGCACCTGTGCAAGGCCATTTTCAATATTAATTCAATACAGATTTACAATATGCCTGTCAGATATGCAACTATTACCAACTACTGCAGGCCCAGGAAAAAAAAAGACAACAGAGATGATGTAAATGCTAAGTAAACAAAAGCTACTGTCTGAACACTGACATTCTCCAGCCGGCCCAAGCAGTTGCTCTTAGTGCACTGACAGCTCAAGTTTATCAACAGCTGGAGGAGTCAAAATTACTTTTGCTGTGAACCTACAAAACATCTGAATAACTAAAGGTAGAGCATAAAAGTGACAGAAACATAGGGACTGCCAAATGGGATCACACTAAACGGCCCTTAAAGCTCAGATAGTGGCTAGCAGCAGATGCTTTGGAAGAAGGAAACCCCCTCCCACACCTCCCTGGGGACAATTATCAATTATCCTGCTCAGGAAGAAAATGTTTTCCTACTTCCATATTTCTTCCAGTCCTTCTTAATGTATTAGGAAGTGTATTAGAAAGTGTATGCCAGGATATTTTTTCACCATAAGCATTTTATTGCTTTGTCTACATTGTTCATTACTTTCAACTAAAATGATCCAGTTCACATTGTGATCTGAAAGGGCTTTTTGAAAGTGAACAAAGCTAACTACACAAATCCCAAGGTGAAAGCAAACATCACATAGTATTGCACACTGGAAAACTGAGAAACAGGAACTTAGAGACTTGTAAAAATCAGCAATAAAACACAGTCTCCTTGACTCCCAGTTCTGTGCCTAGGAAGCAGAGGAAGAACAGTCAAATAGGGCCATCCAGACCACTAAGGTTTCCTTCATCCCTGTTACCAGTGTGGGGGATCTAGGCACATAACTCTTCTCTCATGTTCCAGCTCTCCTCCTTGCAGATCAGTACTGATGTTTTTTCATGGATTTCCCAAACTGTAAGTAAGAAGCGGCTTTTGGTGAAGTTGAGGGTAAGCCGTTTAGAGAGGAGATGCATGGATAAGGGGGAGAGGTGCTATGAATTTCATAGCTCAAAAACTGAGGCATGGATAAATGTCTCTTATTCAAAGGCAAAAAGAAGACAGCTCCCTCAGACTACTGGACATGTATTTCCTTGACATCTCTGCTAACAGCCACTGGGAGGCTGCTTGATGATGGGCAGGTTGGGCATCTCTTCTTTTCCCCCCTCTCCTTGCCACCTCCTCCCCACAGGAGCAGTAATGGAAAAGTGACTTGCTGCAGAGATAATGCTGGGTTTGAAATGAATTTCTGACTAGCTGAGCCAGCACCCGTGTGAGCTGTGGCTGATTAGCTCCAAGCATCCAGGTCCCAATCACTCACAATGGAGCCAGGCAATCACGCCGGCCTCTGCAAGGCAAAGACAGGGTGGAGGCAACATCCCTGAAAAGGATCTCAAAGGCAAAGGGAAAATACTACTCACGTTTGTGGTTTTCGTTTCTGTGGACAGGGGAAGAGCGGGTCTCCTGCTCACGGGCTTCATCACCCTCTTCACTGGCAAGGTGGGTGTGAGCATAGTGGTAGCTCAGCCCAGGCCTGTTCTTGTAACGCTTGCCACAGACTGGGAAGAAAGGAGATATGAGGGAGGGGAAGAGAGAATGGAAACATCAGTGTGATCTGCAACTACGGTTGCATCCTCTCAAATAACACTCCCTTCTCCCCTGAGAACAGCACCACACACTCCACGTGCCTGCCCAAAACTCTTCTCCCCAATGTTGGTGAAAGGTGACAAAGTGCAGCCCTGCAGCTACAGGTCCCCAGACAAGCTTTCTTCCCACCATGCTGCCAGCAGTCCTTCCTACAGGCCTGGGCAAATGCACATTCAGTCTCTGCACCTCATACAGCCCTAATCCTCTCTGCTAAGATTACTAACAAGATTGCACATAACATTAAACAGAACGCCAGTTCTGATGTTGCTGCTGCACAGTGCACAGCAATGGGAACTGGACTGAGAAGAAGGGACATTTTCTTCATTTCTGATCTCTGAGAGAAGGGAAGAGTATTTTTTTCTTTTTTTTTTTAAGAAGAGAGACTTTCTGTAAAAGGGTAAAAAATAGCTTTATTCACAGATTCCTAGTCAAGACAAGGAGATGGAATTCTTCCACAGTTTCTTAGTAGAAGAATACATACTGGTGATAGTAACTTGCCCAGGTAAACTTCATATTCAGTATCAAAATAAATCATACAACACGTAACAGAATCCTCCTTCTGAACTTTTGTTTATTTTATGACCAAGTCAACAGATATTATGAACAAGATCAAACAATTCAGGGGGATGAAAGGTCTATATTTTCACAGGGAGCTCACCACAAGGGCAAGCTTCATCATAAGATTCATTACATAAGAAATCAGCTTCTATAAAGTTTTTAATTCATCTTATTGTCTCTAAAAGTTATCTCTTCTCATCTTCAAAGTAGTCTGTGAATGCCCACTTTCTTTAATACAGTTTTTTCATCTACCAAATATAATTATTGCCGTTTTAAAAGATGAGGAAACAAAGGCAAAGAAGCTTCCTGCAAATTTTTACTCCCAGCCACATTTTCAGTCACTTCCCTAGCTTCATTAACATCAAGGATTTCACACAGGAATAAATACGCTCAGTAGCCTGTCCTGCATAGCTTGCTCAGGAAGGTGAAGGAAGTGGTGCCAGAAGAGAGAACAGAACCCAGTAGTCTCTAGTTCTCTGTCTTGTTTCTAGACTCCTTGAAAACATCTCCAAGGGGGGAGTCACCCTCCACTCCTAAAAACTTCACTCAGATCCAATACTGAAAATGTATCCTGCAACGTATACAGACACTTACTTCCCACTCCCCAGACACTTGAGTCCAGGAATGTCATAAAGCTCCATAAATAATAATAAAAAATAAAAATAACCCCACCTCAATTATTCATTTTCATATAAATACAACTTCTATTACTATACTTTTCTGCCACTACTCACAAAAAGCCAGTTGATGGTCCACATTCTGGAACAGATGATAGAAAATTGTAGATCAAAGCCTAATATGATACCATATTTCATTCTCCATCTCTTCTAGCTGACTTGTGAACTCCCTCAAGGAAAAGACTTTGCCTTATTAGAAGTGTGTAAAACAGAGTCATGATATGCATGAGATGAGTGAGCTGGAATACTAGACACTTTTATCCCAGTTTTCTCTATTCTGCAAGGTAATGATCACACAGCCATCATAACAGGACAAAAGCTTTTTCCAAACGTGATGTGTCCTAAGCCACAAATTTTTAAAGTCTTTGAATGCCCTTGATCTAGAAATGAGAACTCCTGCAGGAGGGAGGGGAGAAAGCTGGGGAGAAATAAAATGCTTGGATACGTATGCACATCCATTCTTTGAAGCATCTGTCCTCATTTCATCTGTAAATCTAACTCTATTGCCAGACATTTTGAACAACTAGACTGCTCTTAGATGCACGCTCTCCACAAAACGTCCATTTGGTCTCCTTCTTCTAGCACCAGCCATGTATTCCTCTAATGCATTCTGGAGAGGGAAACTATTCCTCCTCTCTGGTCCTACAGAGCAAGCAGTGGGACAGATGCTGACAGAGTCAAACAACAAGATATCCACAGTTCCATATGACTTTATCTCCACATTTGAATAGTGGCAAAAGTGTAACGCAAAAGTTATCATCAAACCCATTTCTCTATTAGAGGGATTTTAAGATCTCAAACCAAAAGTATTTCTAGAAATTCTACCAGACTTTATTTCATTCAATTTCAGCTCTACCTGAAAACAAACCCATATTTCCAGCTCTACTGTTGTTACAAAAGTACCATGCCCTAGAACACAGGTCTCATGCACCCTTCTCCCTCAAAGCACAGAAGGAAAATTGCATTCCCTGCAGGAAGTTCCAAGGCTGTGGCCTTGCCTCCATATCCTACAGTATCCTGCAGGGATTTTAGCTGCGGAGTTTAGGATGGTGCAGGAGATCAGATGGGTCTGCAGACTTGCCCTTCTCCAGCACAAAAGTATCAAGCTCCCCAGGAAAAAACAGTAAGTATGGATATAAGCTAAGGCAGTAGTAATCCTGCAGCTGAGCCCTTCCCATTGCCAAAACTCTTTCAGATGGCCTTCAAGAGTGGCAGCAAGCTGAGACGTGCCTAGCTAAAAAGGAATTTGGAGGACTTTATAACCACAGCTGAGGCAAAGGAGTTATGTTTACCCAGTCCCAGCGGATCCTCTGTGGGACCAAAGATTTACAGCTTCAGCAGCATTTTTTTTCTTGGTGTCCAGACTTTTCTGCCTTTCAAATACATGTTCTGTGATGGAAAAAGTCTGAAGTGATGCCTTGAGTTGAAACTGCAGAGATTTCCTGTTCCTAAGCAAATTAGACTTTTGCAGGGGAAAAAGGATATCGTGAAATTAGTCAGGCAAAAGAACCATTACCTGCAGTGACACTTTGCTAAGTCAGAACTTCATGGTTTCACCAACAGATTGAATCTTCCTGAATTCAGCCTGATCTCTTATTTTCCAGACAGAGCACATCTTATTAATCTACCTGTTCTTACTGTGTTAAGAAGTAGTTTCTATAAAAGGGCAATCATTAATAAACACTTAGCTCTTACATAACTCTTCCCACTGCAAGACTGGCTTTTCAAACATTAATTAATTTTCCTTCACATTCCTGAGTGGGAAATCCTATTCTCATTTCACTACTGAAAAAAAGAGAACCACAGAGGGGTTAAGTGACTTGCCCACACAGTGATCTTTTGTCATTACCAGGACTGGAATTCATGAGTTCCAGCATCCAGACCAGTGCTCATACCACATCTTTCTCATTCTCTGAGCTGACTAAAGCATAATCAGAACTGGTTCTCCCAGTCTGAAATGTATGCTGGTGATTAGTTCTTAACACTATGCAGGTCACATATAGCAAGTGAGAGTGTGCCTTCCATAAACTTTGCTGGGTGGCCTTGCCTTTCTTTCAGCAGCTTTGACTTTATCTTTAATTTTCCTTCCTAGATAGGCTCATCATCCTCGCATGTGGTAGATTTCATCCTGAATCTCAACACTGGGAAGTGGACTTGATCTTTAATTAGGCAGCCAAGCCCAGTGAGAACAGCGGGAGTTTGTAGAACATAACCCACTCCAATTCCTCCTGCATTCAAAGGTTTGCTACAACCTGACGTGAATGCCGTGTTAGGAACAAGCTGGGTAAGTGAGCAGTAATATAGCAGTGCAGATCAAATGCCACAAATGGGGAAGAGGGGGAGATTTTATTAGGCCACCAGACACTCTCCTACGATGAACCTTACTTTCTTTCCAATGTGAAGACTGAAACTAAGATGTTACACGCTTGTGTTATGGGTGAAACCAGAATTTGCAGTCAGTTTAATCACAAGCATTGAGTGTTTCATAAAAGAGTTCAAAGTTCTGGTCTGTAACATGCTGCAGCTCTTAGGATAAGCAAATTCTCACTCTGTTTATGTTTCTCAGTGAGTAAAATTAATATAAAATACTTCCCCTCCTTTAAAAGGGGATTTGAAATCTATGACTTGAAAGACTTCCTCATCAAATATTTAATGGCTGTGTTGCTGTCATTTTTAAATTGTTACACATTTGGTCCTTGGCAGGCTGTGAGCTCTGTTCCAGCCAGCTCTCCACATACATTTTGCACAATCTGTCACCAGTATGAGACAGAAGGAAACAATCCATGTGTTTAGTGGAAACAGGAAATTGGGGGAGTACATGCTTTTGGTTGGGGTTTTTTTTTGTCACTGAATCTTGCCCCCCTCATTGTCTGTCTTTGCTTTTCTCCTTTGCCTCCTGTTCTTTCTTCTCAGCTGTACTATGTCAAATGCTAAAACTTAAGTGCTGGCAAGCAGTCATTCCTCAAAGTTATCTTCCTGTCCCACCATTTGCTCCACTCTGAAAAAAACATTCCTTGTTTTCACTGGTTTGGTAATGTAATCTCCCCTGTTACAGTTACGTCCACACTCTGACCCATCTAGAGATCTCAAATGCTAACAGTGTATTTTGACCTCCGCTGATGGACAGGCATTACATTTGTCCGTCTTCGATCAGTACTGTCATGCTGTGCACAGCTAGTTAAATTAGAGCAGCTACTTAGTAACCCATTTCATAGGGGATTTTCTGTAAGTAGTAAATAGTCTTTGTTTCAGTGCCCCCAGAGGACAAGTCCCAGAATCTAACTGCTGTATTAAGATCACAGGAATGTTGAACTTGAGTGCAAAACATTCACAGGTCAACAGTGTATATGTCCACATTCCAATAAATGAATTGCTAGCAGAAGCAAAAGATAAAACAGGTAGGCTATAGGAGTAGAAAACATTCAACTATCAGAGACAACTCTGTTCCCCTCCTACCAAGTGCTCTACTGCAGACTTGTGTTATTTAATATTAAAAAAACAAAAACAAAAACAAAAGGCGTCCTTGCCTAATCTTGGCTTTTCTGCCAATAATGTCGTTGATGAACGTCAAGTATAGCAGCTATGGTGGGAGAGTTGTTTGTTGGGTTCATCTGAACAATCATCTTATTCTAGATCTTATTGCTTATTAGCTACTTAGGGATTCACTAGAAAGGATAATACCAGGAGATGATTTAGGGCTTAAACTGCTAATAGTTTAAAGGCAAGCTGAAGTCATGATGGAGATTTATAAGAAGCATGCAAAAACATAATGCTATAATCAAAGCATTTTCAAATCAGCTTGTCATTGTGATATTTAACCAAATGTCTGTCATAAGAAGCAGCAGTTAGTAGTGTTGGATTCTATTAGTATCACTTAAACTACCTGAAGACTTCAGCCTTCTGTGGCAGAACATACAATATATTTAGTGGAGAAAAGGAATGGGGAAGCAAAAAATTAACCCCAAAATAATGACCTTGCAATGCCCCACTGGATGACGAACTTAAAGAAAAAGCAGGAGGATGTTTCAAACTATAGTGATTTGGATGTAGGGTCAAGTATTCCTAAAATCAAAACCATGTTCTTAATAATTATTAGTAGTTAAAAATCAAGTTCAAAGTGTCTACTTAGGGGCAAAGCCTTATATGATCTCTAGGCACAATACAAGCAGATAGGCACTTAGTGGGGTATTCAGGGAAAACAGTTTAGGAGCCCTCCTCCACTTGAAATCAGTGAAAATTAGGGGCCTAAACAAAACTTCACAAGGCACGTTTCTGCATCTCCAAGCACCTGAAAGAGTCCATTTTGGGCCCAATGCTCACCTCTGTTTTTGTCATTAATTCGGAGGGTGGAATAGAGAATGAAAGAATCAAACATGCAGAGAACTGATTTTTGGTGAAAAAATTGGGATAATAATAAAAATATATCATATGAGCTTCATTATTCAAATAACTCTTTCATGCAGTGAAATAATCAGTAAATATTAATATGACATCTAACATAAATAAATACAATACTGTATAAACAGGACAAAGCAGTATAATGAGGAAACTAAAGATGATAGATAATCTGCCTGAGTAGAAGCAGGTTGAACAGAGAAGAAACAAGAAGCTATAACAAATGATATATTAAATATGAACTCACATGGTGGACAAGGATGAAAACTCCTTTGCCACATGACACGGCACTGGAGAGAAGGGTCTTGCGCTGAAAAAGGGTTTACTAAACAACCTATTAGGTCAGACATCTCTGTACCTCTCAGATATATGACAGCAAGTTGCATAAATCCAAGCTTTATATGTAAACGTAAGTTACATGGAAATGTATCAATCATTCGTCTTCTGAATTGCTTCTATCCTCAGAATAGCACCATCAACTTCGTCCTGGTCACTGCTACTTAAATAAGACTGGAGAATTTTCAGAGAAAAGAAATGAGCTTAGTAGAAGAGCTGAAGAAAAGAGAGCTGAAAGAAGGCCCAGTAACTGTTTACAGATGTAGAAAGAAGACACTGTTATCCACTAAGAACAGCGCAAGAACTGCTGGTCTTATACCACAGCAGAGAAAATGCAGGTTAAATAACTAGAGAAATCTGAAAATGAAGTTTTTGACAAAAGAATCAGCTACTACAAAACACCGTAGGATCAGTGTCTCTGGGTACATGCAAGGTTGCATTAGTCACTGATCCAGCAGAGATCATAAGAAGGTTTCCGTCAGTTCTCATTTTGCACAAGGAATGGATCTGAATACACATCTCAGCCTCAGAGGGACTATGAATAAAGGATAAGATACAAATGTAAGTTGTTACGCTAAAATAGCACTTTATACAGGAATAAAACTAAAAGGAGAAAAAGACATATTGGTAAAAGGAAAAGAAAGACATTATTCCTTTTGGATATAGGCAAGGGAAATCTTCCATAGATAGAGGAAGAGAAAACAAAGGTGGAAATATGTACATAGGTAAGTCTCCATAGGAACGTGAGAAGAATGAAAGGAGACAAATGAGGATGGACAGCAGGAAAGTTAGTAACTTGTAGAGATTCAGCACAAACTAACTGCTCTGGCTAAAGGAAGTAGACATCTGGAGTCACAAAGCTCAGGTGCCACAACTGATTGGAACTTTTAAACCAGAATACAAGTTTCTAGACAAAACTTCAGAGAAGCAATTTATTTTTTTTTTAAGAAAAAGTAAATCATATATAATAAACAATATGGAATAGTAGAAAGATTTTTAAGAAGACTGCTGTGGTAGAACTGACAGTCCCCCAACTTATCATTTGCCAATGACATGGCATCAGCTCTTATAACATACCCAGGTACTCATACATTTGTTCACTCCAGCCCCCCTTTAAAAATCACATGCACAGCTTATCATTAACAGCTCTGGTGGCGTACCTTCTACTTCTCTCACTTGACATCACAGGCTTTGCTTTGCTCCTCAAGCCCTACTTTTCACTACTCACTTAAGGCTCCTGCTCTATCTCCTAGCCAAGTATTCGAGCTACATTTGGGTCTGGTCTCAAACAGCAGCTGACCCATTTGGCTCTGTTACCATTTGCAGCCTGTACCCATCTCGCACCAGGCTGCCCTGCCACTTTCAGTATCCAAGCATTTATCTCAAAGGAGCTCAAGGCACAACACTATCCAAAGCAACTCGTTGAAAACCTGGCCAACAAGTGTTCCACTTGCTCATTTGATGAAACAAGGCATTTCATGATTATGTTCACAATTTTATTGATGCTTTGAATGGTCAAACATTTTGCTCTGAACTTCTGATACAGCTCAATCAAATCAACAGAAGTATTTCAGAACATTTCATTCCTCAAAACAAGCAACCAACCACCTATTCTTAAAAACACAGGATCACAAAACATTTTGAGCTTAGAAAATCTTCCTCCATATAGAAATTCCAGATTTCCAGTCAGTTTTAATACTGGGACCAGGTTTAATACTGGTGTATAGATGAATACATCGCTATCTTCCAACACAAGGGGCAGTGTCAGCTGGGTACCACTCCTGCACCATCTTACTGACACACAGACTATTTTTTCCCATCACGTTTTTATTACTGATGAAAGGTGTTGTGCTATATTCTTCTTTCCCATAAATATGAATGTATAACTATGAAAAAAGAGCAGAGTAGTTCTTCACCACAAATCATTTTTTTGTGCCTGTGCAGCTAAATGAGAAAATTAATTCAGTTTATATATGCTAATGCTTTCTTCTTTGTGATCACTTTCCAAACTCAAACAGCAGAACCCTTGCAGAAAAAGCAACTTGGAAGTAAATTAAATAATATACAGAAAAGGTAAAGTGTCAGCCCATTAAGGTAATTATTTATGTCAGTAATATGACTGTGGGAATCACATTTTCCCAAACAGGAAACAGATTCACTATTTTTTGATCTGCATGTTTCCATGTAAAAGAAAACTATCTGCCCAAAACTATCTGCACGTAGAGTACTGCAAACCAATTTCTAACCTACCATGATTAGATTAAGATTTATCTATAAAAATATTTAGCAAATAATTTCAAAGAAAAAATCTATTCAAGAAATCCACTGAAGCAAGAAAGAGGTCTCAACTTAAGCCAATTATTCGCAATAAATTGTACGTAATGTTCCCACAGAAAGTTAACAAGGGCAGGATATTACTTCGGGATGATGGCTTTGCAATTGGGACAGTTCTCTCCTTCTGCTCCACAGTCAGGTAAAAGAGTTCAGCCACCACGTAACCCTCTTCTCAGCTATCTACAATGGAAAAGGAGGAGTCACTGTGTAATGTCTGGATTCCAAAACTCCTTATGACTCACCTCTAACTATAAGTTTCCTAAAAATGAAAGGTATCAGCCAAATGAAATCGGAAAGTTTGTGTTTCCAAACCAAAGAGGAATTTTATGCTCCAAAATGTAAGCCAAAGCAAAATTCCATCAGTACAACAATGTACCAGAGCCTTGACTTCAGCCCAGATTTCTGCTGCCTGCTTTGATATCTTAGATGTTTTATCTACTCTGTGTAAATCACTACTATGCATATTGTGAGTTCACTGTAAGCTCCAAAAGCAAAGCAAGATCAGACAATAGGGAGTCATTATGTTCAAAATGACAACCACTGACAAGTGTCCTTGGATTTTGAAGGATGTTCCAGAAAAGAGATCAAGACAGTTATGAACATACGAGCACAGGAAAGCTGTGGATACATACTGGGCTCCAGAGAAGTCTTAGAAAACACATTTTAGTTCTTCCAGCACGCAAGGACAGCTATTTAACCACAGTAGAAATCTCCTGACTCTTCATATCCTAAAGAACTCTTCCTCCTTGATCACGTGTTCAGACACTCCCATTCACGTCCAAGTCTTTCCATTTCTACTCATTGCCCTTAGAATCCACCTTGCTGGAGCAAAATATCCAGCATGTCCATCACTGTACTGTGCAGAGTCACCTGGTCTCACTATAAAAGAATATAATTTGATCACATGGAATATAGTTCTTATTTACTGTGCATGCTCCTCATTTCTTCATGTTTTTAAAAATAATCAGGAAATATCCCCATAGATGGACATAGTAATGGTTGGTCTTTTAAGGTCAGTAATGTTGCAAGATAGGTAAATAGTGAAGAAAGGGTGATTCAAATTGTCCTCGAACCCACCAAACATTTTTGGATCATAGAAGTGAAGACCTCCTGCTAATCTCCTATTAACTTCTGTGAGGTTATTGTCTTACAGGATAGAAGGCACCCAGTAGAACACATTATTATTGCATGCACCCTCCACAGTAAGCCTTAAGATGGGAGACCTCAAAAGCATGTAGGTAAGATAAGTGCCCTTCACAGACATGGCACAGTGAAAGAAAACAGAATATCAGAAGAAGGAGGAAAGCACCAAGGACTAGACCGTGAAAAATTTAATCTGCGTATCAAATATCGGACTCCTTCCTCATACTAGGACTCTGGCATCCTTCAGTTTGGGCACTGGACTCTGTTTAATTTTTCAGCTAGGGCAGTGCCTTACTTCAACTGCAGTCCTGCTGCGACATGTAAAACTGCATGGCCATATTCCAAGGAAATATGTATCAAAACAAAGCATCTGGTTGTGTTTGTTTCTTAGGAGGGCTCAGCTCCTGATGATGCCACAAGAACACTTTCTGAGTGAGAGATGAGAAGAACCTTCAAATTTTAGCCCAGTGAGATTTTTAAAGGACTGAAGAAAAGAGAATCACCAAATATATGAAGAGATACAACACGGGTGAAGTACCTTTGATGGAGATTTTTGAGTTATGCTTTTGTTTGTAACTATCTGAAACAGAGAAAGAAATAGAGGGTGAATCTTACACGGGGGCAAGGAAGACAAAAGGCAGAAAAGCCAGAAAAAGAGAAGGAGAAAGAGAAAGAAAAAATAAGAGACGATTTATTATAGGGCAAAGGGAAGTGGAGACTTGCTGAGGACTAAATTTTATTTCCTTCATGCAAAAACACCAAGAGCAGCAACAGCAGCAGGCGGCAAACATGCAAGTCAGAGAGTAGCAGAATATTTCGCTGGAAGGGAAAAGATGAAGCCGTGAGTGCACCGAGCTGGTAGGACCAGGCTGGAAGCAGAATCAGCTGTCTGGGTGCTACTTACTGTCACAAACATAGGGTTTGTCATGATCATCCTGGGAGGCAGCATCATTCCGTCTCCTGCCACCTCCAGATCCCCGAGCCTACAAGGACAAGAGGAATGTTAACATTATTCCATCTCCCCTCAGGTCTCCTTGTGCCCCTCACCCTCCTATGAAAAATATGCAATATAAACTAAACAAATCCTCAGCTTCCACACAGGTTTATCAAGGGTAGGCTTGACCCTTCATCTCCTAAGATATACACTATGTTAACAGGCCTTGTAAGGCAGCAGAGATCCCCTCCACAGACAACCTGAACTGTTCATCCATAGCAGTAGGTCACTGCCAGCACATATTCAGCCAATTATCATCACACATTCACTTCTGAAGATGTTCAAACACCTTTCTTAACTGAATATGAACGAATGGATGAACAGGTGTTGGAGGATAAATACAACCATTAAATCACCCAGAAAACAGGCCTCAAATAAAACAGAGATAAAATTATTTCCTTTAATATTTTCAAAGGGGGGGTGTTTGGTTTGGTTTTCTAGCTGGAAAGCAATGTTTTGGAATGGCCTTCTGGGACAAAGAAACCATTGCTAATTATAAAATGGGGCTTTGGCCAGTTAGTGGAGAAGATTAGGTAACATGGCTACTTGCAATAACAGAGAACGGGAATTACCCAGAAAGGTCTCTCTGCAGTTCTGCGTTCCTACAACATACCAAGTTAGCAGCCCTGGAAACTGAAAATCTCTTGTTTCTGCACAGCACAGACCACTCTGTCCCAAGCTCCAGGGGTGAAGTGCTGGGGCCTGAGCAATGGGCCCTGAATTAATGTTGACATATGGATGATTCTCACAACCAGACAGTTGTGTTTTTGTGACAGAAAACCAGCAGAGGATTTTTCTCTGCTGAGAAACTAGCTGATTAGCTGTGAGAACAGACACCCAGCTATCCTGAGAAATGTGTGTTTAAAACCAAAACAGATAGACGTACCCCCTTTTCGAGTTCCTTCCCAGGCTTGGCCGACCTTGGACAGAACCCGATAAAGAGGAAAGATGCCAGGTGTCCTGCTTTTGAAGTTATTTTTAAGGTCGCTTATGCAACTGGAGTTGTTTATTCAATAGTGTAAAAGCTGGTCACGCTTGCAGAAAACTTCAGCAGTCTCACCTACGAGTGGACGCACTGCGTAGGATTTCCCAATAGCCGGGAAAGGTTCTCCAAACCTTTGCTGCAACAGGGGCACCCCAGCGACTGCAGGTCTGGATGATGGTAATGTATTAATAGGGCAATTGGTGATGTCTCTCTCTCTTAATCACTATAGTTCTATGTAATAATCATTAGATGCATTACCCTGCTTATTCCTGCTGCTGCTTAAAGCTGGAGTATAATAAGTTTATCTTTTCTGACTAACCAGATAGTTTTGTTTCTGTATCATCTTGAAGTGAACAGTAAAATAAGCCTGAGCCTTTTGGTGCTATCTGCGTTCTTTCTGTTGGTTTGGTAATGAGCAAAACAAGGGGTAAGAGTGGAATTTAGCATCGAAGCTACCTGGTCCTGATCCTTCTCAGCTGAGATGCCAACACGGGGACAGCTCATACCTGTCCAATGGCAGAGGCCGTGATGTGGAACTGGGAACTGAGCCAAGGCCTTCAATTCATTCATGTTCACTAATGTACTGTGAGTAGATGACAATAATTTTGGACTTGGTCTTTATTTGTGGAAGTGATCTGCAGGTGGATGGCTAAATAGCCCCTTATTAATTCTGCCAGCTACTCTATTCCTGGGTAAAAGCAATAGAATTGCTTCTGCTTTCCTTTTATTAAACTGTTGAGGTTTCTCACCCTCGAGGGGGCCGCCTGGCTCAAATCCTCCGAGCTTTTGCATGTTAAAATAAGAAAGGGACAGAGATTTGTCAAGTAAAGCTGGAGAAGATGTAGAAATTCTGAGAATATTAGTACCCCAGACAAAAAGGGGTCATAGGAGCTCTGTCCCTCTTCTATGGATTTGGGACTGAATAAGCACTATTCAAGCTGCATTCCATCGGACATCTAAAGAGAAGGAACGAGGAACAGTTTTACACGGGCCTGCCAAAGTCTGTCAAAACCGGGATTTATAAAAACTTCACATATTATTTCTCTGGGATTGCTCAGGTCTAACTCTTAACACAGTCCGGAAGGAAAGACATGGATTTGCAGCTGTCTGGATGGGCTAAATACTATTAGGCATTACAAGTATAGCTCTGCCTTCTGCAAAGACCTCTGTGCAGATCAGCACACAAATGTAGAGTGAGATTTGTAAGGGTGAACTGAAAAGCAGTTTCACCCTGGAAAAGGCCCCAGCAACAACTGTTTGGTGGAAGCTACTTTACTGACCATATCACAGAAAATCATCTTACTAGTCTGCAATATTTTTTTACTGACTGCCAGCTCTGTAAACCCCCTCTGGGCTATGAAATCAATCCCATGCTAGTTCCTTTCTTCCCTCACTACTGCAAAATGTGCTGCAAGCTGAATTTCGAACCACAGCAGCTCCTGTACAACCCTCAGCACATCAGAGAGTCTTCACAGAGACAAGTGATTGGCCCTTAATAAATATTTCTTCTGGTACCTGGATTAGGATCTAATTTTCCTATCTAATCAGCTGCATTGGCTTTTCGGGGCTGTGAAAAAGCTGTAAAGATTTATTTTTGTCACTAGTCAGTAGGTCTGACTGTTTACATACTGAGAATGGATCTGTTGCCTATTTTTACATAGGCATCTTTCAGAATAGGTTGGCAATTTAAGGTCTGTTGCTCAGAGTTTCACTAGTCTTACAGCCAGCTGCTTCCCTTCAAACCGTTCTCTACAGAAACACAAGGGTACAGCATTCATGTCATGATCGCATGTCAGATACACTTTTTCATACATTGAACACATGGGGGGAGAATTTTCAAGTCAATGACTTTCAATGGGACTTGGGTTCCTAAACATCTTTAGTGCTTTTGAAATTGTCCCATGGGATATCCAGCTGACGCGCAGACAATCTGTACAGGTGCAGCTGCATTCCTCTCAGATCTCCTAGCAAACTGTCCTTCCCAGCTCCTACCACATTATCCCTGTCCAGCAAAGATACTAAAAACTCCTTCTATAAATCCATCTCTTTGGCCTTCAATGTCCTTCCTAATGCTCCCACCATTTCAGGACTAGCCTTGAGGGGATAGTAAATCGAGCGGCTGCCCCAGAGGCGCTAAATTGAGTGCCCCGTGCTCGCTGTCGGCACTCCAGTCTGTTGAATTCAGTCATCCACGACTGCCTTAATTCTCCTGATGGATGCAGCAAAGACTATGAGACTTGACATGTGAGGCCTGGAAGCCATGGCACAGCAGCCTTCAAGCAGCCCTGAAGCAGCCAGAGAGAGTAGCCAGAGGGACAGATGGAGAGTCCAGGATTAAAATTAAAATCATGCTGTAGGGAAAGGAAGGGGCATGTGCAATTTGGAAAGTCCAGAGCAGTAATTCTGTCGCATTAATCCTGCATGGATGCTGTCAGCCCTTCTCACTCCTGCTCTGAATCCCCAAAGGCCACACTCTGCAGGATCTAGTTTCCTACACATGTCCTTGCCCTCTTCTGCCCTCTAAAAATACCCTACCCAGCTCCTTCCCAGAAACAAAGTGCTGCCCAGGTTTCATGTCACTTCATTTCAAATCCTTGCTCTCAATTCTCTACATTGGGTCAGACTCACATTAGAAAAGGGCTGATTGAAAAGTGGCAGAACACTCATGACCAGACGCAATTCAGGCTTACGATTTTCCAACAGCTGGAGAATCTGGCCCTAATTTTGAAATCCTAATTTATACCACATTTTCCCTTGGTTATTGATGCCATCAAATAAAAACAAAAATTGCACAAAGTATTTGGCACTCTTCAGGCTTCTCTTTTTTTTTGCACTGAATGAAGCCAGGGCATTAGCAGAGCAGGAGTTAGTTGCAAGAAAAAGGCAAGAGATCCTGCTGCTCCTTGGGGCCAATTCCAGGGCAGAAAAGAAGACATAAATTTAAGCTTCAAAATGAAGGGGAAATCTAGTACCCTCCAACTCCTTTCCTTACACTAGCAGAGAAAAAGTAATAGAGTTATTCTGAAACAGTTTCCTGAACAGGGGAGTAACACTTTGCACATAACAGTAACTTGAGGACTTTGTGTAGGCCTGGGATACATTAATACAGCAAATTCCCTTCTCCTGAGCAGTATATCTCTCTTAGTTGTTCACTCCCTTCCACTCCTCCTAACCAGCATGCACAATTTATGTGAAAGTAACTTATTAGAAAAGAGTTGTTAGCCTGGAATATTAGTTGATTGCTACAGTCAAGCTTGTGTGCATGTATCAATTCTAACTCCTGGTTTTGCTTACTGGTTCATACAAATTTTCTGAAACTTACATTTTTCTGGAAAATTTTTTTCCAGGTGGGGGTCTTTGGCTAAGAAAGAAAGAAAGAAAGAAACTGGTTCAGGTGATTTTGAGAATAAGGAAGGTGAAATATATACTTATCCAATTATTAAAGTGCTTTGATCTTATATTAAAGGACTTAAGCTCCAAAATAAAGAGGAGCAGAAAACTGAAACAACACAACAACAGAAGAAACAAAAAGAGAGGGTCTGATGCATAAGTACATTGCAAGTATTCAATGTGGTTTCATGTCACTCTCTTATTCAAAAGCTATTATATCCCGCTCCTTTGGCCTAAAATGTGGCCCTTCTTGCTTGACTCCTTGACACATCAAAAGGTACTTCTAGAGCTCCTGTGCCCCTGCAGCATCCGCTGGAGCCAAAGAGAGATGGAAATGCTTGAAACATCTGAGAATTCTGTTCACGCTTCTTTAGATGCCTAGCTTATGGGGCCACAATTGAAAATGTTGATTCCAGGTTTTAAAATGTTGGCCTCATTACTTAACTGGTACCCTGCTGAAATTGTGAAAAGACATCTTAGGTAAGAGAAGGGACACAGATTCCCCTAAGAATAAAATATTGCCCATTTCAAGCAAATGGAAGATTTGCCATGGGCTCAAGAGGGCCACTGTCAGCCACAAAGTTCTACATTGGAGAAAGCTGAAAAACATATTAACATAGCTCAGGATAATTTAATTTTTTTTTTTTCTTGCTGTCAGGACTAAATTTGTCACTTTTCTGTAGCTAGTAGATGTTGTTTTAAAGTAAGAGCATTGTAATAGCAGGATGTCATAATAATTATTACAGTTTACACTTGTAAATACAACACTATAATAAACTTTTTACTCTCAAAATAGTCTTTTTTTTTTCCCTTGGTAATTCATAAAAATAAACTGAAAAAATATCACACATATTTGACCATGTGCCTGAAAATTACCTATAATGTTATCACTACCATATATCCATGGATATACAATTTGCATATTCAATACACATGACACAGACACTAGAAAGTAGACATTTACTTGCTTCCTTTCCATTCCAGTAAAGTCTCCACCTACCCGTCCTCTAGGCCTGTTCTTTCGTTTTGGAATATCTTCTTCTAAATCCTCTTCTTCATTCACTTCATCTGCATTTTCATCATTTTCTAAAACCCTCTGTGATTGAACAATAAAGAGGAATGGTTAGAAGAAAAGAAGATGACACATACAACCAACTGCTGCTCTTTACCACAGAGACTGCAGGTTATTAAATTACAGTTGATTAATGATATAATGCCAAATCAGACCCCAGAACACCTACTTCTCTTCACTAAATCAAAATACGCTTTCCTTTCCACCCTCAGTTCTCCAGGGAGCTCTTCTTAAAAAATACCACTGATATTCAGTCAACTACAAAGTAAGAAATACTAGTGGCATCAGCGAGCACCAGTATCCCAAGACAATGCAAGAATTGGCATGAAGAACTTCAGGCCCTATCTGGGAAACAGTGTGCACAATTTTTTTATTTTTAATTCTTGCCCTTCAAATTGTTTTGTTTCCCTCTGATGTTGAGAATGTACTTTAACAGGCAGAAATCAGTGTTTGTCTCCTTGGCAGCTCACAATTTTCTTTGCAGAGCAAAACCAGAGACAATTCCTCCATGTATTCCAGCACATTTAGTGGATCTAGGAAGTAACATCTTTCAGGGCTTACACCACAGGTACAAGTGTGTAATTTGGAAGCAAGGGTCTTGCTGCATGAGAATGCTGAGGAAGTACAGGTCTCATTGACACTAATAGGAACAATAGCAACAGTTTCTTCAATTAATTATTTAATAGGAACAATAATTCATCATCTCACATAATGGGAGATGCCCAGGCCAAGGAATTTCAATCCTCTTATCTTGATCTTTTGAAATGTAACCACTATAGAATCCCACACAGGCTGGCCGCCCTGAAAACATGCACAAGTCGGACATCACACAGACAAAGGCAGGACAAACCATCACAACACTAACGTGGAAAGAAGCCCTGCTGAAATTCCCTCAACCCTTGGCATGTCTGCT
Source organism: Eurystomus gularis (assembly GCA_013400335.1). NCBI lineage: Eukaryota > Metazoa > Chordata > Aves > Coraciiformes > Coraciidae > Eurystomus > Eurystomus gularis. Next base: position 292,797 of record VZZY01019552.1, on the reverse strand, counting down.
AGAAACACAGAAGTGGGTCCCAGCCACTCCTGCCATTCACGGTGCGGTGCCATTTTGTAAAGGACTACTCTGGAGTCAGTAACTTCTCCTTGCCATGCCACCATTCATCAAAATGACAACATGCATCCATGATGCAAATTCAAATCACTGACATTAAACTCATGGGGAGGTTTTTCAGCCTTACTGCATTTGTTCCTTCCCTATAACTTCTACTTACCAGCTATTTGAGAGCCAGCAGAAGGAGAAGAGGAGCAAACCACAGTTACTGTCTCTTCCCTACATACCTCAAGCACCAAATTCTCAATTTGTGGGAAGAACGTTACAAAATTTTCACGTTTTAAGAAGTCTGTATTTGGAAGACCAACTATATGAGTTTATTCTTATTTTATCAGCTAAATTTTTAAGACTAATATTGGACTTTTAAAAAGTACAAATAACAGATTTTTTACACAACTTTTTTTTGGTAGAAGATCAAGTCTTCATCTGCTTTTTATTCCTGTTCTTTTTAAATCTCAGGACTCTATTGATGTGGTCAAGACCATCATGAAATACAATTTCACATAATACTACAGTACTAAATACTAGAGGGTGTAAAAGTTAAGCAAGTTCCAGTTCTGCATATATAAAGTGTTTCTTCAAAATTCATGCAATTGCATACACTAACTGACTTCATCCTAGGAAAATGTTGTACATGAGGAGACTAGTGGTATGTAAGAAGATAAGCAAAATTACTGATATGGGTTTATATTTTCTTAAAGTATCTCCAAAAAAAGAGAGAAGGCTGCAGCCATGTCATATGTGGGAGGGGAAGGAGCTAGTTTACAAGAATACTCCACAAGACTATGGCAAACGTCTTATGAGGAGCACCCGAGGGAAACGGGATTGTTTAGCTTGGAGAAGAGGAGGCCTCATTGTTCTCTACAACAACCTCAAAGGAGGTTGTAGTGAGGCTGGTGTTGGCCTCTTCTCACGAGTAACTAACAACACAACGAGAGGTAACTGCCTCAAGTTGCGCCAGGGGAGGTTTAGATTGGATATTATGAAGAAGTTCTTTGCTGAAAGAGTGGTTAGCCATTGCAACAGGCTGCCCAGGGAAGTAGTGGAGCCACCATCCCTGGAGATGTTCAAAAAACAGGTAGATGTGGCACTTCGTGACATGGTCTAGTGGTCAGGGATGAAGGCTGGACTTGATGATCCCAAAGATCTTTTCCAACCTTAATGATTCTATGATTCTATGGTAAGAGCAGTTAAGAGAAATATTACAACCCACTTTCTTTGTTTAAAATTGCAGCGTCAATTTAGGGAAGAGATAGTAAGTAACCAAATGTGGTGACACTGCCACAGTAATGACTTTAATGCCTGATAGAAAGGGCAGAGCCTTTCTGATGCATGGTCAGAAGGCTAGTCCAAACATTCTCCAGCAAACGATGGAGACACACATTCAATACCAATTTACTGCAGGGCAAAATCCTCAACCCTGTTAACCACCAGCTCTACAGCAGGTACCCTTTTTAGCAAAGTAACTGTTCTTTTCCTCTTCTGTCTTTCTAAAACACCTTCCTAGCCCAACATATTTCAGTGTAGCCAAGCACCAAGTCATCTTCTGCTCACAGATACTATGAGCTTGAGAGGGTGGTAAGTGGCTGGGACTGCGGTGGGAATTACAACTACGTCTATCGCACCTGCTCACTCTCACCACCACTGAGACTGGGCCCTTTCAAGTTACAGCACAGAAGAGCATGCAAAGGAATAAAAGAGATTTTCATTCTCTTATTTGTCACACGGATAAAAGGCACTGATGATGATTTTGATCTGGTACAGTTTAGCTGCCAGGTGCCAAAGTACATGTGGAAAGCTGGCTACTAGTAAAGGCTTCAGCAATTGTTGTGGTGCAGACTGAATCAGACAAGCTGTGCTTGCATAAGAAAAACAGCAAGACGTGCCTTTTGCATCTCTTCTGATGTTCCAGGTGACCAGTCACAGCTACAGCAGCATACCTGAAAACTTTTTGTATATTTTTGCACCCACTTCCTGCTCTGCAATGCCCAGACTTTTATCAGTTCCACCGTCTCTGAAGTCTCTTTCCTTGGACTGCTGCTGGGGACAATTCGGGAGCTCAGATGGCAAGCAACATCCAAAGGCACTTGTAGATCTCATAAGGATGTTGCACCATGACTTCTTGAGAGAGATCGTGGCATCTTCTCCTCTGGAGACCTTTAAAACCCACCTGGACACAGTTCCTGTGTAACCTGCCCTAGGGGAACCTGCTTTGGCAAGGGGTTTGGACTAGATGATCTCCAGAGGTCCCCTCCAACCCCTACATTCTGTGATCTTGGAAGCAGTTATAGATGGAGCTTTAGGGCTCTCATCTTAAGAGACCCAGACACGCTGCTGAAGAAGGAAACACAGAGCGAGCCTCACACCAAGTGTTTCCCCACTCCATGAGCGTGGAATACTTCATCTTTGATGGTGCTCCTTTACCTGTGTAACTGGGAACAGAAAACCTAATTTTGCTGCCCTTACATGTGTGAAATTTCTAGCAAATAGACCGGTAGGACTGTGCTCCAAGTAGTACAGATTTGTTGCCCACGCTCTTCTGTTTCATTTGGCATGGAGCTGCCCACTCAAATTTTTACTAGTTTTAGGTATAGATGCAACACATTGTATCTCAGCCAAAATTACCAAGTTTGACACATTGTCAATGGCTCTCACTAAAAATCCCTAACAGACTCATAGCACAATGGTGATTTAGCCTCTCCAAAGATGTGCTGCTGCTCCCCTGGGAGAGGCCTGCTCCCCTAGCGATTTAAGATGTCTTTATAAAGTGTCACCACTTGTATAAGAACCCTTCATATTAGCTGAATTCCTTCAATGACAGACCCACAAAGGCATTTCTACATTTAATTGTTAAAGGATGAAATGGAATCTTGACAAATAACTTTCAAATCATAATGTGTGCAAAGAGACAATATTTCTCATACCTGCATCACTAATAATAACTGAGATAATTAATATTAGAATATATTTTAATTATTTTGTTTGTATACTTCCTGAAGGCTTCTCAGTATAAAAAATAAAGACAGGCAAGGCAACCGCATGGTTTTGTCTACAGTCAGCAGCTGTGAATCCAAATTCAAATCCATGTCCAGATTCACTTTAAATATGAGGCACTAAAATTCAGTTTATGGTTGGGACCCATCTCTGCTTGTCACTTTTAGATGTAATCATTTCATAGCACAGCAAAACAAATTCCAACACAGGAGCTGTGCAGAACACAGCCAAATGACCAAGATTCTTGTGACAGGAGAAGTGTGCAAGATCCGGAGTTCATTTTGAGCATCGCAGTGCAGCACGGTGGTTTGATAACATTTTGACAGTAGAATGACACAACTATCAACAGATGCACTGTTCTCCCACAGACAAAATCTGCTAGGCTTAGAGACAAACCGTAAAATCCAGCCCTGCTGGCAGGGCATGGGGCTCTCCTTTACCTGGATTTCTTGTATAGTGTCTTCCTCTTTAGTGTCCGTTTTTTTCTCTATTCCCTCTCCACGCAGCAAGGCTTCCAGAGTTGTGCTTTCTGAGGTGAACCCATCTTTTTTCAGTGGCAGATCAACTTCTGAAAAACAAAACACACTTGACTGTGTTTCCCCCAGACAGCTCACGAGCAGAAGGACAGAGATGACAAGCAGAAGACTGACAGGCTTTCAAGCTTGTTTCTATCTTGAAGGAGAGTTCTCCAAGCTCTTCTTTTTACCTCTAAGGATCTCCAGATAGAATTCATTTCTATCTGACTGAAAACTTGGTATCTTTTCAATCACTGTGTTTGCTTACCAGAAAAAAAGGCTGGACATACTGTATCAGGAGGAAATAAACTTGGAAAAAAAATTCATATTCTTTATGTAAACTCCCTGTGCTTCAAATAAAGAACAACACCAGGACTAAGATACTGAAATAACAAATATGAAGATCTAATCTCGTGAAGTAGAAAAGTAGCTTAATAAAATCTAGCATCTGGCACAGTTTACACAGAACAGCTTCAAGCAGCATTCTCCGACACCAGGGCACATTCCACATGTAGGGAAGCAGAAAGCTGGTGTATGAGGCCAATGCTGAGAACTTCCACTGAAAAAAACAAACATATGTGTCTTGAGTTTTCAGGTAGTACTGACTAGGTAAAATCTTCAGTTTGTTTTAAACAGGCCTGCATCAACCAAGAAACACAGGTCAGCACAGCTGTGAGCGCAGAATCTAGCCCATAAAACAGGGGGACCTCCAGTCACTGCAGGAAGAGCCAAAGGCTGGCTCGGGGGCAGGCCTGGGGCATGGGACTCCAAAGACAGTGTGGAGTTATGAGGAAGCTTGATGCAACTTGCTGTACGAGTGAAGGAACAAAGCCTTAGTCCCCTTCCAAATGCTGCTACCAGATTATGATGAGGCAATGCAGCTGACAGGTACATATAGCATGTTATTTTTAGCAAGATGTTGAAATACACCTAGGGGAGAATCCCATTTTCCTTGTAGATCCTGACCTCTGCCCCACTCATGCAGGGGTTCATTCTGAGCAACCCTATGGCAGAGAGACACCCTGAATGTCTCTTTACCTGACAATGCCAGGTATGGATTTCTGAAGTACTTCCTCCCTTCTAAAATGAATTCCTTCCTCTAGGCCAATAAATTTATAAAGTAATAACATACAGGACTGATGCTCACAAATCAGCATCTGGTGTCCTTATTTCACAGCTCTGTCCACCTCTCATCTTTTCTGTGTGTTCTCCAGTCTGCCTGAAGCTCCCTGACTTTCTATCACCATGAGCTATCAACTCTGCAGGGCAGAAATTCATGAGTTTATAAAGCCCCAAATCACTCCCACAATCCAAATAATGAATGAACACTTCCACCTGGGACAGTAAAGTATAATCTGTTTCATGGGGGCAATTGCATTCCAGGAATATGCTTGTTCTATATATGAAAAACTCTAAGCCAGCAAATGATTCAAGGTCCCTGATCAGTGCTTCCACAACATGCTTGCTCAAGTCTTCTGAAGTGAGAGAGCATTGCTTAGCCAATAACCACAGAAAATCCAGCAAAAATTCCAGCAAAAGCTATTCTATTCATGGAGGGAAAGGCTGAGGACAAGCCATGCAGAAAACCCAAACCACTGGGATTTTCAAAGGAAACTCCCAGGACAAACCACACAATGGGATGGGGTCAACTGTGAATTGATCCCCCTTCTCATCACAAGGAGGTCTATTCAACCAGGGCTCTGTTTTCAGCACTGAGCTCTGCACACCCATCCCATTATGCCACCTTCCCCAACTTCTCCCTTACTTGAGCTATAAAAAAAAGACAGAGGAGCCAACAGAGAATCGCACAGATTGAATTTCCCTGTATGAACTCCTAGTACCCCCCTCTGGATGCTAAATTCTGACATTTCAATAGAAAGAAGGGATTTTAGACTTGATTTATGTGCAAATCCCAACACTAGAATGTAAAGTCACTAAGGAACCTCCATAATCATCTCTGTCTGTGAGCTTGGCTTGGTTTCAAAGTCCTGTGCTTAGGTGCAAAAGGGCATTCGCTCTGTATTTAGAACATTGTGGGACTGCAAAACCCAAGGGGTCATCATACATTCAGCAAGAGAAGAAGCTTCAAGCAAGCTCAAGGGTGTCAGAAACAAACATGTCTTCACTGTGTCAAGCTGTGCCTGTCTCTGGATATCGATACACTCGGCAAACGAATGCGTTAGAAAAGGGAATAAGCAAGGAAAGGGTGAGGGATAAGTAGAACATCTATGACAGTAAAACTACTCCCTGTTTGTTCCAGAGATAGTGAACATGAAGTCAGAGGGAAAGGTAGGCTTCAAGGTCAAAAAACAGCAGCTGTCCTTAATAGGCATGTTTATTTTGTGTGGTGCTACTGCTTCCTGCCAGCAAGACTCCAGGAGACTTTCCATCCAAAAGTCTCGCAGCATTTTTAATTATTAAATTTAACATCCCGCTGACAAGGTAATACTCTTATTCCCAGTTTACTGATGGGCAAATGGAGTCACCAAGAAGTCAAGTTAGCAAGCAGGAAATCCGGTGAAAAGAGACTCAGGGCAGCTGCCTCCCCTCTGCCCACTAAGCTGACTGCTATTCAACTCCTTCATTTTCTTCTCCACTGGTAGCTTCTAGGAATCCATGTTCATTTCTAAGTAGCTCTAGAAAGTGGAAAATGGCAGGCGCTATCTCATCTGGAATATACAGTTTATAGTATAAAAACCATCGGAGGTACAAAGACAATCTCTTAGTAATGAATTCAATCTTTGTAATGAATTCAATCATTCCTGGAAGAGGGCTAGTCTGTAAAGGATACCGTAATGAAGATAGGAAATTACAGTTCCAAACCACTATTTTAATCCTCAGACATAAAAGTCTTCAAAAATCTAAAAGAGAGTTCCGTTAACCTAGAGAAATAGTTGAATACTACTAGGGATCATTATATTCATTTCACTAAATCCCTAATTTTCTCTTTCCTATTTAACTCTCCGGGATTTTCCCACAAAAGCTGGAATAGTATGTTTTTCTCTTATGCCTGTACGCTAGAGAAACCGAGAAGCCAACTCAATGCCTGAAATGTAGTTGTCATGTGAAAGATGAAAAGGTTTTGCCCAGACCATGGGAACTGCTGTTGGGAAGCGAGGTGGGGGCTGTTCCACCCACTGTCCTGCTTGTGAAGGTATCAGGAAGTGTCAGAAGCTTCAAACAAGGCCAGAGAGACTACTCTAGGCTTGAGAAATTAAGCCCTGACCCCACACTTGCCTCTGTTTTGATATTTGCTGGGCTATACTATGCAGCTGCATCAGATGCTGCAGAAGAAGGTCTGAGTGTCTGTCAGGAAAGAAATGCAAAGAAAATAATCTACCCTAATACTACACTTAATCCTGATCTCTTACAAGTCAGTCCTGAGGGATAAATGCAGTATTACTTCCAGTTATCCTAAATCTGGCTCTTCTGGAAATACACGGAATAGCCCAGCCCTTTCTGAATTTTGATACACTTCTGCCCTTGATGTTTTCCCACCTGAGTGAGTTCAACAGTTAAATTAAAGAAGGAGTGCTTCACCTTATTTATTGCCTGCCCTCTTCCTCTTGCTATGAGATGGGGAAAATAGAAGTTCCTGACCAAACTTTTTTGTCATTTCTTTTTATTCCCCTCCTTTGAAGGATAAACAGTCACAATCTTTTCTATTAGTCTGCTGTGGGAAGTTTTCCATACAGCTTTGTTCTGCCAGACCTCTCTTACTCCTCAATAATCTTCCCAAGATGGACCAATACTGCATCGATATTTCCTGAGGAAACCACATCCTCCATTTAAACAAATGCATTACAATATTCTTTCTAATATTCCTCAGGCAGTGTCCTGCTGCAGTGTCCCAGCTGCATAGTAAGCAGAACTAGAAACCTTGTCACAGGGACAAGAACTTCCCATAAGCAACACATTCAAACACAAATGTGTAAAGAGTAAAAGGTCCATCCTGCCACCCATTCACCAAGCACATTCAGCTCTCCCCAAGCAGGCCCACACAGACCTCTCTGGCCGCGACAGCTCTCAATATCTTTGTGCTATGTGCAAATCTTTGTAGCGTACAAGGTACTCCCTCTCTCCAGTTTGTTCATTGCTATTGTGCGTGAGACTGGACCAAACAGCAAACCTTGATGCACCAGCTGTTAGCCTTCTCCCATAACAAAAGTTGTTTCATTTTGTTCTTTGCTTCATCTTTTATTCTAAAAGTTTTGATCCAAGACAATGCTTCACTTCTCCTCGGAGGCCCATCAGATACCAAAGGTCTTCAGAAAGTCTAAGTAAATTGCCAACTTCCTTATCTATTAGTCCTTTACATATCATGTCAAGTGTTTTAAGAAAGTAGTGAGATGGGCTTTGCCGTGGTAGGAAAAATAAAAGTAGTCAGTTAGAGCCTCCTGCATCATCATTTCCCAGGTGCTTTACTGCTTATACCTAATTATGGTTTCAATCAATTTCTCAAATGTTCATGTAGAATTTATGGGTCTTTAATTCCTTGAATCACATCCAAATCCTTTTTAAATATAGGTAATAACATTTGCTACCCACTAATTGCTCTAAATTCTTTCTATTGTTACTCCTAGTTTATATCACAAGCTTTTCTTCAGACTTTGCAATTTTAGGAACATCATCTTTATTACAAGAATAACTACTAATAAAAGCACTAAAAGTAAAAGCTGACTCTTTTACATAAAAATTTTAAGAAGGTTTGTAGACAAATTCCCTTTTGATTAGTACTACAAATGCAATAGCACCTGGTTGGTGTAGGAGATACAGGAAATAGTGAGAACCATACAAAATGGAAGTGTTAAATCAACACAAATCATCAATGAAAAAGAAAATGTTATTTAAGAATTCTTCCTGTTTTAATAAACTCCATTATTATTGGTGTCACAGATAAATATTTTGCATATATTATAATTCACGTATGTGTGTGTGTGTAATTAAAATTTATGTTCCTTAACCTGGCTATTTCTGCTTACCAGCTCAGCGCAACAACCTCCCTATTTATCAAGGTCCTTGGACCGCGGTGGTAGAGGCTGAACGCGCACCCATGCCAGCATCGTTCCTGGATCTGTTTGTGACTGAACTGCTGCCTCCAAAAGAAGCACATTTGCACAAATCCCACAAAATGGTGGGCTTTTTCAAGTTCCGATTCACCAAAATAGCTGCAAATTCCTGTCCTTAAATGTGCTACATTTGGTTCACAACGCACTGGAAGCTAAGCAACTTTTCAGTGTCTCTTTGAAACAGAAATTAAAAGCAACCATCCCTTTTTCTATACAGTGCGATGTATTTGTTTTACAGTGGATCATTTCCATCTCCACAGTAGCAGCTGCCACCCAAGCCATCATCTCTGTGCACTCGTAAGCAGCTCCATTTCCAGTTCTAATTGGGAACAGAGATACTTATTGGGTGAGTTCCAGCATGATCTATCACGCCAGAGACAGCTACTATGCAAACCAAAGCAATCCGGCTTCCAAAAACCCTCTTAGACAAACACTGACTTTGCACATAGATACTTGCATTTTTGTTTCTTGGTGCTGGTTTTTTGGAACAGAAAAAGTGCCAGGGGAAACTATATATTAAGAGCCCATGAAGGGCTGTTGAAGATGGGTAAATCCAGGATATTGCCTTAATAACCACTACCTCTTTAAAATCGTATAGGTGGTCTAAAAAAGCCACCTAATTCACAGCAAACAGAACTACTGCTGAGTGAATGCAGCCACTAAGCTCATTAAGAGGATGTGGCAGGATGTGTCTGAAAGTGCAGTGCAGTGGCTCAGCAAGCAATTAAATCCCATGACAGTTTAAAATGAGAATCTATCAGTGTCACAAGAGTGTGAAGCCTCAGCATCTCTGCTGTTCCCACCCCCAGCATTTTATTTATGATGGTGTATTGGGAACATGGGAAGTCAAAAAGATTATAATGAAATATGCCATATAAAAACCAGATTAAGCCCGCTCTTCTTTGGGGAAATATGCAGAGAGAGAAGCTGTCTGTTAGCTGTCGAGTTTGCAAAAGATACCATCTTTTGGGATGGTGTTCTCTGCCAGCAGACAGAATGCCCCAGGGGAAATGGTGGTGAAAAACCCAGACAAGCAGCATCCATCCATCCATCATACGCTCATCTCCACATCTCCAAGGCACAAATATAGCGTTGGAGTGCAAAGGGTGGGGGCAGGGGCGATGGAATCCCTTAAGAAAGAAAGAGGAGACAATGCCTTAGGTGAATAGCTGGATTTTGTAGCTTTTCTCTGTGTGCACAACCCGACTCTCCTTAGCTTGTTTGCTTGCTGGTTACGTTCATGGCTAGTACAGTGATTTGTTACTGTCCTTAGAAGCAATACATCCACAGCAGAGACTACAACCAGGTATACTAAAGGCAGGGCTCTGCAAGCTTTTTTCATAAGCATGCCCATGCCAGCACAGGGCAGCGTGGATCTGCACTCCTCCTGCGGAGCTGGATCTTCAGAACCCTGCTTTCACTGCACTGTCTCCTGCTACCCCGTGGGCAGATGCTCACATCACTGCTGTTATGCTTTAATCCTGACCTTCCACGGTCCCTGCTATCCCAGCCTGTTCTCCCAAAATACTACCGCAATTCCGTGCCCATCTGTAGCACACTTGTCAGTGCCAGTTCTACACTTAGATTCCTCTCCAACCCTGGTCCACAGGACCTCCTGCCAGCCCAGCCCTGGGCCTCCCCTGAGACTAGACTACTGATAACACAGAATCACAATGAACCCATAAAGCCAAAAACGCCCCTAGAGACTAGTAAACATCAAATTCACTTTCTTCTTAATCCAAGCCAGACGCGATAAAGCCATGGCTGTACTGGAGATTATAAGGCTACTCCAACAACTCTTTGTTTCCCCCACAAATTCCACCCTCAAACCTCATGTATATTATTGCACTCTCAAGGTAAACAGGGCCATGGTGAGAACAAGAATCCAGTTAAAGAGAATGATAAATCAGTTCTAGAAGTTTGGGAAGAAGAGAGTATTTGACTCCTCAGAAACAAACCATTTTGTGTGGGAAGAATAGTTTGGAGGACTATTGGCCATTAGGTGAAAACTCCTCTTCAGGCTGGTGCCATGGAATCTTATAAAGCTCCAAAAAGAACCTTAGTAAACACCTGTTGCAAATTTTAGGCACTACTGAGGTTTGCTCTACGGAGCAATGGGAGAGTAAAAAATCCCAATGTCTCCTAGCACCTCTTCCTGCAAAGCTGCTAGTCTCACGGTGAGGTTGCAGGAGAGCAAGGGGCAGGGGGAGAAAGAGAAGTGATGGAAGAAGACAGAGGAAGCTATGATACAGGGGGACTGTACACTTCCACTCTTCAGCCTGGGTGTAAACTGCAGAAAAATCAGAGGAGAACTCTGATTTTTAAGACCAGGATCCAACAGAAAGCTCCTATCAACCCATAACTAAAATATGTCCCAGGAGGCTATAACACAACAGGCGGGAGAAAAAAAGGCTGCAGGAAACAGCAGAGGCCCTCAAACATGAGGTTAAGCATTGCTTATGTTAACCCATCATCAAAATGTAGACTTTACAAGCAGCTGTATTTCTTTGGCAGACTAGAATGCCTCTATAAAATCTCTCAATAAAAAAAACAACCAGTCCTCCTGTCAGTTGTCTCTTGGAAGTTATTTTCTCAGCACAGATATAAATTATTGTCACATATAATATACTGTACCTGCTTCTCAGAGACTGCCAAATTACAGTATCAGTCTAAATGCTGGATCAGGTAACTACCCTCAGGGCTCAAACCATAAAGGAATATCTCCATTCAGTAACTCACTTGTGTTCTGGTCACTCTTTGTGAACGCATTTGTGTTCTAGATGGGCTCACGCTGCACCAGGACTTCTGCAACACTGCAAGCAATATTGAGGGACACAGGATGGGTAACCGCTACAATATAGAGAAAATCCCGGAGTACAGTCTATTTCTCTGGGCTTTGAATCGTCCTTAACAGAGCTTCTGGCCTGTTTGGAGTAAAAGAATAACTTGGGCTACCTATCTGCAAGTGGTCATCTAGATACAATTACACAGATAGATGGGCCTTCTGACCCATCAGAAAAACCAGAATCTGATTATTGTCCAGTAACCAGACAGCTATCAGCAAACACCAGTCACCCCGGCACCACAGAGCTGGGCCAGTTACCCCCACACTGCACACTCTGCAACTGGTAACAGGGAGTGGACCTTCACTGCAGTCAACTCTTCTATTTCCATATGTGACAGCTCTGAACAAAACGCCCATACTGAGTGCAAACTCATACATAAACCATGCGTAAAACCAGCCATGCTGTAACCTTGCTGCAAATTCAGTGAGATTCTGCATAGCTTCCCCTCGTCCTTATCGAGGACAGTAGAGGGGATACCTTTAGTAACAGATAAATCTCTGTAATGCAGTTATCTCTCAACTGCAGCGCACAAGCATCCCAATTAATTCAGTCCGGGCCTAGCAGAGCCGGCACTAAGCCAGAGCTGATAAACCTGCCAAAGCCAATCTGAGTCCTGCAATGATTCCTGGGAGCCTGCTCTGCGCTTTCTCATGCTCTGGACAGAGGGGGGTTATTTGCTTGAGCGCAGTGCTCAGCTCTGGCTGGCTCCACATGCCCACAAGATGTGGCAACTTCATTAATGAGGTCCTTCTAAAACCCAAAGTGCTGGGAAGCAGGCAGAGACACCCAGTCAGCTCTGAAGGCATCTGCAAGGATGCAGCAGGGTTTATTAGCATCACTCGCCCAGATTACAGGTGTCCTGGACCTGATCCTGCATCTCTGTCTGCAAAGGCCCCACTTGCGGGAAGACGGTGTTCTGCAATCCAGGCAGGCCAGGGTGGCCACATTCATGTGGTGGGGTGTCTGAAGAAGTCAATCTTACCAAGCAGGGCTGGTTCAGCATCCCTGGCTCGGTAAACACCAAACCTGCATAAGCTACTGAAGAACGGAAAGGCCACAGCAAAGCAGCAATGATTTTAGGATGGGATAGGGAACAACCACCCTAGACGCTGCCCTTGGCATCGCTGCTGTCTCATCCAGTGATCTTGGGCCAAACTCTAACAAAGGTACTCTCTGCTTTTCCATCATGTGTCAAACAGAGAGTCTTCATCTATCCTCCGGGAGATGGTAGGGCCTGTTTAGTAGTCACAGGCATTCAGGCATCGAAATAAAATGCACCAAAAATGGAAGGTGTTCTTACAGGTTCTCACAAAGCCAGGTTTAAATACTTTTGTCTATCCAGCCAAGAAGAACACCGAAAAAGCAAGACTATTGCCACAGATACCAGATTTCAGTGGCCGATTCACCAATTCCAAGGAATTAGGATAATATTTAGTCACACAGTAAGACGCATCTGACAGATGAAGCTATATAATTGAAAATGTTATTATAAGAAGGAAGGCTTCTAATAGAAAAATGGCACGAGATGCTAGTAGGTATCCTTTCAGAAATGGGAAAGAACAAAGCAAATAATCTACTGTGATGCTCAGATCTCTTGCCATAAAAAGGCAAGAAATTCCAAGAGGCCTATAAAGCGTTTAGACAAAAAGGTGAACTCCAGAATTAATAACAGAATGGTAAACAGGAAGATTAATGGCACCAGTGAAAATGCAGATGGTGAAGCCCAGCCTGCAGGCTCAGCAAGACTCTGAAAAAGGAGGGGGGAAAAGGCAAGGTGTAAACAAGGTGACCTTCAAAGCCACGGGAATGCCTGCCAACAGGCCAGCCAGAGGGCATCCCGAGACACAGATGTGCCATCTGGGGTAGGCTGTCTCATGACAACACGAACAAGATTTGTCTGCTTCAAAATTTGCAGGGAGGCAAAATGGGTAACAGCAGAAAACGTGACCATTCATTCAGAAGGGGCACAATTAATTGCACAGGTTGGAAAAGGACTCTGTTTTGTAAAGAAAATATGAAAGAATTCCCTGAATATTCCCACTCAGAAAGGTCTTGTGCCTGCTTGTAAAGCCTGCTCGCGCAAGGTGTGGGGGAAGAGAAACTGGTTTTCACTAAACAAATGTTTTCCTTGAAGGTTTATGCTTTAAGTTTATGGTAAAAAGAAAAAAGAATCTCAGCACAAACTGCAGAGCAGCTCTTTAAACCCATGATGGTGTAAATTTTCCCCATCTTGGCATAAGTCTATTCACTCCAGATGGCACATTTGGGTTGAAAGCAGGTAAAGATTCCTCAGACATCCCAATGTCCAATATCTCTTTTTCCAGAGCTCCTTCGCCCCGTTGGGCCTTGAATCTCCTAATAAGCTTTGCGTGTGCCTGGTAGATCTCAGTTCTTTGGCTACAGTAAAAAGTGGGAGAGAGAAATCTCCCAGTGCAGTTCTGCAGGGCAGCCTGGCTCCTTCAGACCTGATGCTCAGATCACTGAGGTCAACCGGGAAAATGAAAAAGTAAGTGCAATCACATGTCTTTTTTAAACACATCAATCAAACACCACAGTGGGACAGTGCTAAGGGGAACAAAGCTATCTCTAAATAAGCCTTCTACAAAATAAGCCAAACATGTTCTGCTATGATATCCAGAGGCAAGAATTTTGGGGGGAAAACAGAATAAGCAACCACAATAGAGCTTACTGTGGAAAAAAGCAGACCCTAGCTGTGGGTGTCCAGCAGGTAGTGAATTTGCACATCTCTTTTCCTTCCAGCCTGACTCAAAATACACCAAATCTGAGTATTTTGGACAAAAACTGGCCCATCTGAGTTCAGTGCTGCAATCAGTTAAGTGTACAAGCAGATATATCTGAATTGTTTTTGTTCTGGTGAGCTGCATATCAACCACAATGAAGATACTGGCATGACCTCCAGTTTCACAGTAGGAACCATGGATGCTGGATGAGCTCAGGCAGCTTGTGCAAAGCCTGTGCAGCCCCAGTGCTGTTGCATCATTGACTCAAGTGAGCTTGTGATTGTTGACAGGAGCTGCCATCATGGCTCTGGACATCAGCACATCCAGGAAGCCCCATCACGTGGCTCTGTTGATTGCTTTTTGAATCAGACAGGAATGGAGAGATGAAACGCACACCTGAAAACACTCAAGTGGCATTGAGGAAGGAATGGGGAAGAACAAGGGAGGAAACCAGCAAGATGGAGGAAAGCTATTACTTTCCTTCTCCTTGCCCACTGCAGCTGAACTGTGGCAGGCTTGTTCTGAACACTGCCACAGAAAAGTCTGAAAAATGGGAGCTCTGGGCCTTGAACCTTTTCGCTATCTCTCTCTTTTCTCCTCTCTGCTAACAGAGAAATGCTGTAAACTGCTAGATCCTGAAAGTACACATTCTGGGCCCTTTCTGCACCTTACAAAACACCATGAAAATAGATGGTAATGGGGAAGAGGGAAAGAGAGCCATGCAAGGGGAAAAATAAAATGAAATAGAGAATAGTTGCTCTTCTCTGCTTTCCCCTGCTCAGCTTTCATTTCCCTTTGTTCATCTAACGTTGAGCCAAACTAAGCCAAAGGAGCTGCCGTGCTGGGCTACAAGATTGATGGCTGCAGGCAGACTCCACAGTGAAGAGACGGATGACTGGTCATTTCCCGCGATGCACTGAGAAACATCCATCCTTGCAGCCATGCTGAGCCCATTTGTGCTCCTTTTGAAAAGAGAGACAAATATGGGCAGCCGGAGGCACCTGAGTGTCCTTCTCTCTCAGAAGGACACAGTTATAGTCCTCTGGGTTCCTTGAGAAGGTCGCTCTGTCCATCCCTGAACATCTGGCTGTGGGATTTGCTAACTCTCTCCCTCCCCCAGCAATCATCCATCTATTAGAGCACAGTGCAGGTCGGAAGAAAACGGTGAAGAGAATGGTGTGACAACCTCATCAATCTACAGCTACACGCTTGGCTATTTAGTTTTCTTTATGCTATTTCTAAATGCAGGGGGGCTGGGGGATGGCAGGGTGGAGAACTGCTACTGGTATGAAAGAGTGAATTGTGGAAATGGCAACGTGGATTGGAGTAAGTCCTTATGACTATTAAAATGTTGTGCATGTACTAAAGCAGTAGGGAACTAATTAAGATTCAGGATTGAAAGGCAAAACAAAAAAGTTGGATGCACTCTGGTTCCATCTGTAGCACTTGCTGAGAGTTCAGATGTACTTGGGGCATCATGTTTAGCAGAGAGGTTAATTTTTTTTATTTTGCCCATTCAGATATTAACAGAAAGCTCCCTGGAAGAATATACTGTAGGTATATTTATAGTGCCAACCCTGGTACAGCAGCTTTGGAGGCACAGAGCACTCAGTCCTGACTCCTTTCTATTTAGTTAATAGTGTCTTTGTTTGCCAATAGTGTCCTGGTCTATAGCATTGCTCACAGATACAGCCTCGGCATTTCCAGTTCTCCTGCCGTGCTGCTACCTCATGTAGGCAACAAGCACTACATGGCAGATGTACCCATTGCATCATTTGCAAATACAGCATCACTCCAGAAATTCCTACAACTACGAACCTCACTTTGTCACAGTAGCACATATCTCTAACTGTGTCATTCACAGACATTGCACCACGGAAATCATGAGAAGATAAAAGCATTCGCCATCTCTCAAAAGCACAAAGAAATGAGTCGCTTGCTTAAATTGTTTAAATGTAGTTTTAGCACTCTAACAGTCTGAGCCAGCTTTGAAAATTTGTCTTTTATTCCTATCATGTAATGCTGTTCATTTCAGGCCAACAACAAACGGATTTTCACTACAGCTCTGTAGGACACACACAGGATATTAATCATGGCCATATGTGTTCCTAAGGCATCAACCCCACACTTCCCAAGGGCAATCACATGCATTCAGAACTGCATCGCTCCCATCATGAAGAACAAAGTTTTCACCCTTTCTCTCACATCAAGAACTCCCCTGTACTTGTCACTGGTGAGGCCACACCTCAAATATTCGGTTCAGTTTTGGGCCCCTCCCTACAAGAAGGCCATTTAGGTGCTGCAGCATGTCTAAAGAAGGGCAGAGAAGCTAATGAAGGGTTTAGAGAATCCAGTTTTATGAGGAGCAGTTGAGGGAACTGGGGCTACTTAGTCTGAGAAAAGGAGGTTGAGGGGAGGCCTTCTCACTCCCTACAACTACCTAAAAGGAGGTTGGGGCGAGGTGAGGGTCGGTCCCTTCTCCCAAGTAACAAATGATAGAACAAGAGGAAATGGCCTCAAGTTGCACCAGGGGAGGTTTAGGTTGGATATTAGGAAAAATTTCTTCACAGAAAGGGTTGTAAAGCACTGGAACAAGCTGCCCAGGGAAGTGGTGGAGTCACTATCCCTGCAGGTATTTAAAAGTCATGTAGATGTGGTGTGAAGGACGTGGTTTAGTGGGGACATGGCAGTGCTGGATTAACAGTTGGACTTAAAAATATTACAGGTCTCTTGCAACTAAAACAAATCTATGCATCTATGATTCTAAGAACCAGATCTTTAGCTGATGGAAATTGCTGCTCACTGTAGTCTTTAAGGGAACTGTACTTACCTACAACAGCTAAGGTCCTGGCCCTAAATAACCTCGTTTGTTGAAGAGGAACCATGCTTCAAGTGCATCCTAAATGAGATCTCTGGTCTGGAAGACATTGTACAGAAAAGCCATATCCATCTACTACATTCTCAGACCCCCTCCAAATGCAACGTGAGTTTTGCATCGACCCTCCCTCCCCCAAGAAGTTCATTATTGGGAACGGATGCCATGGAAAACACCAATAGTTTCAGAATCCTGATGCATAAAATACCTGTAATAAACTATTAGGCAATCACAGGCAAAATTCAGGGCATATTGAAATGAATTGAAATCTAGTAAAAACATACTTAATATCTCTCAGGTACGAGATGATTTAGAGGCTGTAAAATGTTCACTCCAGAGAACGGGACTGACAAACTGAAGACATCCACCAAGGAAGGTTGTGGGAGGTGCAGGCATGTGGGAGGGGAAGCCATCACCCTCTTCATTCTACTCTCAGCAAATCTGTAAAGCTTGGCTTGTAAGATTTCAACCTGGACTTTATGTTAACATTTATTGCCCATCCCTTTATATTACGCACCAGAAAAATATCACCTGCTACAAATTTATAGTATTTCATACTACAAAATAATTTCATTTGCTATGTGTCAGAAGAACAATAAAATAAAAGTTTTTTTTAATTAATATTTTGAATCTAATGATATTCTGTAATCTCTTTGCTACTTTTTAAAAACTTTTTATTCTATAAAATAGTGCACAGGTTCTATTATACAACTGATCTAGTAGCCCGGTGACTTCACTGGAGTCTATCTTGCAGGATGCTGAGTACCAAACCTGCAAGTCTGGTCCAACCTAGTACTTTACATGTGGATTTAATTTTAAGCATGTGACAAGTCCCATTAATTACAAAAAGATCACTCATGTTCTTAAAGCCCAAGCTCAGGTGCTTTCCTTGTCTGGGGTTAGACAGCTTGGCATCTTGCAAGACTAAGCCCCAGGGACTTGATCCTCTAAACCCTTTTTCATGTGATTACCAGAGAACTCCCAGCATTCCTCACATGAATGTAGAAAATAGATGCAGTGAATTAGATTAAAGGTACCCATTTCCTAGGATCTTGTGTCCAGTACTTGCATCTAAACTATTCTTCTGCTTCGCAAAAGTCCTTTCGCCCATGCGGTTTATTCTTTTTCAGGCATCGGTACCGGCTATGCTAAGAAAAGCACCAGAAGGCTTGCCAGCAAAGCTGTTCAGGTTCAAAGACTCCTACAGGGCAGACAGCTTCCCAGCCACCCCTCCCCTTTGCTGGAGAACTGAGGATTTGCACCTTGAGGGAAACGAATCTGCCAGGTTCCAGCATTTCCCCAGGTAACATCCCCCAGTGCTTCCCCAGGGGTTCCCATACCTCTTCCTCCTGACAAGCCTTGAGGGAAGTGCTTGGGCAACCCGCTCCTACACCCCCCACCTCTGCTCAGGGAGAGTCAAAACACTCTTTGAAAGCCACCTTTTCTCTAAAGAGAATCCCATCCTCAGCTCACCTGCACTCCCCTCCTCTCTTTTTAAAGTTAAATCTGTTTATTTCAGAAATAAGTAATCCTGATGATTACTGACAAACATCCATGTTAACTTCCTAGTAAGGGGATAAATCCCATAGCATTTTACCTCTCCAGGAGGAATAACATGTCTCCTAGAGACACGGCATTCACAGTCAGGCCTTGGCAGCTTAAGAGGCACATGCTGAAAAACCTCTTCCAAAGATGTGTCCTAGCAGCCAGATGTAGGTCAAACACACAGTAGCCAAAAAAAGCAAAAAAGCAAAACACTGGGCTGGGTAACACTGAAGGGGAGACGGCACCACAAGTAAGCTCCCTCTCAAGCAGCCCAGGTATTTCAAGCCAATGCCATCTCAGCTGCCTACAAGCTTTCCTCACGGCTTGCAGATGGAGCCCCAAGAGATGACCTGCAGTCACACTGGAGAGGCTCTGAGGAGTTTATCAGCACAACTCATTCCTTCAATTTAATGGCCTACTGTAGTGACCAAAACATTTTTCAAAACACCCCTGCTCCAAAGTCACCATAACGCTATTTTCACAAACAGACTAAAAACAGCTGAGACTACACGGCTGGAAAAATCACCTCAAAGTGGCTGCATTGCTTCTGAAGCTACAACAGCCTTGAGTCCTTGGGTCGCTGCACATGCAGCCTACGTCCCCATTCTCAGGGACGAGACCCAAAGAATTTAGAAAGATTGAGATTTAACAGTTTCCAAAATTGCTTCATCTTGTTCAGTTGCTGCTTATGCCTTAGCCTGATGACTAGAGCCAGAGGGGTCTGGCTGCAACGGGCTTTTGATCAAAACCCAGAGAGCTTCCAAAGCCCCGTGGCTTCTTCACACAGCTTTCTCTTAATTATGCAAACTGGCTCAGCCACACAAGAACCAGGAGTAATCCCAGGTGATTCATTTGAGCAGTCTTAGCTAACCAACACAGTTCTCCTGGTAAAACTGTGCATAGAAAATACTTGTAGTGACCTGTTCCAGATCCCACAAATGAAAGAGAAACTATTTACACAAAGTTAATCCTGTAAATTCTAGCAGCATGACTGTGGAGTTAAGCAGCCGAAACAATGTTTTTGTTTTCTTGACTGGACTATTTATATAACATCATTTGTTTTTCTAGAAATGGGGGTGTTTCATTTCCATACCTGCAAAATCACAGAACCCCATTTGGGGGAAAACACACATTCACTCACATCCTTGAACCTACCGGGCTGAATTAGTCTAAGAATTTGCAGCTCATCACACATAACGACACCCGACAAGAACAGTGATTGAAGGAGAAGTTATCCCAGCCCAGCAGCTGTGACGTACAGAAGGCCAGCTCAGCAGCGGCCAAAAGGAAGCAAGAAGGGTTATATGGTGCAAAACTTGAGGTATTTCTCTGACACACTGCACAGCCAGCCTTGTGAAAACAACCAACAATTCACCTAGGGTGACTCTCTTTATTTGTATATATGGGCGTGTAACAAATTACTCGTTTTTCATCACCATCCTGGTACACATAAGCACAGGTTTTGCACCAGAGCTAGTACACTTCCATACCAATTCTGCAAGGCTTCCTGATGATGCCAAAACATTTCATACATGGCACTTCGAAGGCCTGGCAAGTAGCACGCTTTATTCATACATTCCTTTAAATAAAAAAGGTCTCCCCTACCCCTCCCAAACTCTCTAGAAAGGTTTATTAACTGGATGTTAGGCACTTCACTGAGATAGACAAATGAGATGGATGTTTTAGCACCTCTATTTTACACAGTGAGAAGCTGGGAGACAGAGGGATATTCCACTGTCCCTGGTGCTGTGCAGCTCTGTACAGATGATGCAAGTACGTGACAATAGGGCAGGACCTTAAGCACAGAAGTTGGCAGCTCTCCTGCAAACTGGCAATGGGACAAAAATATTTTGCTGCAGGTCTACATCATGATTCAGTGTCAGTGAATACAGGCAGAAAGGGACAGGTTCTCTGTCTCCCGCTCTTAGCGCCACATAAGAAAAGGAAAGCAAACTTTATCTGGCCAGAGATTTGGACAGCAAAAGTCCCTGCTATAGGAAGAATTTAAAAGTGGTGGATGAGATGGAATAGAGACTGGTTAAATGTGTGTGTAAAAGGAAGAAACCGATTCACAAGGAGGCCTCACACTGATTGAGTTTTCTCTTGGTGACAAAGTCCCTTTTTTCTAACGGGAGTCATAGCTGGATGTGTAAGTGCCAAGAGCAGCAGCTCTTGCCTGTGGTGCCATGTCCTGCTGTGAACAATCTGAAGGCAAGATTAGTGGAGAATTGGAAACTACTGTTTCGATTCAGTAGCATTGATGGGGCCATCTGTAAGCCATAGGCTTGGCTGATGAATAAACACCTACTTAAATGTAGGCCAAATTAGGTACTTTGCTGGATAAGAAGCCCAAAGGAGAAGGCCCAGCAGAAATCAGTATTTATTTTGGTATAAATACAAGCTAGAGCTAGAATTCCCCTCCACATTCACATGAGAGGTTCCCAACTTGCTAAAGAAATTATAGGAAAAAAAGATAGTTGTGGTGTTTAGGGATTCCTACGGCCATGATAAATGTTTCCTTTTTCTTACACATTGAAATTTTCTATCTAGCCCTAAAAAAAAAAACCCAAACCAAAAAACCAATACCTTCCAGCATCCCTGCTCCCAGATTTGGATTCACAATATAAAGCTTCATTTTATTGCAAAGTGCTACAGAAATATGACATATATAGGTACACGATAGACCAACCTCAGGATTCAGCATGGCCAGCGTGCACACATGTGCTGTAACACATCAGAACTGAAAATTATCCACCCTCCCTGTCACAAGAAGTTGAGTATTTTTTTGTTTTCTTCTACATGAGGTCCCAAAAATAAAGATCAATGGGAATGGGTGAAAATTAGATCTGCTCTAGATCAGAAACTCAAGGATCCATGTGGAATTGCTCAGGAAAATTCTTTGACGTGGGTCAAGCAGCTTCTTCGAATATGAAGCTCGCCATTGTCCACACTGATGTTGAGTTACTTGACATTTGACCTAATATTTACCTAACACTTGACCTACATACACTGCAGGAGTGTTGCTTTGGCACCACCCACCAAAATCAAATCCTCTTCCTAACAAATAATAATTTTAAAACAGGCTATTCCTGCCACGGAAGAAAATCTGTTAAAAAGTTGACTCACGGAGTAGGCTCAGTCCCTCTCCCACCCTAGTCTGACACCCACAAAGCTCCATTCGTTTCTGCAGAGGTAGCTCCTGACTTATTTCAGTTGACGGGAACCAGAGTCAGGCCCTTCCCTTGCGAAAAAAACACACTATTCGCTGCTCCCTCTGCTGGTTTCCAGCACTGCCAGCTGCTGCAGATGTACTACACGAGCAGACGCATGCAGAGCCCATTTCCAGTCCTACCGCAACCAAACACCTGGCAGGTGGAATCAGGTGTGTGAAAATTAAAAAAAAAAAGGAGAGAAAGAAAAAAAACATCCTAAAATCAGTGATATTTTTAAGTACTGAAGAATATATTATAAAAGACAAAAGTACTTTAGAAATGCAGACGTACTTGACTAAAAAGAAGACTTTAAGAAACATTTTAATGTCAAGATTTTGGAGGGTAGGCAGTGAAAGTCAAAGAAGTTGATAACAGGTTATTAAACTCCATCTTACACGATGAATCTAGACCAACTCATCAGAGGAAAAAAGTTGCTTCTGTCTGCTGGCTGTCACATCATATCTGCCCCAAATTTAGATTTTATGACAGCAAATGTTTATAAAAGCCGTGAACAATTAAAAAAAAAAAAAGCTCTACACAAAAGTATAATTTACATCTGCAGAAAGCTGTCAGAAGTCCGAACAATTGATACACTGATATTATAGCCTCTTCAGGAATATCGTCTGCAATTCATCTGAATTTTACAGACGGACTCTAGTTTGGAACCAGAACTGTTCCGCCAGTTTGGATCCTAAGACAGCCACAAGTAGGTTTTATAACATGACAAGAACCTAATCTTTCATCACAGAGATGTTTCCACGTATGTTAGATAGCAGCAAAACTTTTTGTTAGGAAAAGCTGTGCCTTTGCTCCCAGCGTTCACAGCAAAACAACACGGCTCTCCTGTAGCACTGAACAAGAACTAACGGGTAATTACAGAGGGTTGCTGAAATCAAAAGTGAAACTAGTCAATATTAATTGGCCTTAGAAAAATGATAAAAGGAAATTCTTATTAAATTAGTGTTTCAAATTAATTTTAGACTCTAATACCTTTGCGTGACACTGGACCTAGCGACCAGAAAAAGAAGAATATGGAACTCTGGAGAACCAAGCCCTTTCCTTGTTCTTGGGTTCAATTTCCAGCTTTACCACAAACCTCTGGTTAAACCTGCATAGAAATACTTTATTATCTTTGTCACTCATTTCTCTGTTTTGGAGTCAAAGTACTTCCTTTACTATATGTATGTCTGGTCTGTAAGACCTACTACAGTATACGAAAACCGCAAAGAGTATGAGAAGCCTTCACAATGACCCCCAGGATGATGACCTAAGATGCTCCTTGAGTCTCCAGATGCTATCATGTGATACTGATGCGAATTCTGTTCTCTGCTTTTTTATTGCATCTTAACTTCATCTTGGTGAAGTGCCCCATCTTAAAGAGCAAAGACATCCACAGACATGCTGAGCATCTTCTGCAAGAGTTGGGGGCACTCCTCACTTCCCAGGAGAAACACCGTACCTTGTACAATCAGACACAGCCTCTACAAGGTAAATCGAGATGGCTGAAAGAGATAATAGCTTATCTTGTAAGGATTCTGTTCATTCATCCCCACTCACATAGGTATATCCCATATGTCAGATTAAAAACAGTGCAGGCATTGTTTAAGCAGCATCTAAAAATCTGCTATCAGTACTTGCCTCAAACAATTCTACCATGGTTCATAACAGCAAATGAAAAATACTTTTGTTTACTTTTACCTCTTCAACAGCTGGTAAAAAACCAAAAAGCCATTTCTGCAGTTCAGCTGAACACTTGACTGCCTCGAGATAAGCAACAGGACAGGCACTAGCACAGGACACCAGCTCATCCTCACCACAACAGCAGCACACACAAAGTCTACTCCACACTCCAAACGGGTAAGAAGGCTGCCCGCTGTGAGACCTCACTGTTGGCTTTCAGTCCAAAACGAAAGGACAGCAGTGAACTGAGACACAAGCTTTCCAGTCATATTCTTTACACTTAGATAGCACATGAAATAAAAGCTCTGTCTGCATCTGTGTACGAACCTATATTTAGCCCTCTTGTAAAACTGAAGTAGGACGCTAACCAAACTAAATTCCACCAGAGTTTTTGGCCATACATGCCCTATCTATTCTCATCTGTGTAGCTGCAAAGCTTGGGTAATACCTGACTGTCAGCAGGGTTTACTGCAGGTAATACCACTTCCACAGTGTTGATACTTGACCCAACATAGAATCATGGTATCACCCAGTACCACAAAACCACTAAGTATGTAGGACAAGGAGCAACTGAGGTTTCAAGAAGCCTTGGGTGTAATCGGGGATCTCTCTTCCATTTCTAACCCTCATCTTTCCAGCTGCTGTGATATTACTGAGAGCCAGAACCCTACTGCCTGCCTTCGCAGCACCAGCAGGTCAAGGTGGTGGTAGGAGAGTTGAAAATTATCCTTCTTCTCCCATTCCTCTGGAAGAACAGGTTACCCAGCCTAGCTCAATCCTCTCCCTCACCCATTCCCAGACATACAGACCTCCCATGCACAGGAGCTCTGCTCTGTTCTTGCTCTTTACTGGGCAGGAGAACAGCCAGCTGAGGAGCGAGTGTGGAAGCACGGAGCTGCTTCTAGCCCTCCCACTGCTTAGCTGAAGCACCATGCAAATACCACTGCCCAGCTCTGCAGAGGATCAGGTTTGTCCATACTTGATTGAGCAGAAGTCTAGTTTCATGAATATTCTGAGCATAAACTTCTAATAGTTTAGCACTCTGTACCTAGAAAATCACAGTATTAGCAACATATTAATGTCTTGCCCATGACTGGGGATTTGTTTTGAATCTATACCAGTGTTCAGAGTCCTGACTGCTACACTAGGATGACTTGTGTAGTATCCACTACAATGATGAAAGCTTGGCTGCACTTGAACCGTAATGCTTGGTTCTGATGAGATGAATATGCCACTGAAAGATGAAGACCAGCCCATGTGAATGTCAGGAATATTCAGCACAATTCCAAAAGGTCTGGCAATAATACTGATGTATTGTCGCTGAAGCAGTTACCCTAAGTTTTGACAATACTTTAATTCTACCACGTACCTATTGGATAGGCTACTGGATGGGGTAGAGGATGGTTAGAGATAGTATTAACATGAACATTGTTAGATGCTTTAACACGAACATTACTGGACCCTTGATCAAACAACTTTGCCAGGGCAATCCATGCTTGTAACTCTGAGTATAGTGGCAGAGGAAAACAGACACCTAAAGGCTGGACCAGCAACACCTATTCCTCTGTTCCGATCTTCACAACTTTGGTTGTAACTATTCTTAAAACCAAACACTTCCACTTGAAAGCAAATAAAAGCAACCAACCAGGACAATAAAAGCACCATGTTCTATTAAGAAGCGAGTAGCAACCGACCCCAAGAGAAACATTATGGTGCATTTTACAGCAAAACCCAGGAGATTGTTGGAGCACGGTTCTTTTCTTCATTAGGTTTTGGTATTACCAAATATGAAACTCTCATGCACTGAGTTGTGTCACGCACTACCTAAACCTGCAGCTAGCAACACTGCAGAAGTAGGTTGTAACTATAAATACTATATTATTACTAAATGATTTATTATACCCCTGAACTGCTAGCAAGACAATAGTTGGATTCTACTTACTGACCAGCTGATGACTAGCTATGACCTACAAAACCAAAAGTCCTAGGTCTATGTATCTCCTGAATTATCTAGAAAACTTGAACTTCTGACACAACTTATGGTTATAATGAGGCACTCCAAGAGCCCAGATGCAGTCCAAGCAAGTATTTACACTGATCCCACTGACTGCTGGACTTTGGGAGCTAAGATCCCCTTCTGTGTTTGCTACCGTGGCAGTCTTACAAGTACTTCCGAGCAGTTTACAAATGTAAAACATAATAAAAGTAAGGTTTAGCACTAATTTGGTGTTGTAGAGTCGCATTGCTTGCATGTGTTAGATAACATATAACCAGTTCAGCAGCCTCCTATATAAAAATCAGCTACTCTCATATTAACCAAGGACATACTAACTGTTCTCTTAGAGCTGAGAACAGCTCTGAGCCAGGACTAGGACATGCAGGCCCTAGGTGGAGTGAAACTATGGAACATTTAGATTAGATTTCTTCCAAATGTATTTTAGATGCCCTAGAGTTGTCATCTCTGTGCTTTTTAAGGGATCTTAAATTGCCACATCTTTGCCCCACACAGTCATCTAATGTTTATCTGAGGAATAAAGAGGTCAGCAGAAGAGAGCTTCCTAGGTTCAGCATTAGATTTTACCACAGAGTCCCCCTTCAGAACATACAGTATTTCTGCTGTCGATGTTGAAAATAAACCACACCATCTTTTTCTCCAATTGTCAAAAACTACCTTTAAATGCAGATCCAATGTTTTCTACAGCTTTTACACTTTCAAATCAGAGAAGGTAAAAATCCTGGTTTTGGCTAGTGAGTCTACCCTGGATATGCACAGATGGAGTGAAATTATTTTGTGGTGTAAGTGATAAGGAAAGTTAATCACTAGATAGAAATTGGTTGGAAAATAGATTTAAATGGTAGAGCAATATAACTTGCCTTATTTGGCTGCCACCGGCAATGCAACAAAAGTAGCACTCCTGAGATGCAAAAGAGATGTTTATAGCAGGGAAAACAACACAGAGACAGACATGCTGAGGTCTCTTTATCTGATAACTTTGTGGTAATTGCCTTTCATGCCCCGTGGCATGGAAGACGCACTCATTTGGCATTCAGTGAGTACAGCAGAAAAGCATAATGCAAACAAAGAAGAGTCAAACTCTACACTACTGCTTTACCTTACTAAATTACCAAGACACAGCTGCGTTAGCACTATCACAAAGTCTGAGATAGACGATTCTATGGGCCGACATCATCCTCTTCTTAGAGTCCAGCCTCATTCCCATCAGTGTACCTGACTGATTTCACCAGTTCTTCCTGAGTGGCTCTGCTGTGAGGTCTGATCCTATTTGCTGGCTGAGATTTTGCCCTTGGTTTGAACGCCAGCTGAGTGGTTACAGACATTTCTTCTTGTCCAGCTGTCTGCTGGCATTTCCTATATTGAAGGCAAGGAGTCTTCAAAAATTGCTCTGCCAAAATCAACATGAATCTTTGAGGTCCCTTCCAACTCAAACCATCCTATGATTCTGTGAATTTTGCCTCTGATTTTACCGGGTTTAGAACTTGTCTCTATTGCCCCTTCTTCTCCCTTCACCAACTACTGCATAGAAGCAAAATCATCAGTATTGCTGAGCACAGCTCAGCTCCCAAACACCTTCTTCCGTCAAACAGGTTTTTTTAAACATTCTTAATTTACATCTTGGGGTTTTCTCTTGCAGTTTTTATACCGTCAGTGTCTCACCTCTTAAAAACCACATACAGCTGTGAGTATGTGTGTTCCCTCTTTCTCATAAGAGCTGACCCCAAAGACAGCAAGCCTTTATTACTCACTGCGGGGAAGAATGCACAACACTATGCTCTACCTGACACAGCTGTAACTCCTCCACATCTGCTTTACAGTCACTCATTCAGCATCCAGACTTAGCACTTCACATAGTTTAATTGTGGAAGAAGAGTACCAAGGACAAGAACAATGAAAGAATGGACTGAAGTACACGTACAGGCATACACACATATACAAACGTGGCATCTGCTCACTAATTTTTCTTATTTGCTGTGTATAATCTGGTCACACCCCTGGTCCTCAGCCCCATTATGAAAAATCTTGTCAGTGTACTGTTCTAACACACAGTAATCTTTTCAACAAAGATTAGGCAGCAGATGCCAGAGTGAGTTTTTTGTATTAATAGAACACTGTGGACATAATTAGTAATACATTGATCCTTTACATTCATATGAATTTGCTAATAGAGGCCAGGATTCACTCCTATGGAGGGTAAATTCAGCTCCTACTGCATTCCGTACAAGTTGTACACATTTCTGTAACCCTTCTGCAGAGGGTTCGGTGGCTATTGTTACTGCAAATCAAGATGCAACAGATGCAAAGAGAAATGGCTGGACAGGGACAAAGATCAAGTCCAAGGTCTAAATGCCAGGTTTGCATGTATGTCAGCTGCTCTGCAGCACAAGAGAGAGATTGAGAGAGAGAAAGAGAGGCAAATAAATACTTACCAGGTTTAATTTCCAGCAGCTTCAGCCTGGAATCCTCAGGGGGATGCAAACGCCTCTTCTTGCGCCAGCAACGTGCTGGGTACGTGTACAGCTGACCTGGGGCTAGGCCTGAAGATTAAAGGCAAAAAATAAATATAATCACAATTCAGTTTGTAAACCACAAGCACTCTCTCTAGCACCTTTGTTCTTGCCCTTCCAGCGTCTCCTTGTTGGAGGGTTCAATCCTGCAATTCATGAGGCAGAACAACAAACTCAAGGCATCCAGTGCTCCTGAGGCTTCTCAGCACCTCTTGGGATCAGGCCTACAGAGAATCTAGGTCTCACTTAGACACTTCACTCAGCCCACTGAAACCAGAGCTGCACATAAATAATTTGTGATTTCTTCAGGGTAAATAGAATTTCAGACTCTCCTGAGCCACAGGGGCAATGCCTCCTCCACGGGCAGAGAAAGACCCTTGGGAGAGAAGAGATGAAGTTCTGACATGCAAATCAGGAGGCCCTGATGCACAGAGCAGCTCAGGAAATCTGTATCTTCCAAGGAGGAGCAAACCAAGACCCATGAGGCCTGGCTATTTGGACTTTGCTTTTTTGCTTAAATTCTGGACTTTTGTTTGAAGACAGATTCTTCATTCTGGTTATTACCACCTCATGCCAACATCCTGAATAAGGGAGGAGACACAGCAGCAATGTTTATATTACTGCATGCTCCATTGAATCCCATTTGGTATCGCTGGCTTCTGAGCTGCCCTGGCTCTCCTGAGACATCCCTTAGCCAACGTTCAAGCTATGCTTTGCTCTCTTGTATTCAGAACACAGCAGGGCCTCGTGAATGCATCACTACTATGGGCACAGAAGCACACTGCCAAGTGCTTCAAAGTATCCTCAACTGCCCCAGATACTCAGGACACACAGAAATACCCAGCAAGACACAGAAGTTAGAAGAATTTCATTCTCTCCCCTGCTTCTCCTGCCCTCTCTGTCCACCAATTCAGCTTTGGCTCTTCTGTCCTTCTGCTGTTGCTGTTAGTCTTGAAAGGGCTACAGAGTGTGACTGCAATTCCAGACTCATTGCCCTTAGAAAATGGGTAAGATCACGTAAGAGAGGAGAAAAGTGGTGCTACCATATCTAAAACTGTACCAACAGTGAACAGCTGGACAACATGAAGGGGGTGACAGTAAAGCAGAACAGTTCAAGGGCACCTGATGGCCCAAGAGTTCTCTCATCCCTTCTAAAGCAGTCAGGAGAATGTACCGGCCTGAGAACAAAACTGACTCACTGAACCAAAAGAGGATAATGAAAAAACAATATCCTGCTACTTGAGGAGTAAAAAAAAAAAAAGACACAGCAAAATTATTCACCTCAAGGGACTGGGCTAATCAAAATCTGCAAGTGAAGCCTAAGCTTCTGGTTTGAAACATTTCAACTCTTGGGAATGCCGGTTCAGACCCCAGTACTTCCCACCTACTTCCAAGGCCTTGGTGCATAAATGGAGCATCTCCAGCACACTGCCTGGGGATGGCTGAGCAATGGAATATTTGCAGAGATCCTGGTCACTCCAGGGCACAGAATGCTACTGAACTGGGGCTTTTCATGCTCTTTTTTCATCACAGCACAGCTTGCTGGGCATTATGCCCACCCCAAGAAGAACACATTTAAGAGCGGGGCACTTAGGACTGGTTTGGGAATAAAAATGCGTAGAACGAGCACTTCTACAGTGTCTGCATGCACTTCTTCATGGCACTTTGCAAACATTAACCACTGCAAACAATTGCTATTATGATGAGGTGGATTCTGCCCAGCTCTGATGTGAGTCATTAAAGAGGTGGAGACAAGAAGCCTCACCCTTTCACAGCAGGTCCTGTGCAAGAACTTGCTCACAACATTGAAATGGTGGTTGCTAAACCAAAGCAGAAGGACAGAGAATTAGCCCTCCGTTGCACAGGCCTCTACAGAGGAGTCATTTGAATGAAATAAGCACCACAGCTTTGAGCATTTGTCCCACACAGAAAGGAGCAAGGTTCTACTGCAGTTTTGGGGGAGTATCTGTTTATGTAGGTTCAATTATTGAGTGGTCTTATAGAAATGATAGTTTTGGATTCAGCCGGGACAGTGAAAGCCAACCACAAACGCTGAAAGCCCAAAAAGAAACAAAGCAGGTATCCTTGAAAAGACAGAGGTGGGAAAGCCTCTTCCCTAGAGGACCTACAGTCCAATTCAGGTGGCAGATAGATCAATAAGAGATGGATGATCCAACATCAGTCTCTGCACCCCTAGAGGTAAGCTCTCTGTTCCTATTCACAATACTCTTGCTCATTAATACACAGCCATCCAATGAACTTAAAACATATACCAGACCTTCACTTGATCCAAACCCATCAAACACTACCTTCAGTTCTCCACCCTGACCCCCATCTGTCACTGTGCTGCCTCACACGAAGTGTGGATCTTTGATGGTTTACACAAAGGAAGGGCAACAAGGAAAGGGTCAGTTCTGAATGCTTTGAATCTAACCCCTCCACAGCCCATCTTGCAGTGCATATGGAAATAATGCATGTAGAGGTCTTTGAGTTGTTGTCTCTGCCTTATAGGGCAACCAGAGAAGGTTCCAACCATTTGCTTATAGAGGAAATAGCAGAACCTGCAGTGAGTTATGTTGTTTATCTCATTAGTGTAGGAGAGTCATAACTCAAATCTGGTGTGAAAGGCCAGGGGAGGAGGGGAAAAGGAGGGAGTTATGTGCAGTATTGTGTGAAATTAACCCTGAACTGTTTATCATGAGATGCAGTTTTCTGACTCCTTTAACAAAGAGGACAGCAAGAAACCAGGTTAATATGCTGAGATCCTGACTTTCCTCTGTTTTTCAAGCCCTCTCTAAGTAAAAAGAGGTCCTGAAGCTTTGCCATTTATGTTTTTTCAGGTTAGGGATAGTAAATGGCAATGAACACAGCACACAAGACAGACACCAGGGTGGTTGGCAGAGAATTTTCAGAGCCCTTCAGTATGGGCATAAGTGCACTGTGTACAGCCTGAAAACAGGCATGCTAAAACTGCAGAGGGATGCTTTGACCCACCGTAAGAAATAGATGATGCAAAGGCACCCAAGGGAGCAC
Source organism: Eurystomus gularis (assembly GCA_013400335.1). Taxonomy (NCBI): domain Eukaryota; kingdom Metazoa; phylum Chordata; class Aves; order Coraciiformes; family Coraciidae; genus Eurystomus; species Eurystomus gularis. The sequence goes on along the minus strand of VZZY01019552.1, from coordinate 261,706 downwards.
TAAATGGGCTAATAAAAATGAAGAAAGAGGAGGGCAAATATAGGGGAGGAGGGCTGCTTCACTTTGCACTGATTATTCTAATTCAAAATAACAAAGGCATCAGATTTGGTGGCCGATGCAGATGCAGGAGGCTTGTTTCACTTAAGCCAATGCAGATGCAGGAGGCTTGTTTCACTTAGGACTCTCAGTGAAGAATGTTCCACCATTAGTCTCCACTGCATACCTGCAGGAGAAACGCCACTGATCCCCATTTGCAGGGTAAGCTGCTGAACAGTGTGCTATTAGAAGTGAGGAAAGAAAGATTTGCACACCAAATTTGCTCAAGGGAGTCCAAAGAACTTGTGGCTGAGAAAGGCAAAGCGTTAAGACCTCTTGGTTCCTGGTGTGATGCTGTAACACTGCTACAAAGATTTCTTCTGTAAGAGTGGAGAAACCAATGAGACCCATGCAAGGCTATCTATGCCTATCTTTGTAGTAGATGCTCTTGCCAAAGCATGACTTGTGGATATAGTGGATGTCTACCTGCTCATGACTGCATTCAGAAGGATAAAAATAGTAGCAACTTACTCATAACCAGATGCTAAATGGACAGAAATTCCTTGGGTAAGCGGGTTAGCAAAAAAAAAAAAAAAAGCAAGCTGGTTTTGCCAAAGCATAATCTTTTAGGAATGGGGAATTTTCAGATGAAACAAAACCCAACTGTTGTCATGAAGCAACGCACAAAAGAAGGGTTAGCCGAGAACCTCAGACAACTCCCAGTTCATAAACCACACCCAGCAGTCCCCCGTTACCCCAGTAGTGTTGGCAGCTGAAACACTCTCAGGGTATTTTTAATGTGGGTGAAACACCTGTTGTCTCCTGCCCCAGAAGTGGCTGCATTTTACTATAGAAAGAGTTTTCTGATAGTACTGCAAGACAATATGAAATCTATTTCGGGTGTTTTAGGAATAGGAGCAGTGCAAGCATCCTTCCCTCGGTTTTTCCCTCTCCCTTTCCTAGGATAGTTTCAGGAAAGCACTCTTCTGAAGTGGCAGTTGCTTGCTTAGCCCCAGGAGGGGAGGGAAATATCCTATGCATTCCTTCCAGTCCACCTCCTGCCAACTGGCCAGTGGAGGAGGTAAGAGCAGGCTGCACCTTCCCATAATTCCAGATCTGGAGTTTTGGGGGTTTATTTCTCAGTACAGTTTACAGGAGCTGGCATGTGTATATGCACACATGTGCATGCTGTGCTTCCAGTGCCCATGCACCCCAGCCCCCTCCCTGCCTTGATTCTCTGGTCTGCACTGAAAAAATAAAGATAGAAACCCAGTATGGTGCTGTGAAAAAATCTGTTTCCTGAGCTAATGGTGGGTCAGATACTGAGTCATACACGAGCAGAATTCTCCCTGGGGTTCAGGAGGACTTCTGTCTCAGTAACATCTCCAGTCTTTGAACTAGTGACTGTCCTTTGCCTTTCAAACAAGGATTTCAGATGGATTTACTCTAACAAAGGAAAGACTGACCAAAGTCTACAAAAATAACAGTGCTCTTTTCCCTTGAGCTTCACTGTGCTTTGGAACAGGCATTAGCCAAAGCTCTTTAAGGACATACACCAACTTCTTTCTGCACATAGGGAAACTGCGGCTCCAGAACTGATATCCATGTAACTTGCCCAAAGAAGAACCAGGAGTTATAGGTATATTTCTAACCATCAGTCCAGTGTTCATTTCAATAACTGGACTCTCCTATATTTTACCTTGGCTTTATATCCTTCCCAATATAATTCCTTGTTTTCAGCATTCATGTGAGAAACTCCCACCTCCAGCTCTCCAGCCTGAAGATAAATCCAGTCCTGCTTAGAGCATTGTGTCTTCTGCCACAGACCGGGATCAATAGCATTAAAAGTGCTACAATGATGCGGCCTTAGAAACTACCATGTCAGGAACTTCTTTGGGTAGAGAGAGAATAATTAGGATGAGCTCTCTGCAGTTACCAAAGGAAATCCCCTGCAGGCACGGAGGTTTAGGCAGCTTCTCTTCTGTGTGGCCTGTAGCAGGTTTGAGCTCCTATTAATTAAATCCCATGAGGCTCAGTGGCCAGCCCTCCATACGTGCACACGCACACACAGACACAATGCTACCAACCTGGTCCCCTGTGCCTCTTCTCCATCCAGATGTAGCAGTTGTTCTGAGCTACCCCAGTCTGCGAATCCAGGAAGGGAAGGCGGACGCTTCGCTCGGCACACAGCCGAGAGTTGTAGCTGCGACAGTGCTCGATTGCTTCTTTGTAGAACTGGTCCCCGAGTCTGCAAAAAGTGACAGGGCAGAGAGTAAGAAAGATGGCACTGCCCCGTCAAATAGGACTGGGAAAAGGGGGACACAATGTTTAAAAATGGACAAGCGAAAAACTTTCCCTGGACGCATGCAAAGCTTGCTGACACAAGACACCACTGAAGCAGAACGTGCAGAAAGTGCCACCAAAAGACCAGAATCTCAGGAACTGGACAGAGATCTTTTCAGTAGTGGCATAGCTACTGAATGAGCAAATGATGCAACCACACTGGCCCATGACCCTGGGTCAGGCAACATACACACCACAGTCAACTCATTCTATTGTTTCTCTTCCCCTGTAGTTTGTCCAGCCAATTCAGCAAACCGGTAATTTCAATCCTATGTTACAGCAGCTCCTGCAGTGTATTTTGAGCTCCCAGGAAGCCAGACAAGTTTAGAAGAACTTCACTCCAGCATTTCTGGTGTCAGAGAGCCCATAAGCGCAAAGAACATCATCCTCATACTGTGTATTTCTGAGGCATGAAAACACCCCTTAACAGCTAGGGCCATGTCTGCAATGCTCAGACTAGACATTTTGTCATCACCCTTCCAGAGTTTTCCACAGTCGAGCCTGAGGCACCAACAGCAGCAGGCTGCAACAGTGACTGGTAAGATCCAGCACGGCAAATGCTGCTTTCTTCTGGAGCCCAGTGGGAGGAACAGTTCTAAAGACAATGTCACTTATTTCATAAATAACTATTTGTTCAAAAATTCTGTAGAATTTTCATCTTCCCTTGAGAAAGGTTTAAAAACTCTGCCTGCTGGAGATTACCAAAATCCTCCCTCCAAATTTTTCTAAACAGGGAAAAGCATCAAAGTAAAGCTACCCTGAGGACACAAAGCAGCTGTCACGCTGGAGCATTGCAAAGTAGGTGGGCCACGCTGCTGAACCTCATTCTTGATCTATTGTCAAGGTGAAATTCAGTCGTGACATGAATAGCTAGGAAAGCTACCCATTAGGGCTAAGTTCATTAGAAAAGAGGAGTGGAGTGATATATAGCATAACTTGCTCTGACTCTGATATTCATTAGCGTGCAAAAAGAGTATAGCCTGCACAGCAAGGGAGCCAAAGAGATGCGGGCACAGAGATGAAAGAGGCTCCCTTTCCTTCTATTCTACTAGTTGTTTCCCCCACTACCCTCTTCCGTAGGCACAACTGGCAATTTAAAAGTCTACTCCTTTCGCACACCTCTGAATGTCAAATCAGTGCACATTGCTCTGTTTTCCCATCAATGACTTTTTTCTGACTCACATTTTTTAAGTCGCTCCTTTGTTGCACCTTATGACTTTCACAGGAGGCTCAGGGAAGAACACAAGAACGGGGCAAATGCAGAGGGAGGCACCTCCTGTTGCCCCCTTCTCACCTCTGATGATCAGAACTTAACTTTCCCAAGTGTCAAGTTACTCGGTGGGGATATTATGTTTAATACATGTTGATGAATCTTTCTTCCATGATTTTATCCAATTCAGTCTTCAACCCACTTATCTTTTTCATACCTAAAATGCTGTGGGGCGATGAGTTCCACAGCTGAAATACAATTCACGTGAAAAAGCATTTCCTTATGCTTGTTTTAAGCCATATCTCAATTATTTACCATTACAAGTCCGTAAGTCTCTCACAAAGCTTCCATCAGGTCATTTTGCTAATGAACAGAGGGTATCCAGCGCACACAGCCTCTGGATGAGGAACAAACACTATGGCTGGATGCTGGAGCCCACGAGCTTTCTGCTGCCCTCTGCCACCCTGACTTCACAGAATCATGGAATCACAGGCTGGTAGGTGTTGGAAAGGACCTCTGGAGATCATCTAGTCCACCCTTCCTGCCAAAGCAGGTTCACCTGGAGGAGGTTGTACAGGAACACATCCAGATGGGTTCCGAAAGTCTCCAGAGAAGGAGACTCCACAACTTCTCTGGGCAGCCTGTTCCAGGGCTCCATCACCCTCACAGGAAAGTAGTTTTTCCTGATGTTGAGGTGGAACCTCCTGTGTTCCAGCTTGTGCCCATTGCCCCTTGTGCTATCACTGGGCATCACTGAAAAGAGACTGGTCCCATCCTCTTGACCCTCACCCTTGAGATACTTATAAACATTGGTAAGATCCCCTCTCATCCTTCTCTTCTCCAGGCTAAACAGCCCCAGGGCTCTCAGCCTTTCCTCGTAAGAAAGATGTTCCAGTTCCAGAACTTCAGCTGCTGCATTTCAGAGTGTCCCCAAGGGAGAGAAGGGGACAGTCCTCCATAAGCAAGTCACACACAGGAGTCAGTACATCCTTTGGCTATAGAGACTTTCTAAGTGTTGTTCGGTGGTTTTGTGTAGCAGTGAACGTCTGGGTGAACGTGGTGCCTCCCAGCCCCGTGCCCTCCATCTCTCAGCTGACCAGCAGCTCCCAGGCAGCAGCCAGTGCAGGGATCTTTGCAGGGCAGCTGAAGGACAGAGCTCTCTGCACTGTACAGGCGAGCAGAGGGCAGAGCACGTACAGTGGGACCCCTCCAGAGATCGAAACCCCACAATGACCTCAGACCCCCTTCTCCATAAAAAGGCGGGGAGGGGGGAGGAAAAGGGAGCAGAGCAGAAAAGAAAAGATAAGCTGCACTACTATACAAAGAATGTGACTAGGAAGAAATGAAAGCTTATTAAAAGCTGTAATTAAAGTTGTACACTTGTGTAATCAAAGTCAGTAACAAGGAGACTCCAGTTGATCAAAGATTAACAGCTCTTTCCACAAACACTTGAGCATCCACAGAGCTATGTCAGGTTCCCTCTGCATGAAGCAGGGATGCTCACTAACTCCAAGGGGTTCACTAAAAGCAAGAACACAGCTGTGTAACAAGAAACTGCCACCACTGCATAGGTTTCCTTTATGCTACAAATTACTCCAGTCAATAGAATACGCACACCACAAAGCACCTGTCTTAACAAGAAAAATAGGTCTCAGTGACCCAGATATAGGATCTGGCTGGAGATGACCTCAGTTTCCACCTGAGACTGAAAATAACTATAAATCTTAGAATGTTAAATATTTGGCTTTTAATGATGCTGTCAAGCACGGTGCAGGATTAAATCTCTGATTTTTCTAAGAGGGAGAAAAGGGTTTTTTCCATCCTAATAAAAATAAAATATAGGAAAGCAAAGAAACAACACTTCCTTATGACAGTCATGTCTCAGCAGAAAACAGCCCCCCTGAAACTACTTTTGGGTGGTTGGTTGTTTTGTTTTATCATTAGTCTTCACTGGAGTGACTTTGACTTGTTCCAAATTTCAGTTAGTTTTTTTAAGGAACTTTAAATGTATAGATTTTGTTTTCTTTGCTTTCAGTGCTACATATCTAAACACAGCACATTTTACCTGCTGCATGAAAACCAGGCAGTATTATTAGGATCAGGGCAAAACAAGAAGGGAAAGTACGGTCCTATGGTGCTGACGGTGGGACAAATCCAAGCCCCCTCCCAGGAAGTTTACAATGGAGATGGAGAACAGACAAGGGCAAGAGTAAGACTGGAAAGCACATGAGCTCAAATGAAACTCAGACAGATTGGTCGAGTTTGAGCAAGTGAGATACACACAGAGAAAACAAGAAATGGACAACATTAATAGTAAAAAGTGTATCATGTGTCAGAAAGATTAATTATCTGATGTTACATGCTTCATAGTTTTCCCAAGCTGTGTTGCTATGGAAGACTTACACTTCACCTCCTGAAAAAGTATCTGTAAAAACTATGGGGAATTTCTGCATCATTTTTGTGAAAAGTATGTATGAGTCAGTGCTGTACTGCGCCTGACTGCAAGGGTCGACTCTTCCCTTTGGACACAGGAGTGAAAGGTCACACAGACTTGTCTAGATTGATATTAATGACACCAAATCATCAGCATATGCATAGATTTCAAAGATGCTGGGGAAAAAAAAATAAATCAAGGAGCAGATATGAACAGCTGCTGGCCAAGGAAGGCAAATCGTACTGAAAGCAGTACAACTGGAAATAAGAAGTGCCAGCAGACTATGAAGAGCACATAGCTTCTCAGTGCAGGGCCACAGGTGAAACCCCAGATGCTTGGGACAGGTGGGCTGGTGACACCACTGGCGTTCCAGCCCAAAGACACTAAAATAACCTGGTTCTGGCCGACTAATAAAAGCTCCCTGGCTTGGAAAACAACAACCCATGCTGCTACAACCTTCTGCAAGGCTGCACAGGAGGGGTATATGGCTAGTAGGAGTTAGAGGCTTTTTTTGGTGAAAAGGGTAGGACTGAAACTAAGCAGCAGGCTTGGAGAGAAGCGCAGCATGAACGGGGAGGTGAGCACTCTGAAAGCTCCACCAGCCCACGGGTCCTGGGACGGGGATGTGAAGCTGATGCAATTTGGCGCAGCCTTCCAAGTTGTCGCGGCTATGAGAGCATGCACCAGGATGAAGGATCAGGCTCCGAGACTTTCATGAGGCCACTACCCTTTTAAGTGTTAAGAAACTGAGGTTTTCTATCATGGAATTGGGTCAGCTAATAACCAAGGCAGCGAAGAACAATCCTTCCCTTCTCTCAACCTTTGCCTGCCTGCTTTAACTAGACCGTAAGACTTCTGAGCAGACTCCAACTTACTACTTTTCTGTGCAGTTCCTAGTGCCATGACTCCTCTGTCTAGGCATGTCTTAAATGAAAAAAAAGCTCCAAGAACTGGCCCAGCTCATAAGCCTGTAAGTTAGCAACAAGGACCAAGGGCCTGGCTTCCCTCCAGCCACTTCAGGACATTCATTTCTCTGCTGACAAGGAATCCTGATGGGCCCTGCAGGCAGTGGAGCAACTCTCCACCACTACTTTCCAGCAAAGTTTCTTCAAAGTCCCAGCTGAGTGTGCTACTCTTTTTACAAAAGCTACAAAATGGGCAGAATCTAGCACACTTCCCCTTCAGTGCATATCACATTTCAGCTTAGGATCCAGAGAAGGAGAGCACTCCCTGAAGACATATAACCAGCCAAGCTCAACCATGATTATAGGTCCTCATCACCCCTGGAGTACCTGTATAACAAAGAACCAGTTCTCTTTAAGTGCAGCTTTTACATTTCCACCAGATCCTTTGAGTGTGAATCCAGATTGTCTGCAGTTCCGAGGCCAGGCCCCTTTCTAGTCATTTCCCTCTACAACCATGCTCATACATGACTAGGCATGTAAAAAGCCGATAGCACAGAAAGGGATGACTAATCATGTAACAGAAAGCAACAGACTTTTCCTTCTGAAGTTTTCAATGGTTCCCATGATCAAAAACGTGAGACTCGGCCTCCTCAATACCATGCAGTTTTTGTTTACTTTTAGCCCCTAGTTTTATATTTTAGATCATTTGATAGTGTGAGGAACACTAAGGACAACTGAAAAAGACATTTTAAATCAGAAATTGTTCTTCGGCGGCACTGTCCTCCAGCTTCAAATGGAGCAAGATCTGAGAAGTGGTGGGAGAAAAATGATGTAACATGGCTTCAGAAAAATACTCTGCACTCTTCTTTGGAGACATTCACAAATAATTTTGGAAATTAAGCACCAGTGGGGTCTTAGGCCTCCTCATAAAGATGGACAGAGACCAAGAAATCATGCAGACACTACCTGAGCTATCAGCTGCCTGCAACACTGCAGATCAAGAGATACAGCTTGACCAACCACATGTCTTGGCAAGTCCTGAGAGAACAGCACTGAGCTGGCTACACTCGTTCCTTTCCAGCAGATCCCAGGAGGCCCCTGACAGGCGGCTGCTCCTCCTTTCCATGAGCCTTGACATGAAGAATGCCACAGGGCTCAATTCTTCCACTATTTCTATTTAATATCTATGCAAAACCTCCCGGGAATATGAAGTATATCGGCAGCAATGCCAGCCATTACGTTGATGACAGGCAGCTTTATGTATCTTTTCCCCCCTCATGCAGACAGCACTCTCCCAAATCTCTCAGCGTTGAAAGCAAGGGCAGCACAGCTAGCCGAGGCTGAAGTCAGAAGAGACAGTAGTGAGGCTGGCTGGAAGTGGGAAAAAATACAAACTATGAGCTAACATTGTTTAGGATTCAAAGACAGACACTAATGTGGACAACCCAATAGATGCAGTCATCAGTAGGGCCTTCCTCTCTCTCTTCTCCAGTCAGCATGATTCTCTTTTCAAGCAGTGGTCTGGACATGCTCATGTGTGTTTTTCACATCTGGCCTGGCCTGCTATGATTATCTGCCTTAGACCAGACAAGCAATGAAGATAGATTTAGCTGCAAAGCTGTGGTACCTACCAGATCACAAAGCAAGCCAGAGAGATCAGTAGCTGCCAGCCTGTCTTATGCCTTTTCCTCATACGCTTTCACAAAGGGCACAGGAGGCTAAGCCCAAGCTGCCTGAAGAGCTGCTTCTCCTTTCTAGACCCAGAAAAGCAGATGCAATCAGAAACCTGTGCTTAACAGAGTCCTGCAGCACCTTTGGAGAGCAGACCTCCAGCTCCAAAGCATCTTCCCAGAAGAGATCAAGTAATCTGCTCTCCTCATCCTCACATTACATTGCAAGATGCTGACACAACAGTTATCAAAAGATCCAAGTGCAAGAAAATATGACATATTCAAGAGTGTCAGACCACTATTAAGCATTAAACAGAAAAGGACTGCTTGGGCCCCTCCTTCGGCTGTACCCTCTGGAACTTCTAGTCTATAGGCAGGTCCTAGATGCTACAATCTTGCACCCTTTGCAACTGCAGAGAGGTAGGATACTGAGACTCAACACAAACACCAAATGGCTTTCGTGACGTTAGATGAAGCACGCTCAAAATCCTACCACAAACTCCGAGGGCAAGACAGAAGGTGCAGAAATGTGCTGATTCTGTTTTCTCATAACGGTCAGTGGTGTCTGTCCCTGCACGACATCTTCTAGTGATGTAAGGGGTGTGAACACGAGCAAAGGCAAAACAGGATTTCCAGATGGGCTACAGAATTACTCAAACTTTCTGGGCTTTCAGCTTTTTAGCATAAACTTGGCAGCTTTGTAAAAGACCCACAAACACATGTCTATCCTGAACTCTCCAAGAGAGTCATTGAGACATCTACTCCATTTCTATCCATATTGAATAAATCCACCTGATAGACAAAGAGAGGCCTGTATGACTTCCCCAGCATGGGAGTCAGAGGGAAAAGAAGGCTGGCAGAACTGTTCCAGCAGCAGAGTACACAGGTCAGACCACAGAGTCAGACACAGCTGCCAGCAGAGAACAGTGCTGCTGAAGCAGCAACGTTCTACGATTCTGTGATCGAAGGGTAAATGAAAGGAAAGCCTTGCAAGGAGAATTAACACCTTTCGTTGGAAGAACTCATACAGCCCAGTCAAAATAGACAAGCTTTCAAGCACTTGTTCAAAAGTACCATGCCAGATGCACAGACTGTACATGGTGCAAGAGATTAGGAGCTATCAGAGAGATGATGACAAGTTCTTGAGTCAGCACTGGCACAGCCCAGACATTACAGCAGTCAAGGAGATGCCCTGAGCTATGAGTCTAGGTTGAATACTAGATCAGTGAAAGAAAAATGTGAGGTTTCCCAGAACCCTCTTCCAACCACCCAGCATTAGCCCATCCCCTAACGTGTAGAAGGGCAAAAGAATCCCCTTTGGCCAGGTATTTATCAGCAGTGTTCCCTGGTAGGCTGGAAATCCCTACTGGCTATTTGTGACCAGAACCAACAGGCTTCTCACTGCTTGAATCATGCTGGGATGCTGAATCACAACAGAGAACCTGGCCTCATAGGGTGAGCTACATTCACTACTCTGGAAATAGTCTTAGACTGAAATTTAATCGAGTATGATACCGCAGGTATCATCTCATGGAAAAAAATAATCTGTCTCTGAAGAAAACCAACAACGGATAGACATAGCTTACAATTTAGGGAAAGTTGATCTGATTAGCCCCATCTTCACAAGTATCATAGAAATACGAGAGCTCTGCCAGCATTTGCATTTAAAGAAAAGAAACAGCAGCACAAGTTACTGCTGCCAAGAAGAGTGTGGTGCACCAGGGTATTTTGCTGACAGCAGCCTGCAGGTCATACCTGGCTTTTGGAGTCAAGTGCTGCTGCCATCTTTGTTCAGGAAGAAGAATCAGAACTGGAGACGTTCCTCTTCCAGCAGCTGGGCATGGCCTCATGCAAGGCCTGCAGCAATACTCCCAGCTCTCACAGCCAAAACCGTGGGACTGCTATGCCCATTTTACTAAGCAGTCAACATGCAGAGTTGTAGGCTAGGTACCACAGGTATCTGTGTATGGTACAAGATGATGTGGGCTTAGATGAGCTGTTTCAGAAGATTTATTTCTTGGACCCATTCAAATATACTGGACTGGGAACAACTATAGTATGGTGGTTGTAATTTGACCACTTCTCCTTTTACTTTTCTTTCATTTCCATGGAGAGGTAAGAGCAGCAGTTTCCATGCCACACACACGGCTATCTGAGGGGTTTCCAGAGACAGACCTTCCATATAATCTCCATCAGACTCAGCACAGTGACCAATTAGGTTAATCTCAGAGGCAGACTCCTTGGGGATATCTCAGAGCATCTATTCTTTCTCCGGCCAGGGTTTCTGTTTTAAAGAGATGCAGCATCATCCAATTAAATGAACAACAGGTGGAAAGGTAATAACCTAGACCTCTTTTGTATCTGAAGACAGCGGTCAAAATTCAGTTTGCTCCTAACCTCCCCCAAAAGGTCAAAAATTATCTCCAATTACTAAAGGAACGAACTTGTGAAAACTTCAGCAGCAATATTAGATTGGACATGACAATATCCAAGAGATTTTTTAATATTTTTTTTTAAAGAAGCATCTCAAGCTGCTGGGGCTTGGGGTCACCAGAAGTCTGTTGGCTTAGTGCAATCATCACCTTAGGGGCCAGATGCAGTCAAAGACAAAGTCTATCCGTTCAATTCCCTCAGTCCTGATTTCCCACAGTGGACCCATCTTTTGCATTCATACATCCAGAAGAAAGGTAGATGAGTAAAAAACACAGTCTATCATCTGAGCTGGCGCCGGGAAACCAGCAAACCCGAGTTCTATAAATGACTCTGCTGCAACTTCCTTTGTAGCTTTAACAGCTCCCCTGCAGAACACGGTAACACCCGACACTCACCTCACTAATAAATCGTGAGCACTGTCTATACTAAAAGATGCTCAGATCATAAACAGACATCTTCTCCTCACTTTAGCTGTGCTGGCTAAAAATATCACCCGTTCCCTCCTACCTTGCTGCTTTTCACTGCTTGTCTCCTACAGCCCAGCTCCTGCACCTCCCGCCAGTAGCAAGACCCATGTGAGTGCTCCCCACCTACTGCAGGCAAGACCATTTGATCTGTTTGAGCAAACCCAGCTGACATTGCCTGGAGGAGCTGAGAGTGAGCTCACAAACCCCCTTCTGCCACCAGAGGTAGTCTCCAGCAGTACAGCCAGCTTGACTTAGTCTTCAGGTAGCACAACTGGTTGGTTGCAATGAGAAAAAGCCTGTCCACACTGCCAGTGGTGGTGGATAGGTCACTCAGGCAGCACAGCCCTCCTGAGAGACACAGCATACACAAATGGAAGGTGTTCTTCCCCACCACCAGTTACATCATGGGCCCAAATTGCATCAACCAAGCCGACAAGAGCATTCTTTTTCATGTGTCTCTATGTATCTCACCTTTCCTGAAGTCATGTATCTTCAGCAGATCTCAACAGGCAGTGAGATGCCAGGAAAGAGCATGAGGATTTTGCATGTTTTTAGCCATGTCAGAGTCTGTCCAACTGTCCAAGTCTACAGCACGGTCCTGGTCTGAATGACCTCTGTTAGCCCTCTAGGAACTTCCCAGGCTGGGATTTCCCCTGCATCTTGTGCAGTTATTTAGTAGTGAAATATACAGTGCCATTCAATCTGGATGGCAGAATTTAGAAGGGACTGAAATAAACATGCAAGTAGAAGAGTTGTAGAAATGTTCCGAAATGGCAGGCAAGCTTCCCTGCCACACAGAACTGTAATTACATTAATATTTTAGTTACTCCCTGTCCTTTGACTAGAAAAAGTTAGTGAGCTCCCATTTTTCTGCTGACTTGCCTCTTTTGTGGGAACTTTGTATCTCCTGCTGCAAAAAAAATCCCACTACAAGAAACAATCCATTTTGCTCAGGTGAAAATGATCGCACAAGTGGCAAAGCAGAGATTTATATAGATCTAGAATAAACCCACATAATTACTACAGTTTACTTTGCCTCTGAGGTCAGCCTTGGAAAAAACCATCAGCTATAGCCAATATTTGAAAGATAAACTCACTAATCTGGAATGGGTATCACTTGCAGTTCCTCAGTCACGCTACGTATGACAAATAGAATACACACGTAAGAAAACACAGAAATCTACTCAGTCAATAATTATTAACCACACAAAACACTTACAACGGGAACTCATTTTCTGTTCTCTACAAATTCATTTTAAGCTTAGATAATTAAGGTTATGCTTCTTTGAGTTATTATTTCTCTTGAACACACGGGAACAATCATTCTGGTACTTGCCTAAATCTACTGACCTCAGCAGACACACAACAAGGATACACTTGACTCATGCTACATAGGGGAATTCCCAAGAGAACTGTGAATTAGATTTCCTTTTCTCACCTCCTTCCCCCAGTTCTACCCTCAAATGGAAGTAGGGCAGATTACAAACATTTCTCTGCTGAAGTATTATTATTACTCCTCAAAAAGGAACAATAACAGTTAGAAGAGGTAAAACAAATGTACTGTGTCCTCCAACACATCGTCTCACAGTTCCCTCCGCGTAAAGAGCGCCCTGTATCGAGAGCATACTTGAACTAACTCAAAGATCTAGGCACAGGATCTTCTGCACCTGCAGCACATCCCATGGGAGCAGAGAAAACCATCATTTGCAAATACACACATTGTTTAACTCTGAGGAGCGATGTTTCAAACCCCCGTAGATACTTCTGCAGCATATAGAGGAACTCTTTAATAAAGTTAAGAAAAGGCACTTGCCACAACTAGCTTTCAGAAGCTCAAATACCAAATGGTTGTTCCCCTATACACCAACTTTCCTTGCACGTGTTTTTCTTCCAGCTTGCCTCCTGTTCTCAGCACCACCTGAACTCAAGGATCAGATCGAGGTGGTTATTACCGTAGAGCAGTTAAAGCAAAGAGAAAAGCCTTTTAATTCTCTTAGCAATTAGCAAAGCTTGCACAAGTGTGTATTGTGCTGTGATTACCACTGCACAATACAGATCCTCTCTTCCGCTCAAACAACTTACTCTTTTGGCACGTTTCACTATTCTTAAATACTCCAGTTGTTTAACATATCCCAATCACGCTAGGGAGATCTCAGATCCATCATTGGCCCTATGTGTTCACTGAGGTCTTCACAGACTCGTGAGGAAACCCTGCCTGTGACCAAGCATCAGGTCCCAGTTCAGCAAAGCACCTCGTTGAGTGCGCAGGTCCCCTTCAACACAAAGTTAGGCAGATATTGAGCAGACAGCACATGCTTCAGTGCACTGTTAGAATGAGGTCTTAGAAGCAGGTACACGTGGGCAAGCCTGCTCAGGTCAGTTTATCATGTCTTCCCAGCTGGAACTAGCCAGAGCTAACACATTGCTTCCATTTTCTTTCTGGGATGTAATACACTGCAGTAGTTAAAGCTGTAGGTCACAAAAGTGTAATCTAGGGATCATGAGACAGTCATTAATCAATCAGCCAGTGGAAATAGGAGCCGGGCAGATATCATTATCTCTACATTACAGATGAGACACAGAGAGTTTGCGTAACAAAGCCATAGAGAAAGAGAAGGCGCTTTTCTTACTTCTCAGTTTTGCTCCATCTTTTCTTCTGAAATTCGTTTTCTCATCCTTCAAGACTCCCTTCCCCAACTGCACTCCAGCAATTCGCTCCATTCAGAGGCAAAGCTGACTCCACATCACCCCTGATAGCTAGTTGGAGCTCTTCCACACAATAATCAGCTGAAGAAATACAAGAGCTACATTTCTCTTTTCCAGGTATGCTGAACACTGCAGTAACAATGACAGTGACAAGCAAAGACAATGGCTAAACAAGAATTTGGATATGGAACTAAATTGCATTCTGAGTTTCCACTTGTTTGCACCCCATTTAGCACAGTCTGGAGAGGAGCATCACGGTGGTCTATAAAGAGGATCAGGAAAAGATTGACAAGTAACTGAAGGAAAAGAACTGAGGGAGTCAACTGTCAGGGCAAGGAGAGGTTACAGAAAAAACGAGAGAGAGGGGTTAGCCCATTGCCCTGGAGTAATGGCTAGCCTTTAACACATGGCCTCTGCTCCTGTCACTATTTCTTCTTGGACAGGTTATCTCAGGAATTTATGCTTTCCAATAATTACCTTTCAGAGGGCTCTCACTTATCTTGCAAGAGGAATCCACCAGTAACCTGACCTGCATTGCTCATGCAATCGCCATCCACCCCCTCTAACCTTTCATCCCATCTCTCAAAGCAAAAGCAAACGGTTCTTCCCAGACTTCCAGTGCTGCATCAGCAAGGGCTGGTGAAGTTGATAAAAATAAAGAGTTTTAATGCTTAATGCTACACAAATACTGATGAGCTTGCGGGCAAAAGCAGCAAAATATTGCCAGGAGATTAAAATACCTCCTGTAGTAATGTTATATAATCCAGAACTGAAGGATGAACACTGGTCTTGCACCACCATAAGAAGCATTTTTACCTGAGAGTAAGTTTTACTACCTTATTGCAGCAGACCTCAGAGCCAGTCAGTATTGGTTTTAATAAATGTTGGGATTCTCAGGGCCCTCCATTTAGGCTCTCTGCCTGTTACCCTCCTAATCTACCTTTCTTCCACTATGGGAATTTATTTTCTTCTTGAAAGATCAGTGCCAAAGGGAAGCTTTTGTTTTTGGCATTCGCTCCAGAGCCATTTCAGATGAACTTGTCCATCTCTACTAAAGTCTACGTTATTACACTCAGTGTAATTAGACTCCCATTCATGTTCTGATCAAGGTCCTCCCAGGTTGAGTTTTTGTGTAAGGGACTCCACTATATCCCGCACAAGCTCGTGGGCACTGATTTATTCCCAGTACCGTGGCTGGTGCAGGGAGAAGGAGTCGTATTTTCTATTCTGAAAATAGGAGAAGGAGTTGTATGTTTATTCTGAACATAATGAGGCATCGCTTCAACCAGTCAGTAATCATAAGGAACTGAAAGAGTGGCTAGGCATTGGAACAGGCTGCCCAGGGAAGTGGTGGAGTCACCATTCCTGGAGGTGTTCAGAAAAGGAGTGTATGTGGCACTTTGGGACATGGTCTAGTGGTCAGGGAGAAGTTGGGATGAAGGCTGGACTTGATGATCCTAGAGGTTTTTTCCAACCTAAATGATTCTATGATTCTATGAAATACTTCATCGTGAAGTTATGAGAAAACATCAGGCCTGACACAAGGAGTAAGAAGTCATATAACATGCTACCTGGGACCCTGTCATCTGTACAGAAGCGCATAGCCAGGGCACAGAGACCATCAAATCTCTGTTGCAGGGTAGGTTTGTCTCAAATTGGCTCGTAGCCACTTCAGACAGGAGGATTCCAGAGGAATCTCTCTTTTTCCTACACTGGCTACAGAACTAACTCCGGCCTGGGAGAATGTCCATGCCCAACTCTGGCGGCTTTATTTTAAAGGAGTCACGTATTGTGTTCAGACCCATGAGAACTTTGGACCAATGCATACGCTCTCCCTGGCATTCCCATATTCCCATCTGAACAGGACTGTGCTGCAAGAAAGAGTTTGATGTGGGGAGAGTGTAAGAGGGGAGGGCAAGAGAAAACTGCTCTTCCCTCATTAAACTTCAATAGGTGCCTAGGCCCAGCAATGCTGCACTACAGTTTGGATTTATGTTCCCCAATTAACACAACTCACAGCATAAACTTTCCTCTTTCTGTTTTGAAGGGGGAGGAAGAGGAGAAAAACCACATTCCAAGCATTTGGCACAACAAACTTCCCCAGCTATCCTCTGGGAACAAAAAGGAAAAGGAAAAAAAAAAGGCTTGTCACCACACAATTTAAAATAACCCGTCTTTGCTGGCTCCACTCTGTCTCAGGGGTAGATCCAAGCGTTAGCCCTCACCCATTAGGGCTGCAGGCTCAAAGCACTTGACATGCATTGGGAGAAGCAAAATAGCTCCAAGGCAATGGGAGGGGGAAGGGAAGAGTCCCTCCACGGGCAGGAGCTGAGAAGGGAAGAAAATGGAAGG
Source organism: Eurystomus gularis (assembly GCA_013400335.1). Taxonomy (NCBI): domain Eukaryota; kingdom Metazoa; phylum Chordata; class Aves; order Coraciiformes; family Coraciidae; genus Eurystomus; species Eurystomus gularis. Next base: position 245,150 of record VZZY01019552.1, on the reverse strand, counting down.
ATCTGCAAAAAGGACACAACATAAGGACGGTATGGAAGTCTTCTGCTTCTGAGGACCTTCACACACAGATGAATCATCTTGGTGTGGCTGCTACGGAGCACAAAGCAGGCAGGTAAATGTCTCCTCTGTCATCAACTAGGGGCTCTCCATTGTGGTTAGCTTAGGAACTGCTACTATTTGACAGCAACACGGCTGGGTCAATCACAGGCACAACAGAGTGATTATCTCCTTTCTCTCCAAACGTACACGCTTCCCTTTTCTCCCCAAAGAGAACCACAAGCCATATGCACTGAATATTAAAAAAACCTTCAGCATCTTTGGTGAGAGTTATGAGAGAAAAGCCCTTCAGATTTTCTTTCTTTAGAGTTTTTGTGTAACGTACACTGACACTGACGTACACACTGACTCTTTCTCAACATAAAGAGAAAGACTAGGAGATAGCGTCATGTCATTCAGTGAGACACAGGACGTTGTTGCAGAAGTCAGACAATAATCTCATGCATTACATAGCTCAACAGTGCTCAACTTGAGTTCCTTAAAACATCACATGTGGGTTCTGGAGAAATCCGTAGGCTTCATCAGAGCCTCTCTTTGCTCAACAACAAGAAGTCTTAGCCAATATTTCAAAGCACTAGAGATTGTTCTTTACTCTTTGATGTAGTCAAAAAGAGAGGCCAAAAGATTCAGAGATGGGAAGCAAATCTCACCAGCAGTCAGGAAGAAAACACAACTGCAGAGTTCTACAAGCTAATCATGGTGTGATCTGACACTCCACTAAGGAATCTGCTCACAGCTTACCATCAATACGCAACAACAACGACAAAGCATCAAAACCAGCACGGCATCAGGTTATCACACCCTGGTGATTACATCAGTTCCTCTCAGTCCATTCAAGAACCAAACTTTTCAGGTTTGACTGTCACTGATCTATAGTGTTGCCCATACACAGATTGCATATGCTTACAAATGAACTACTGCCACATTGATTTCTCTTTATAAGGCCACCACAAATGACTTTGAATATTTTACTTTGGAGAAGCTACAGGAACTCAGGTTCCATTTTTGAATGAAAATAATACCTAGTGTTTATTTGACATTTAATGCATTTAGCTATGATCCCTTCCAGGTCATCCTTGTTGCAGGAGAAAATGAAGAGCTAAGGGATCTCATCTCTTGCTTTCCATGTGTCTTCTTGCTGGAAAGAAGTTCAATTATAAGAAAATGATTCACTTATATGAATGATATGTTCATGGCTCTCTTTCTCATACTCCTTCTCTTGATCTAACAAGACAAAAGACTGAAGGAAGGATGGGAAGTACAAGTACAGAGCATGCTAAAGGAAAATGAATCTTCAGTATAAAGCCAGCTGATAAACAGCTGGCATCTATGTCTTCAGTCAGCATCATCTTCGATGAAATTCTGTCTGTTCCCACTAAGCAGCTCCTACTTCATTTGACCCTTCATAAGTTTGTCCAGCAGCTGATAAGGTTACTCAATTTTGCCCGATGCATCCAAAAAGTGGAGAAACAGCTGGAAACTGCTGCAGCATCTGGCAAGCATCTGTGGCAAAAATTCCTAGAGGATTTAAGGTGATAGCAGGTATGGTTATAATTTACTATAGGCTGACATGGTTCTGAGATTGTTTTTAATATCCTGACACTTTTCAGAACCTCTATGCTGTATGCTTTTGCTTAGGTTTATTTGCTTGTCTGTCTTCTGTTTATTCTACCTACAGAAAGGAGAAAATCTTGGTAAAATGCTGGTAAAGACTCCCAGAACACATGATTCTGCAGAAAAAAGAGGACCAAGTTTTAGCAATACCTACTTTTTAGAGAATTTTTAGGGTTCAAAAAATGGCAGTAAAAATATAGTACTTTGTTTCTGCAATTATCTGCTTCCTTCAGGGTTGTATTTTCTATAGTCACTTCAGGAACATGTTTGTGTTATGTCCTGAAGGACCAAACTGGCTACCATAGTAATATCTTTCCATATGATTGCAACTGTCAATACATTTGAGTACAGCAATAGCACAGAAAAAAAAGGTGAAAGCAAAAAAAGATACAACTTGATTTTCTAAAACATTTAACATTGCAGCAATAGGTAAACTATGACAAATTTCATTTTAACTTCAGTCTGGATTTAAGGCCTGAATTTGAACTTCAGAAGCATCATTTCCCCATGCCATTGTACACTGGTTGCCATTAAAGTTTGCACAGGCTGAGCACTGTGTTCTGTTTTCTCCTAGAATTTTTACACTCACTTTGCTAAGGTAAAAAGACTGCACAAGATGGAAGAAGAATGAGGCTGCAGCTTCGGTGTTGGTATTTGCCTGTATACTGAGGGATTTCTTCAAAGCTTGCTGGGTTGAAAAGACAGGTGTCAGGCCTAATCAATGGAGAAACTCTTAATCATGGCTCCCACTGAACAAAACAGCAATACCACTGGGAATGACAAATTTGAAAAAGGAGGGAAAGATGGCAAGGGAAGTGAAAAGGGAGCAGTAAATGGAACAGCACACAGCAGGGACTGTGTGTCTTTGAACAAAAAAGGACTGGAAATTACCAACTGAAAGATGGAGCCCAGTCTCCAGCAACCCCAGAAAATAAAGCACAAGGTATTTGGAAGACAAAAGTCCACAAAAAAACTGGGTACAAATTCTAAGTATTCTAAAAAACTTTAAGATCTACAGTAAAAGAGAACAAGACTCTCAAGAACTATAATCTGCCAAAAGAAAGAGAAAAAGGGCATCACTCCTGTTCTCGGCCATGCACAATTCCAAAGGATTTGTGGGATGAATGTGCTTAGATGGTCCCAGGAGGTGACCCATATCCCATGCTACAGAGAAAGACAAAGGAGGACACCAAGAGGGTAGTTGACAATTATCATTAGGACTGTGGACTCCTCCTATCCATATTTCTTTTCATATCACAATGCATACAAGGGGTGACCAGACCTTGAAACTGTATACAAAGACCCATTCCAAACGCTAGAGCTGAAATATCGTGGTAGAGGGAGGCAGGAAAAGTTAGGTCAGGCACACCTCCACATCTCCCCATTGGGAGCTTCCCAATGTAGTATTTGACTGAAGCTTCACCAATAGATTCCATCTTAAACTTGAGATTCAGGCACATCTCCTAATTTGACTGGAAAAATAAACAGGAAGGTGACGAAGTCCAAGTTTGAGAAGCTTAACCCCAGACTTATGGTAAGGAAGTCTTTTTTCTCCTGATATTCCCATCTTTATTCTTGTATTCCAGCTACCACCTGCACCTGGTACTTACAGTATTTCCAAATCAAACCACACAAATCATGAGTTGGGTCCTGTTTCTGAACTGGTAGATTATTTTAGGTGTAGATATTTCTACAGCCAGCAGAGCCAGAACTTTCAGCTATAAAACTGAAGTTCTCATGCAGTCCCTGGCTTCTAGGAGCTGGAGTTGCTAAGAAAGCAACAGATTTTGAAAGCATTACCAAAATCACTGTCAAATGCCTAGAGAATAAACACAGAATAATACCAGTGTGTTAGTCCCTAACACACCTCTTAGCAAAAGCTAGCCGTTTGAGTTCAGTGAAACCTCTTTCCCCACCAGCCAAGTCTCCCGTTTTCCTCTTGTGAAGAAAATGCTTTTCTGGAAGGAGGGCTGACGCAGTTCCTGCGCACTTCAGAGCACTTCTGACTTCCATTAGTGCAAAAGGAGAATCAAGATACTTTGTACTGTTCTTCCTATAGTTCTGTAACAACATAAGACATTTCAGAGGGACTGACAAGGCTTTTAAAATACTTTATTGAAGGAGAAAGTTTAGGAGACTAAAATTAAAGTAATTAATCAACCCAAAGGTAACTCCCTTCATTTAGCCTGTTTGTTAACTGGCTTGCCTTCCTAGGTTTGACCATGAAACTTACAGTTTGCAATCTGTTGTGGTCCGCGGAGCTTGATTCTCTCTTGAATAAACCAGAAAAATAAACCATGCACCCCTTCCTGACCCTACTTTTATTCAGCCAGCATGCTCCAAAATTGGCTGATGAAGTGGGAGTGCCAGGACATAGCAGAAGTCAAAACCCAGAACCCGCTACACCCACCAATGACTTTCCCATAGCTATAGAGTCAAGACTGGAAATAAAAATGGCTGCCCTTTTTTTGAACAAAAATGGGTCCTCAACTTAGAACACAAACGTATCTTTCATTTGCCTTCTCCCTTTCTTGAAATCTCCCAGGGAGAAGGTCTGATAATATGAGTCATCCTCGCCGTAAATCTAGATCTTCCCAATTCTACCCCACTGAAAATCTATTGAATACCACAGGGCTAAACAAAGATGGACTTTGTCCTACCTTTCTGCTACTGATAGCATTTACTGTCACTGAGGGAATAAAATAATCATAAGAGCATAATGATAGCATGTGTTTTGTTAGCCGCTGTTCTCCACGTGGGGCAATCACTGGCAATTCTCAGATTTAATCTCTCCCCTTCCCCAACCATGCCGTTGATTACCGCTCTCATTCCCAGTTAAAAATCCTTGATCAGCGTAAAGCACATAAAGGAGTCTCTGACCCCAGCTAAGGGAACAACAAGAGATGACATTTGGTTCTTTGAGAGAGGAGTAGATAAAAAGGAAAAATGACAGCTGGAGTCAGGAGGAGCTAGTTAGTGGATTGCAGGCCCAGGAGGGTGCAGGGTGGGGGCCCATGAAAGAGAAACAATGAGAGACTGCAGCCAGACTGTTCCTCTCCTTCCCTAGGTCTCCTTTGAGTCAGTAAGAATGACTGCAGCAGATGTCAAGACCCATGGGGATCACTCCTTCGGCTTTCTTATTTCTTCAAAAAAAGGTAACCTAGAAAATAGAAGAAATATGGCAGCAAAAAAAGAAAAATGAACCAATATCTCTGCTTTGACACGTGGGAATGAATACAAAGGTGAGTGCCAGCTTGTAATGACCTGCGGTATGTAAATACGCTTAAGCCAGAGACAGGAATTTTTCTGGATCTGGTCCAACAGGGGCAATCATTTACAGGATTTGACTGGGACAAACCTGCGGTTTCCACTTCAGGATACAAAGGAGAAACACAATATGCAAGCACCAGGCAAGAAGCAGTTGTGAGGAGCATCCCCGTGCTTTGCCAACACACATAACACAGCCGGAACTGGCTTGCAAACACACCTGGCAAGCACGTCTCTGTTCTGGGAACATCCTCAGCAAGCAATCGATAGACGTGCGCCTGCGTGGATGCCTGCATGCTCCACGTGGGTGTGCTTCTCAGCACGCTGCACCAAACACACGAGATTTCATCCATCTCTACAGCATCAAATTTCACTCAGCGTGACTCAGGGCACCAGACATAAACCAACAGATTTTAGTCAAAGGCGTGTGAGGCCGGATTCACTGCCACTGGTGTAATTCCCTGGAAGTTCATGGAATGACACCAGGGAGAAAGAGGTTGGCTGTTTAATATTTGCAGCTTGCCAAATTGTGCATCTGTGTTGGTTCTTTTGTTTTGGAGACACAATTCCAGAAATTATCATTATGAAAGAAATTAATTTTTGTTTGAAAGAGATCACATTCTCAGGGCACAGGAAGAAGTCCACTTCCATCCACCAAGTCCCTTTTCCTGCCCTCCACACACCTCCAGATAGACACTACACTTTTTCAGACTGGCAAATCTCCAAAGATGTACAGAGACACTGACGATGGTAAAGGCTTTGCACTAGAAGTCATTTTCTGTGGCAGAACAATATAGCAACGACAGTGCTGGATCATAAAATCATAGAATGGTTTGGGTTGGAAGGGACCTCAAAGATCATCTAGTTCCAACCCCCCTGCCATGGCAGGGACACCTCCCACTAGACCAGGTTGCTCAAGGCCCCATCAAACCTGGTCTTGAACACCTCCAGGGATGGAGCATCCACAACCCCCCTGGGCAACCTGTTCCAGTGTCTCACCACCCTCAAAGTGAAGAATTTTCTTCTAATTGCCAATCTAAGTCTACCCTCTTCCAGTTTGAATCCATTACCTCTTGTCCTATCACTACAGGCTCTTGTAGAAAGTCCCTCCCTGGCCTTCTTGTCGGCCCCCTTCAGATATTGGGAGGAATAAACCTTCCTACCTTTCCAAGATTCATGGAAGGCACTTTAAGAGAGACATTCAAGTGAAAACTCTGTGTTTTGGCTTTGTGCATCAGGAGCGAGAGGAAGCCCAGCGACCGCAGAAGAGGAGACAGAGTTCTGACCTCTGAATTTTGTCCAATTTTATAGCAGGGAAGTTGCATGCATTTAAGGCATGCTCAGTGCTAGCACGGGGGTTTTAATCCAGATTCTTCCAAAATCTGCATTCCCTCCCTTATAACAATAGGGTTTTTTTTAATGCAGCAGTTTGGAGGTTTCCCACTTCATCATTCTGGTAAACCCACGCACAACGAGGAGGAAGTTGTATGAAGTCCTGAAAAATCAAAAACCACCTGTCTACTGTTTTCCTTTGATGGGCTAGTCAGGAACCATCTCTCCACACCACTTGTTTGACTCAAAGGCAGAAAGTCATTTACAGCGAAATAAATAGCAGCTAATCAAGATAAGCCTATTTGCTTATACAGCCTTACTGGCTAAAACACAGCACCAGCCCTGAATATTAGTTATCTTGGAGGTGGCAACACTAGAAAGCAAGCAACTGACGACACAGCTTCTCCACCAATTATGAACCAACATTTATCTCCCGCACACAACCACCAAGATTTAACTGGGCTCCTCAGTTTTTGCTTCGTACTTCTCAAGTACTCAGTGATATACCCAGCACCTTGTCTCACGAACACAAGCGACGTCCCAGCACCAAAACCACTTTACAACACTCAACAGCAGTCTCCCACACCTGCACCTGGAGGGCAAAGCCAAATGCTGTTACCAAAAAAACGTGTGAGCGCTCAGAGTCTGGGGCTGTGTTGGTACATGTTCCTGCAGTGCCTTGTGCAGCAGGGCCTGGATGCAGAGTGGAGCCTCTGGGCACAGGGGAGGTTTCTCCTTCGTTCTGAATTTAGGAAAGAGTCATGCGAGATAATATAAGAGACTCAACTAATAAGGTTTGGGAAAGAACCATTTAGCTGCTTTCTCTGTAAATACCAATAGCTCATTACTTGGGTTTCATGTTATTTTCACCTGAAAGGCAAACCTGCTATGATGGGTATGAACTCAGCCAAAACCAGGTCACCAGTGTAACTGGAAAAAGAGACCAACAGTCTGAGAAGGGGAAGTGCTTGGCATTCACCATGGGAAGGAAAAAAAAAATAAAATAAATAATTTAAAAAGGAAAGACAAGGAAGAACACTAATTAAAGACACAGTGTGGATGCAGGAGAACACACAGAGATCCCCCCACCCTACCCCTGCTGTCCGTATGACAGTGCTGCTTTGTGGAACAGAACAATAGGTACATTATACTAACCTATAATTATCCCGAGAAGAATGATAGCAAAGTCAAGGCATTACATGAACATTGGAATATTGGATACAGTCCCATAAGAAGCAAGGGAGTGGAGGAGGAGCTTTAAAAAGAGATTGAAACCTTCCCAGCACAGAACATCAAAGAGGAAATTTCATGTTCTCCTCACATTTATTTGGGTTTTTCTTTCATTTGATGTGATGACTTAAACACAATCCCCTTTTTAATGAATTTCTTGGCTTCTTTCTGCCACAATTGGTTCCAGCACTGTAACATCCTCCTTCGACATCACGGTGGATTTGGTGCAAGCAGGAGCTCAGCCCAGCACATGACTGCACCGTGCGTATCAGCAGCGGGAGAGAAGAAAGGTGGATGGAGATGTAGTCCAGCTCTGGACAACGAAAAGCAAGGGGCTGGTGGTTCAGTGAATGCATAATCAGTGTTACCAAGACACAGGGCACTCAATACCTGTGCTCCCGTTCCAATCAGATAGCAGGTACTGAAATACAGGAAGCACTGAGGCACAACTCTACACCTGTTTGAAGCACGCCGCTTACGTTTGTGGTGTTATGCAACGTTGGGGAAATACTGGGAGAAAGGCTTGGAGTTGTGGGGTTGTGCTGCTTCTGTTTGTTTTTAAGAGATGGTATCTTGCATTAGAGACTTCACTCTTGTCCCAAAGTAACAAAAAAAAGTGGAGTAGCCTATCAGTTCTGCAAAATCTGAATGTTCCTCCTTGATTTAGTTCTCTTTTAGAGTAGGTAACTAAGACAACGTGCTGTAAGCAACTCTATCACTTGGCCCACGGAGGGGACCATATAGGAGGATGCAAAAAAGCAGACTGACATAAGCAACTCTTCCTTTGTTCATTCGAGGTGGACTCTGCTCCTCCTTGTAGACACGACTGATTGAGCCCTGTTTCCTCCAGAGAGGATGTCCAACACTCCAGCACACTGTCTTCAAATAAGGTGCATAGATTAAAAGACACTCCTAAAAAAACAAAGACCAGCCCTTGCAGGATCTTGCCATGTCACTTGTGTACATCTGCCCCAGTGTTTCTAGTCACCCAAGCCTGAGTGCTCCTAGTGAAGCTTCCCTGCCTGCAGTATGGTCAGACCACACTTCCTCCGAACCACAAGCTGGTTGTGCTCTGGAGCTAGGAAATGCCCATAGGAAGCGTTACTAAAGGTAGTTATGGCCCAGTAGTGACAGGCTGTGTTACAGGCCAGCACTTGGAGCTCCCTAATGGAACACCCAGCAGAAGAAGGACATGGACCTGTTGGAGAAGGTCCAGAGAAGGGCTACAAAGATGATCAGAGGGCTGGAACACCTCTCCTACAAGGACAGGCTGAGAGAGTTGGGGTTGTTCAGCCTGGAGAAGAAAAGGCTCTCAGGAGACCTTAGTGCGGCCTCCCAGTATCTGAAAGGGGCCTACAAGAAGGCTGGGGAGGGACTTGTTACAAAGACCTGTAGTGATAGGACAAGGGGTAATGGGTTCAAACTGGAAGAGGGGAGATTTAGATTGGAAATTAGAAGGAAATTCTTCACTCTGAGGGTGGTGACACACTGGAACAGGTTGCCGAGGGAGGTTGCGGATGCTCCATCACTGGCAGTGTTCTATGCCAGGTTTGATGAGACCTTGAGCAACCTGATCTTATGGGAGGTGTCCCTGCCCATGGCAGGGGGGTTGGAACTAGATGATCTTTGAGGTCCCTTCCAACCCAAACCATTCTATGATTCAGACTTCATCTAGTGTTCAGAGTTGGAGAGGGAATCCAGTACACCCTACTTTACACAAAGCAGGATATGGTCACTCTCTGGTCACTGAGTCGGTACTGTTTAAGCTCTGTGGGAGAGCTCAGAGCTGTTGCTAAGTTGGTGGAGGCCCAGGAACCACTGTTACAGGCCGGGGCAAGTGCTGAACGTAGCAGGAAATGCGGGGAACTGCTGAGTGCAGGAAATGACCAGCAGTATCTCACCTTTGTGAGAGAAGGAATCTGGGCTCCTGAGGAGCTCAAAAGGCAAAGGGAAATGGAAGAGACCATTTTGCATGGAGGCAAAAGTTCAAGGGAGGAGCTCCCAGGCTGGAAATGACTTGGGACAGGGCCACTGGTTCTGAAGAAGTGAGATACTGCCCATCAGCTGTGCGACCATCAGCACTTTGCCTTTGCAATCCTGCAGCAGCTCCTGAGCCAGCCTGCCAGGGGAAGGTGAGAGCGGGGCTCTGCCTGGACCTGGCAGGCAGTCTGAAAGCTGCTCTTGCACACCAGAAGCCTGTGGTATTGCAGTTTTGGGAAAAGAAAGTACATGTATGCATTCTCTCTGCATATATCCCCACTCACAGCCCTGCCTGCAGCCACAGCCAGAAAGCCAGATCCCATGCTCAAGAAAATTGGAGATTATTAGGCATTCTCTCACTCACTGTGCTAATGGGTCCCTAGTCCCTTCTCATTTTTTGGCTGCCCCAAACCAGCAGGGAGGGGAATGGAGAGGATATGACACATTCCTGTTCTCCACCATGCCTTCTCACACCAAGCAGACAAAAAGACAGGAACATCTGCAAGAGAGATAAGCAGCTGTCTGGCTCCATTCAGCGGCATGGGGCCTCTCTCTTCTTGCTAAAAGGTGTTAACGGACAGTGACCAAGAAGGGCTCTTAGTTGCACCAGGTTTATAAGGAAAAGATCTACATAACCCCACTGACTTGGGAAGAATGGTTCCTGCTGTCACACTCCTGAAGCTGTGAGCAGAATCTGGCACACAGGAATTACCGAAGTAAGTTAGGAGAGACAGGGAATCATCTAAGACGGCCAAAACAACAGGGCATAAATACAGCATATGAGAATGCCAGACGGGGAAATGCTAACCTTTTGTGTTTTTTTTTTTTACTCCAGAACAGATAACCTCAATAATTACAACGATTTTTATTTGGACACTATGTAATGGGAAACTTACCCTTGCCATTTCACACTTCTCTCACTACAGACACCCAGCTGATCTCATAACCCTCCTCCCTCTGCCACATCCGCACATCCACAACTAGTGCAGCAACTCATATTTCATCTGTACCATGGGCTTCATGGCTTTGTAACCCTGCCCACTGAGCACTGTCAAAAAGCCACCAGCTGGAAAGGATACTGGAATTAAATCTATGCAGCTCTGGGGCCTTCCGAGTGCCTGCAACTATGACACTTAAACCCGCTAATGTGCTAAGCATTTTCTGGCAAAGTTGGTGGGTTACTATGGTATTTTGGGAGGGGGCAGAAGCTTGAAAAGATGTCTTCCTTGGGGAGGAGCAGAAGGAAGGAGGCAAACATGTAACAAAGCAAATTCCTCTGCAGTCTGATACTCGGCAAACTCCTCAAACTTGCCATAACAAGGGTTACATTTCAAAGATCCCAAAACAGCTTCCCAGGACAAAAATAAACTTGTGTGTTCCTGCCAGGTGGATACGCAGGACTGCCTTTTGATGAATGGCTTTTGATTTCTTAGAAAAAGTAGCAGCTTTTCTTTGTCTTGCCCCTGTTCTGGCTTTGGTCAAAGCAATGTCTGGTAGGTTTATTCTCATGCTTTCCATTTTTTTCAGCAGAAATCACTCTGTTCCTGTATCCTTTTTTGACTTAAATCAGATGAGAACCACAAAGGAAGCTGACCCAGAAGTACCACAGGCTTTGTTATGTGGGAAACCTCCAGGACTGAAAGAAAGTGCTGACCAACTTCTTGTCATTCCTACTAAACCGGAGACCCAGGCAGGTTTGGTTGAGAAGCACAGTAAGGAATGGGGAGCCCAGCAGAGCCCCAGGCAGACACCTCATGTGGGATGCCCCACACTTCTCGTCTTATTTCCTCTTGCAAGGACTTTTGTACATTTGCTTCTCACCCACTGTTCCTGTACACACTTAAAACTTGCTCAAGGAATACCATTAGAGTGAGTGCTGTCAAGTGCTATAAGGGTAAGGACCTGTGGGGGAAAACACTAAAATAATTTTTTCTGAGGTAAGTCCACCTTGGGAAATATTTTAAAATAGTGGTAATAAGCTGTTCTGAGAGAGAACTACGACTTGAGCTGATGTTCTTGTAAGAATCAGAACATTAAAGAAAAAGCACTAAGATGTAGAATCAGAACAGCCAGGAATAAAAGTACACCAAATACTGTGGTATTTGACATCCCTTCCACTCACACACGCACAGTGCTGTAAAGGGAACAGAGAACAAAAGAGATGCAGACACAAAGCCAGAGCTCCCTCAAGTTACGCTAGTAAGTAGGATGTTTTTGCAAGGTAACACAATTTCATGCTTACAATATTGTTATGGCCCAGCTACTTGACCAAGGGAAGGTAAAAGTGTTACATGATTGGTACATAAAAGGAGACAAAAGGAATCTTCCATGACAAAGCTAGTTTATGGTCTCAGTTTCTTTTTCCAAGTAACAGAACAAGAGGAAAGAGCCTCAGGTTTCACCAGAAGAGGTTTAGGTTGGATATTACAAAAACTTTCTTCACCTAAAGGGTTGTCAAGTTCTGGAGCTGGCTGCCCAGAGAAATGGTGGAGTCATTGTGCCTGGAAGCATTTAAAAGACATGGAGACATCACGCTTACTGACATGCCTGGCTGGTGGACTCGGCAGTGTTAGGTTTATGGTTGGACTCAATGACCTTAAGGGTGTTTTCCAACCTAAATGATTCCAGGATTCTATGACCATCAACATTAGGTTCAAGAGCAGTTATCGAGCTAAGAATATGTTAAAATAGTAAAATGACACATGACTTGAGACATATCACTGATAAATAGCATTGGAAATACATGGAAGTAAACTGAAGAATCAATCCTCTTGTAAATCAAGACCTCAGCTTTTGCTCTACACCTAGCACATTCTAGGTGACCTAATGGTCTCTCTTTCTTTGTCCTCTTTAACAGAAATGGATTTAAAATAAATTGTTGCACGTGTGAAGTTTTAGTGGGGAAACCCAAGAGTAATCAGAAAGATGTCTGCTTAGCAGAGCTGCAAAGAAGCAAGTGAGAAGCAGGTACTTCCCTTCTCCAGACCTCTGTGCACTCCAGAGGAGAGACACAAAGATGATGGGAGGGCTGGAACACCTCTCCTACGAGAACAGGCTGAGAGAGTTAGGGTTGTTCAGCCTGGAGAAGAGAAGACTCCAGGGAGACCTTACTGCAGCCTTCCAGTATCCGAAGGGTGTCTACAGGAAAGCTAGGAAGGGACTTTTTACAAGGGCCTGTTAGCGATAGGATGAGGGGTAATGGCTTTAAACTGGAAGGGGGGAGATTTATGGTAGAAATTAGGAGGATGTTCTTCACTCTGAGGGTGGTGAGTCACTGGCACAGGTTGCCCAGGGAAGTTGTGGATGCGCCACCACTGAATGTGTTCAAGACTGGGTTGGATGGGGCTTTGAGCAATATGGTCTAGTGGGAGGTGTCCCTGCCCTTGGCAGGGGGGTTGGAACTAGATGACCTTTGAGGTTCTTTCCAACTCAAACCATTCTATGATTCTGTGATAACACCCTGCTCCCATTCTCCCAGCTGAGAGGCTGCTAGATCAATGGCTTTGTACCATCTCCCCTACCACACGCAGGTGCAGGTGCTACCTGATACAATCTACTTCAGGGTAGAGTCTCAGTGAAAGTTGACACCCTGCCACTTACATAGAGACAAATTTGCAACTGGCAAACACCACTGAGGTCAAGGTGGCATTTCCCTCCCTGCAAGCATTGTCCCTCTGAACACACACTGCCTTAGCTCTACTTTTTATCACCTGAGGCTGCAGGCCAGAACATGCAGCACAAACCTGGTTTTACAAAGCTGGGATCCTCTTTTCTGAAGGAAGGTCTGCACCAGGCCAGAGAAACTTGCACACTCCCGGCCAAGTGTAAATGCTGTAGACTTTCTTGGTCAGCACGACACCTGGTTACAATCTCCAAACACTGCCTGTTTCTCTAAACCTTCCCTCCCGAGGGCTTTACTGCATTAAACCCCCCAGGAGCCCCTTGAGGGAGTTATCTGCACTTTTGCTGATAGAGGAGCTGAAGGCACAGGGAGGATACGAACCATCTCCAAGCACAGGATCTGCTACATGAGCTTCAACACCTGCACTATTTTAATCAACCAGACATGCTTTATCTCCTGCCCTGCCTACCACATGGCCATTCCATGCCATAGTCCCACAATCTGTTTAAGCCAGCAATAGCTAGCACTGACCTTAAAATAAATGTCCTCTGCCCTTCTCTTGCCACTGTTCCTACCCTCACAATCCTCTCCTCCTTACACCAGCACAAGCTCTCATATAATCATCACTAAATGTAAAACAATGATTGATTAAAAAAAAAAAAGGTTAAAGTGCAATTGGTTCTCTGGCCTAGACTACTTCATGGCCAGTATGAGAAAAGATTCTTTTGGGGTTGGGACACCTGAAGGACAAGTCCGCAGAGCTGGTTTAAACCAATTATGGACCTAGACCATCATCAGTCAGTAAGTCCTACACATCCTTCAGTAATCTAGTCATTTTTTGCGTATTTTGAAAGAGATGGAAATGAGGAGGTTATAGGAGTTGTCTCTGTTGTTTCAATGTATCTGAAGGACCTTCACCCTCAGAAGTCATGAACTTGTTATTTCAGTCTCATTTCACTCAGCACCTTCAAAATTTCGGCCATCCATGCTGCAAATTAAGTGTGCGTGATCATACAGACACTCTGAAGAGGACGAGACAGTTTTCCTAGGAACAGACTAGTCAATATTACTGTGTCTGCCACCTTGGGCTTTCCACAAGGCCACAAAGTTCAACTTTCCTTCTATTTCTCCTTGCAGCACTGCTACTCTACCACTTTCTTCTCTCATCCTGTGCTACCAACCATACATCCTTCTATCCACCCTGTCTAGTTTCTCTGCTTGGTATGCAAGCAAGTCATTAACGTACTTTCAAGTGCAAAGATAATAAAAACCATGACTACATTTCTCGTTAAGAGATTACCCTTGACACAAGTCCAAATGTGGCTCCCTGTTCACCTAGATGGTATTGTGAAGGCAGACCAATAGAAACGTCTCCAAAGAGGAAAAAGGCAGTGAGACAGCACCACCTGAGAGACAGCACAGGAATTCTTTCCAAATGGATGGTCTGTGTGCTACTCGTAAGCCACCCTGTCAACAGGAAGCACAGTTACTCTTGTGCATTTGTCAACATAACATAGCAGCAAAAAAGTGTCCCTCAGAAGGAACCGCTCATAAGAACAGGCATAACCCTTGTGGTATTATTCACGCTGGATGCACCATAGCAGAATATGATGGAGCTTCACTCTGCTTAGAAGCTGAAATGCATCTGCTCTGACTTTTTACCTCCTCTCTCCTCCTTTGCAAACTACAGAAACCCATTATACTAAATCACAGTGGTGATTCAGAAAGAAACCTTTATGAACTGTATATTCCATTTCAATTAATGCTGCTGCCAGCGGAGACTACTTAGGCCAAACAGGACTTAAAGAAAGAACTATGAAGGGAAATGCCTTTGTCACATGTCCTCTAAGTGCCAGCATGGTGCACAGAAAGTCTGCTACTTCCCACTTCATCCCCAAGGCCTCAGCCAGAAGTTATCACCCCCAAGTCAGGGGCTTGTGCCAGCATTCCCTAACCTTCACCAGTTGAGGGAAACTCAAGTAAAGAGACCTACCACTTAAATCATTTTTGTTAATCTAAATTATTTTTAAAAGAGCTATCTAAAAGGAGGAGCTTAGGTGGCACACCAAGGGGATAATAACTTTCAGCAGAGAGGCAAAGACAAGCTGAAAGAGAACAACCGCTTCAGCTGCACAACTGCAGCTCGGAGTACGTACATGTATTCCTTGGCCTACAGCCATCCGGCATGATGCAGGTAACTACAGAGTCACAGGTTCAGTTCAAGTGTAGTAAGTTCAGCCTTTCATCAAGCTATGCTATGTAAACAGGGTGTCTACAAATAAATAAATATTCCTCTCCAATGCTCTTAGCAGCCTCAACAATCTTCTGTGATACATTAAAACAAACAGAGAGAACTGTGGCTGCTTCTGGATCAGCTCACACTGCATTTGACACAGCCACCAAGTACCATCGGTGATGTCAAATATATCACTGGCAGGAGGGGGGGGGGTCTCAGAACAAGCCCCTAACTGCCAAAGCCCCATTGGCTCCAGAAATAAATCAGAATCTCCTGGGACACTCTGCAATCTTAAAATATTTCTCACCAGTATGGTCACCGGTCCCCAGTATTTGCCCTCCTTGCACTGCTGTACTATGACCTACTCGGGCACGTATTTCAAAGGAGGGCTGTGCTTCCAGGAGGTAGTTTGAAACCCCAGGCAGCACGGAATGAAGAGCTGGTGCTTCGTGAAGCAATGCTCTGCCCTCAGTGAGTCACTATTGAACCAAAGCCCAAACTTGATGTTAATGGAACGCTGTGCAGATGCCCACATCAGCTTTGAGGTGGAGGTCCTGACACACCATAATTGCTGGAGATCCTACAGAATTTATCATATGAGTAAAATGCACACCAGGGGCAGACCACACTCCACAAAGACTTGGCAGGGAATTTGACCTCATGCAAGCAAAAGACAAACTTATTCCTAGGGGAAGAAGGAAGAAGAGCTGTGTGGCGATTTTGTAACACTCACACTAAGCTATGAACTCCCCTGGGGAAAGCACTCACCTTCTGTTCCATCCATGAGAAAAACCTCACAGCAGCACCAGGCCTCTCTGCAGTGGGGTGGGAAGGCTGAGAGCTTCTTGGAACAAAGCTTTAAGTGAAAGGAAAATGACCAACTTCAAAGTCATGTTCCTATCAGAAGGTTTTTAACATCCTGTTAACATACGCCATAGTGAAGGTCACTGTAAGGAAGACACCAGGAAAAAACCCCAGAAAAGCGAATGCTCCTCTGTTTGCTTACACTGCAGTTGTGACTATTCCTTGCTTGTATTGGATCTTGGTATTTTTCACACCTTTCATACAGATCAGAAAAACGTATGTGAAAAATAGAAAAACAATTTAAAAATAAGTATAAGGCAAATCTAATACCTGAGTCTCCTACTGAATTTGAGTTTCATGCTAGCAGTCCCTTTAATTCCTCCAAGCCAGAGTACTTTTCCATCTTCTTCCTCCAAAACTTGTACAGCCAGAACCAGACAACATATTTCCATGTTGTAACCATCCTTATAAATATTTCATAATGTACATATACTCAAGCCCAAATAAGCCCTATCTAGGAAATCCATAACTAAATTTTAGTCTATAGACATCTCTGTGAACTAAAATAAACAGCCTCCTCTCAAACACCTGCATTTGGGGCGGGCACACAAAGCTGGCTCATTGTTTCAGGACGAATTCACTGCCTTGGGAAGTTTTCTTCAAGCTCTCTAGCCAGCCACCTTGGAACCTCACTAGCAAATTGGTTCAGCTGCAATTTGGACGCAAACTGCCTGGTCTGGCACAACCAAGCTAAGATTCCACTTGAGCACAGCCCTCCTCCGGGACGGCAGAAACGTCTGCCTTCCCAGCAGGCTCACTGTCCCACAAGAGTGTTCTCACTCTGCTCTGGCTTTTCTACTCCTTGTTGTAAGCTGGAACGTGGAAGCAATAGAGGAGGAGATTTTTAATTTTCAGAAATTTGTCATCCAAGTTGCTTCTTATTAAATCTGAATTTGTTTGTACTATTCTTACTAAGGGTTCTTCTGGTGTAAAGTGCAATAACGACAATTTGTACGACTGCCTCTGAATGTAACTTTTGCACTCTATACAGATGGGACAAGAGAGGAGTGGATGTGGAGTTATGCTCTAGATGCTAGAGTACCATCAATTGATGTAGGCTGGTCTATACCTCGACCATTGTATTTTCTCTATTAGGTTCATAAGTGACTAAGAAGATCCACCAACAAAAAGATTTGCGGGCAAGTGATAGCATCCTTGTGAAGTACAAACAGCCTCAGTTCTGAGGCATTTAGATCTGCAGCAAAGACTAACAAAATCTGTGGTTTTCAGCCACTTTTTGAAATAAAGGTGGGCGGAGGGAAAACCAGAGAAATACTTCGAGAGAATTTCATGAAACTTTCATCCTCACATAGTGTCTTGGAAGTTAAAATACAGTCAAGAGTGGATGATACCATGATCACCTGTGCCACAGTGAACCTATTTTTTCAGCACCACATGCCAAGAACTTTCCTGAAGAGCACATTACCTAAGGAAATTTTACCAATTTCTGCTGTGCACAGAAGACCTCATCTACCTTCAGCTAGAATGGTCACAGCACCTCCATATCAGAGGTTACTGCCCCAGTTTTGTTGAAGGAGGTTCCTAATTTGCATCAAGCTAAACAAACAGGATTATCTTAAATAATTTAAATTAGTGGTCAGAACTAAAACAACTGATTTCACCTAAAATGAAAGCAGCTGCACGCAAACTGCTCTGCTAGGAGGCTGGGGCAGCAGGAATTTCTGGAAGCAAGGAAGTCACAAGAAGCTTATAACTGCAACATCACGCATCAAAAGATGTCCACTTCTGGACTAACTACATTGGTTAAAACATTCCTGTCTTTAATTCAGTGTCTTTCTATATGGCTTTATTTTGCTTTAGATAAGTAATATATTGATTTACCTTAAATCAACTGCTTGCCAATTTACTTTCTCAGTGAAAGAATAAGAAGAATCCAGTTATCTCGACTATTCAAGACCGAGTATGGGTATAGACGGGCAGGAAGCCTGTGGGAAAGTTTCCATTCCTGCTGACAATATTAGACAGGCTCATCAGGAAGGAGGTTTAAGACAACAGATCTGGAAATCCAGCAACAAGAACTTACTTCAGTTAAATCTGTTTAAAAGGGCAGAGAAAAAAGCCTACATGGCTACTATAAGCCTGAAGTAAAGTGTGTTATCTCATTTATCCTAATGAAGACCTTGCCTCTGATGTAGAAAATGTTTACAGGACCACAGGGTACAAGAGATGCTAATTATAAATCTTTGATCCATTACTTGGTTTCTAGAGACAAAATTTGTTTCTGCTGTAACTCCAGTGTAGTCAGAATTACGCCAAAGACGAACTCTCTAGTTAAATATTGTTTGGAGAAAATACCATGTTATAGAAACAAAACAAAAAACCCCAAAATTTCACACAGTGTAACTGTTAGGTGTCTTTTCTAGCAGAAAAAACCCCAAGGTTTTAAAGAAATTGAAGTGGCAGCTGACCTTAGGAAGAAAATCAAGGTACATGGTAAGACTTCAGCACTCATTTTGAGGATTATCAGAGTTGTTGCGCTTGTTGTATTAGCTAAAAATACTAGGTGAAAGCATTGCAACACAGCTAGGTACTTGAGCACATGAATTCTTGCCTCTTGCAAAAAAAAGAGGCACCTGTTTATAAGAGTTCAATGAATGGACCATTGACTGTTCCGAAGTGACTGAAACAATAACCAAGCCTGTATTTTGCTGTACTTCCCACAACAGCCATTCTTATCCTCGGCTCAGACGTGTTGTGGAGCTTGTGACTGGCCCTCTCTAAAACTCGTGTCTCCCACATTACAGGACATCCCAGCTTGGTTTAAAATTTTTACTTACTCCTCTCACAGCTGTTGTTCCAGTGGAGATCCTAAGGACAGTGAGTGAAGCTGTTTCTCAGGTACCTGTGCCCATCATTTGGAGCAGGTCCAGAGAAGGGCAACGAAGCTGGTGAAGGGTCTAGAGGATAAGTTATGAGGAGCGGCTGAAGGAACTGGGACTGTTTAGTCCAAAGAAAAGGAGGCTGAGGGGAGACCTTCTCGCTTTCTATAACTACCTGAAAGAGGTTGTAGGGAGGTGGATCTAGGTTTCTTTTCACAAGTCACAACTGATAGGACAAGAGGAAATTGTGTCAGGTTATGCCAGGGGAGGTTTAGGTTAGACATTAGGAAAAAATTATATACCAAAAGGGTTATCAAAGACTGGAACAGGCTGCCCAGGGAAGTGGTTGAATCTCCATCCCTGGATGTATTTAAAAGCTGTCTAGATAAGGTGCTCAGGGATAGGGTGTAGAAGTGGGCCTGGTAGAGTTAGGTAATGGTTGGACTTTATGATCTTAAAGGTCTTTTCCAACGACAGCAATTCTGTGATTCTGTGACACATGAATTCCCAATCAGCCATCCAATGCTTTCACTGGCATCCTTAGAGGAGAGCGTACGGCAGAGGATTTCTCTGCTGTAGATCCCAAACGACAGTCTCCCTTCCCCACTATTCTCATGTGCATCTTTATGCTTATGAGAGATGTTCTGAGATTCCTACCTGAAACCGCTTCCCACCATCACTTCTTGGACTACAGGACACTAAGAATGGTCTGAGAATTCACAGAGGGTTTCTACTCTGAGAGGTTTGTCTGGGAGTGAGATAGAGGAGGATTTCTAGCACAGAAAAGACAGGGCAGGAGGAATAATTGCAGAAACAGATGATTGGCTGGACTTTCCCAGATATCCTCCTTCATTTGCCTTAGCAAAAGATGGGAAATCAGTCAATTACAAAGTAGAATCCTCAAGGAATGCAAGACACTCAAGGGTTAATGTGTAAATGTGAAGCAATTTGTTTAAACACATATTTCTTTGGCCAGCCTTGTGCTGTGCCCTGTCATCCAGGAAAGCCAGATTAGATTCCTGTCCCGGGTTTTTTTTTTGTTGAGGTTTTTTTCAGTCCCTGGAGTGACAGGCTAATTAAGGAGTGACAGAGACTGTCTCAAAAGAGTTCTGTTCAAATATCAAAGAAACAGATGCAACAAGACAGACAGACCTTCACTGCTCGCTGATGCTCAGAGCAGCTCTCTCCCAGCACACCATGCCACCACTGGCTTGTCACATGACATGAAAGAGACCCTGGTTTTCTTTTATCACCTCTCTAAACTAAGAGAGCTGTGCAGGTTGTAGGAATGAAACCAGTGAAATCCAGGAGCAAGAGGAGAATCAGATCTTCCATGTTTTAAAGTGAACCTTAAGTAGAGAAAAAAAAAAAGGAGGGGGGGAAAAAGGTAATTTCATACATATTTGAGAGGAATGTTGGCTTTGTTTAGCCAGTAACTTCAGTAGGAATGAAATTAGCTTGCGATAGCTGCAAAATGAAGTCGAATCTATTGTGCCACTGCTATCAGGCAGTATCGGTTTGATGTAACTGGAATACATCACTCTGTACCTCATGAAGGCCACAGGCCACTTACTAACGAACAAGGGGGTGAAGACCGGAGTCACACAGCTCCCAAGAAACAGCCTGCTTTGCTCCCCTGCCTCCAGTCTGAGCTCCAGCTCTGGAGAGCACTTCTTTGCCTGCTCCATTTCAGACGTAACCACCACTCAGCACATCATTAGGACTGCCTGGACCAAACCCAATGCTCTCTACAAAACAACGGCTACTCTAAAACATGATGTCACAGCTCAGGCCTTTAAGAACTCACCTGAGAGGCTGACAGGACGTAGTACTGTAAGAAAAACCCACAGGATCGCTGCTTCTCCTCTCTCGTAATATAGAACCAGGGCTGAAGACCGTACCGAGGTTATTTCTGTGTGCCTGTTTTCAAAAGGAAGCTGCATCTCCCCATACAAAGAATTTTAAGGCTTTATACCTCTCAGCCTGGCACAGATACAAAGCTGAGGAACAAAATGTTCCTCCACTGGCTTCTGTCCTGCCCCTTACTGTGGTCATCGCATGTCCTGTCACAGTGAAGCTAGACTTTCCACTGAGATCCTGACCACTGCTCAGAGGTTTCCTGTTTGGTACTATGAAAAGGTGATTTATTTATTGTTATTTTTTTAAAATTGCTTAAACTGGGCAAAATTTTCAGAAGACTGGATCCACTCCTTGAGTTATACTTGCACAATGCCATAGGTGGGCACGCCACATTAAGGAGAAATGAAACAGAAAGAGTCTGAAGTGAGGAATTTACAATCTAAATTAAGCACAGCACAGCGAGGGTGACAAAAACCAGTGGCACAGGACACACACCACAACAGGGAGAGCTCACAGGATCTGTTCATTGGGTGTAATGAACTTAATGATTCTTTTTCTTGTGTCACTTAATTCCCCACTTCCCCCCCATTCATAATATTTAAATCAGTAGACAGTGAACTCAGTCTTCATCTCAGCAAAGCAAATGGCAACATTTCAAATGACTTCAGTAGTGTCAGGATTTGGCTTTGTATCTGGCATAGAAGGCAAGGGTGGGGAAGAGCAAAGGAAGGCTGGCCTAAAAGGAGTGGATTTTGTGAGTGGTTTGGAGGAGTGCTGAGTAGCACAATGCACGGGGTCAGGGAGACATCATTATATGATAGGCAAAAATGCACAGAGGCGTTTATGGCAGGAGAACTGGAGCAAGACAGCAAGTGGAATTAGGAAAGAAGCTAGCACGGGAAAGAAAGCAATCGGATACACAAGGTGAAACTCTGTTCCTGATTTCACCAATACAAACCCACTGGCTTAATTGTGAAGAGGAAAGAATACGGCTGAAAAGAATCAGAAAGGTCTTGAGAGATCAATGCAGCGCATTGAAGACACGGACGTGGTGCTAGAATCAGATAAGGAGACCAAAACCCAGTACAGGGAATCTGGAAGGTGCAGGCAGGATACACTGAGGGGCCAGGGGAGAGAAGAAGATGGTTTTTAGCAATCATCCTGTTGTATAATGCAAGAGAAGGGGAGGCCCAAAGGAGGAGAAAAGGCGCACCAAAGGAGGGGCTAATTAAAAATGGCAATTAGTAGTGCTTCTGCCTCTAAATTGAAACAGAAAACAATGGAATGACCTTTGCTATATGTAAAGAGTCAGCATTTCTGCTTGGAAAAAAAGGTAAATACAATCAAAATGGGAGAATGTTTACAGAGGTAAGCATGTGGTGGGTGGGTGGGTGTCTGCAGGAATGCAAAATAATATTACTACCAACAGTCACGAAAAGCAATATTCCCCAAGCTGCAGGGAGTTTCAGACCAAAGATCTTTGGGACAGGTTGGAAGGGGAGGTGGAAGAGAGCAGCAAAAAGAAATATAATCCTAACAGGATCTTAAAAATCATAAACAAAAGACAATAATCAACTGTATGTTCTCTTCCCCAAAAAGACCACAGGGAGTTTCCATGATACAGCAGAGGCATCAGGGAAGAGACCTCAGCTGCATCAAGAGCCACCATGGGAATTAGCACCATCTGCTCCACGACGCAGAGAAGGAGGGGGAAGGGATAGGCAACATGCGCTACAGCTCGGTAACAAACCACATCTCTACCCTGCAGAACTGCTTGCAGAAGGTCAGCAGCACCACTGAGGAAAAAATAGGCAAGCAAAGGATTTCCTCCAAGAAAGAGCACTGGCTGCATATAAATACTAAAAGTGAAATAAAGTATACGTGGTGATGGTAGGGAATAAAGAAGGAGAACGATCCCATTTGTTTCCTGGTGTGCGCTGGCATACTTCCAGCAAAGTCCGTAAGGTGACCAAGATTTACAGCAGTTGTGACGATCTGGTCCCATGAGTTCATTTTCTTGCATCGCTGCATTATGAATTCGGCAGACTAAGTTCCCAGGAAGGGTCCTGTCACCATTACTTTATTTGGAATCAGCAGCACTAGTACAGAGGTTCCCTGGTCGGTGTAGCCAGTGTTTACACCAGAAAAGGAGAACCTGTAGAAGTCACGTTTTGTTTAATGGAAAGAACACAACTCTCCACACACACAGACAAATGTTATTAGCCTCGCTTAGCTGAGGAGTTCTAGGATTGCTGATGAGAGTGAAGCACTCCAAAACACTAGCCTGGCTCACCTGAGCAGTCACAACAACTTCATCCTTACTCTGGATGCTACTTACCTACAAACAGCAAAGAACAGATGATAATGGTCAGTGTGCTCGGCACTGGGCTCCCAGATGCCATGTGGGAGCTGCAGCATCCTGTGCTATCAGACATCAGGTAGCCAAGGTGTTCTGTGTGCAATTTCTAATGGCTGTAGTGTGCTAGGACAGTTGGCATCTCCAGACAAGCCAAGGAAAAGAAGCTTGAAGAAGTCCTGAAAAAGCCGAGAGAGTTGGGGTTGTTCGGCCTGGAGAAGAGAAGGCTCTGGAGAGACCTTATTGTGGCCTTCCAGCATCTGAAGGGGGCCTACAAGAAAGCTAGGAAGGGACTTTTTACAAAGACTTGTAGTGACAGGAAGAGAGGTAACGGTGCAAAGCTGGAAGAGGGTAGACTTAGATTGGAAATTAGGAGGAAATTCTTCACTCTGAAGGTGGTGAGACACTGGCACAGGTTGCCCAGGGGTGTTGTGGATGCTCCATCCCTGGAGGTGTTCAAGGCCAGGTTGGATGGGGCTTTGAGCAACCTGGTCTAGTGGGAGGTGTCCTTGCCCATGGCAAGGGGCATTGGAACTAGATGATCTTTGAGGTCCCTTCCAACCCAGACCATTATATGATTGTATAATAAGTTATAAGCCTGTAGATAGGAGCTGCTCATCACTTTTGTCCTCTGAAAATCTTCCATAAGTACCTAGCCAAAATATACATCTTTTCCATCTTAGGCACAATAGCCTGCACAGACCAAAGTGGAATTCAGCTCAACATATGTTATGTAAAGGCCTAGAAAGTGCCAAGTATCAGGAAGAACTTTGTTTTCAAAAAGTCCGATGGAACTGCATAAAACACCAGCCTGGTCAATCTTCAAATTTGAAAGTAACTATATATTGATTTTAACTGCACCTCAGTTTCAAGAGAAGGCCACAAAGGCTGGATCCAGTATCACACACAAGCTCCTGAGCGTGCACACCAACTGCAGGGTGTGTGGAGCCCATACTGGGATTTTCCAGCAGGGGAGCACCATTAAGCCACCAATTTCTCACTTTAATCCCTGCCAGTTAATCGACTGGATTTGCAACCTTCCACCTCTTCATTAAGAAACCAGTATTCCAAGACAAAGCTCTATTCCAAGCAGTTACACTGTTAACGCATGTTCTCAGATCAAGGTAAACTCAAAGTTCCACTCATCACTTCACTCGAACAGGTAATGGGCTAGAAAACCACACATTTTCATGAAGGTTTTCCCTCCTATTTGAGCTCTGAATGGGTTGACTAACTGAAGGTAAAACTGCATTACTCTTTCCAATGCAGATAACAGCATTGCTTTTCCAAAGCAGACTGCTTGCACTTTTTCAGTATGAAATATGCTTAGACCAAACAATTTTGGAAGTCAAGTAAATAAACATACATACAAGCAAGGGGCCTTGATGCGTTGCCTTGACATGTCCCTTCTTCATTCTGAATTTGAAAGATAGAGGTGGATCTATCCAGTCCTACATACATGACTTGGCTGTTTGAATTCTAAATCCAACTACTGTTGGAGTTTGCAGAAGAGGTGAAGGAGACAACACGGCCATTCAAACATGGCCAAAGGCTGAAGGAGCACTCTGAACCATCATGGGTTGCTACAGAGCAAGCCACAGTACTCAGGGATAGCAGCAAGAAGACCGCTGGAAGTGGCGTAGCTGCCATGTTAGTCAAGGTGTCAGTGTCCACACAGGGATTTCTCCTGTGGCCACTGACAGTGTTCTTACCATCAAGTTTTCTCTCTGGTATTAAAACACCTATGCTTTGAAGGGAATAAAACAAGATGTAAACATAAGATGTGCTCAAATCAGCCAAGGGATCTACAGAATGGTTCATGTGCCAAAAAAGCCCTAATGCTAGAAACAGAGTTAACAAGGGAAGGCCCTCGGGCAGAGTCAGGAAATTGAAGCATACCAACTGCTTTTCTCCTGCTACCTCATCTCTCACACAAAACAAAGGATTACAATTTAAGAAACAAAGAGAGAGATGATACCGGTCATTTGACAAACCAGAGAATGAAACTCTGCGGCTTGTGATGTTTGCGATGCTCTGAAACACTCCAAAAGCAGTTTTGAAATTGTGCTAAACTTCAAGAAATGCCACAAAGGAAACTCCAGGCTCGCCCCAGTTTTCGGGGCTGGCCC
Organism: Eurystomus gularis; assembly: GCA_013400335.1. NCBI lineage: Eukaryota > Metazoa > Chordata > Aves > Coraciiformes > Coraciidae > Eurystomus > Eurystomus gularis. The sequence goes on along the minus strand of VZZY01019552.1, from coordinate 219,763 downwards.
CAATCTCTGCAGGGGAGAGAACTCAAGCAGGAGCAGGATACTAGTGCTACTATTCAAGGCTATCTTTAGCTCCAGCAAACTGACAACTATTTGCTGGTTATCAAAATAGTGCATGCATAAATGAGAGAAACAGGATGTGGCAAAACGACCAGAATCATTTAAATTTTATTCCGAATCAAGACTCTGCCAGCCTTTATACCGTATATGGAACATTTCCCCTGCAGGTGCAAGAAGTTTCTGTAGGATTTGCTCTTGCATGTAGTATCCCACAGACTAACATTTTAATAGATGCAACAGTTGATTAGTTGACTTTTTTTTTTCTGGTGTGGGGGGCAGGGAGGAGAGAAGGAAGAGAAGGTGGAGAAAGAGATACGTAAGCTGCAGCTTTGGGGGGGTTCTTTGCCTCTCAGAGGCCCAGCTGTATAAACCACACGTGGTAATGTAACAAACTACCTGGTCAAACCATAAACAAGTTAAAGTAAGACTTTGAGGGAGAAAGACACGGGGCATTTCACGAGAGAATGGTCTACTCTCAGACAGGGATGGGAGAGATTATTTTCATGACAGGAGATAAAGCACAGCAGCTAAAACAGGATACTGGTTGATTTGCCCAACAGAAAATACCATCTGAAATGGTGACCTAGCTGAACGAGCAGGCTAGAGAGCAGCAGACAGGCAGGGGCTACCCTAAAAGCACCAAGTGAGGAGATCCAAACTGCCCTCCAAAGGCCATGCGCCATCATTCCCTTCACATCAACAGCAGTTCCCCACCTCAACCTTCACAGTGAACCTGATCTTTAGCAGGCACTCTGTAAGCTAAGTTGTGCACAATGAGTATATATTTTTAAGAAAATCCTGTCAGCAAGAAAAGGACACTAAGACTTTAGATACAACTGTAAAAAAGAGAAAGGGCTGTCTTCAGTGTCCACAGGTTCCCCGCTCTGTTCTGCCAAGCTTTACTTCCATGACTCCTGAAAAGCTTCAGTGAGCCCAGCCCCTGTGATGAAGACGTAACCAATTTGTTGATTCATTAATTATTCAGCTGAAGACAGTCATTTTTTGCCCAGTCATGGTCTCCCTAGGACTGATACTCTGTCCCTCATACAGTCTCAAATCTAGTTTTTGTTCATCCACTCAGTTAGGTTTGGAAGTAGGCCTGCCACAAACGTCAGGAAAATACCCCACGGATTAATGCCCCCATTCTGGGGCCTTTTGGACAAAACATCAGAATCTAAGCAAGAGATCCCTGACTCTAGAGAGGACTGGTTTCCACATGAGGAATGGGGAAAGGGAGGAAGGAGAGGATGAACACTGCTGGTTCTCATTTGCTTGACCATGAGTCAGACTGGTCTATAGTGCTAAACTCAGCTAAGCAGATAATTTAGTGGGTGACCTTGTATCAGCCACTCATCTTCCTTGCATCTTTATTTACCCATCATAAAGTGGGGCAAAAGCAGGCACCTTTCCTGAAAAAACAAACAAGGTAGCTTCCAAACCAAGTGAATAAGTTATGGAAAGTTAAATATATTCCGGCAAACAAAAAAGAGCCTCCCTTTGTTCCAGTTTGAGGCAGGCTGTCATCACAGGAAAAAAAAAAGGGCCAGCTAATAAAACCTGCAAGAAAGACATTCTCTTTGCAACTTTGGGGAACTTTATAAGCAAGGACTCATTTTTACATGCTTTCTGTATAGTCAGTCAGTCCATAAACAGGAATCAAGAATGGTCAAGTTCCTGTCTTGACTCTCAGAAGCTGCTCTAGTTCTCAACTCACTTGCAATCTCACAAAGTGTAAAGCAGCTCTTACCAGTTCCCATGGTTTGATTTCTCATTTTGTGCAATCTGATCTTCCTCAGAGCCCCACTCCAGCATCATATGATTTACACAATCATAGTCTTCATGGGTATAGAAGTGTTTCTAATTCTTGGATTTGTAGGTAAGTTCTGGACTTGTACCCTAAAGGCTCAAAATCCAAAATGTAAAGGCAGCCATTCAAAAAGGCACCATTAAAATAAAAAACTCAACATAATTTTTACCCTTCTTGAAGAGAAGAAAAGCATCCGTCTGTGTCATCATTTTCAGATTAGCCAGACTGCAACTCTACTCCGTGGGCCAAGCAGTAGTAGTCCCAGTTCCAGCACAGGCGTCTGGCTTGTTCGACAAAGCACAAACATTCCAAGAACTATGACTAGAACTTCTTGGATTCACATCTCTCATTTACTAAATCTATTCTCTCACCTTTGGTGATGTGGAGGAGATTTGTTGCCCTCTCCCAGAACAGCACAAAACTTTAAAATCTCAGAGAAGTGCATAAACTGAGCATACATTAAAAAATGTCTTTAAGTCAATTGCAGTGCTTCACTTTGATTTTAACCTTTGGGGCCTTTTGAATTATTAAAGTAATTTCCACTTAAAAAGAAATAAATCAGAAAGTATCAAAATGGAATGTTTCTACATGTTCTAAAACTTTTCTGAAAAGCAACTTCAATTCTTTGGTTTAGGAAATTAATCAAAAATCAACTGTGTTTTGTGAACTGGCTTGGTCTTGATGAGTCGCCACACTTCAAAACACTCGGTGAAAAAATTCCCCCATCTTCTCTAGTTTTCAAATAACTGCCCCAGAAACTCCCTGCTCCCTCTACCTGCTTCTCAAGTTGAGCACACAGGATTCTGCTCTTGAGTAACTACTTAGAGAGAGCTCAGATAACTCTTTTTTCAATTAGAAGGGCCAGTCCTGCTTTTATATCTCACATTATAGACGTGAATATTAAAAAGTTGCAGTTAAAAGATAAAGCAGTATTTCTTTGAGGGCTTTCATTTAAGGTATCAGAAGTAAGAAAACTAAAAATAGATGGGAAATTGAGAGAAGGAAGAAGCTGCCTTACTAAAAGACACCACCTTCCACCACACCTTTCATATCTTTGTACTTCTTGTCTTCCCATCCAAGACCAGTAATACCACGGAAATGAAGCAAGGCCCATGCTTCTCTATCAAACATCTGCTGTAAAACTACAGTCACCAAAACTAATCTTTGCCTTTTCCACACAGCTCTTCATGACAGTGACCTACTCCTACATGTACGGTGCACGTGGCATTTGTGAACTCGGGGGAGAGGAGTTTCAGTTTAGTTTCCTGTGGACAAGCAGGCTCACCACTAGAAACACCATTAGGATTCCCTCCCTTGGAGAGAAGCCATAGGCTTAAAAGGCTTGTGGAGCATAAAGTATCTTCTCATTCCTTTGAATGAAGGATCTCTTGATCTTTTTGAGGGAAAATGAGGGAGTCTTACAAGATCTTGCCTGCAAACATGCTGTAGATAAAGGAAAGAACCTGCAACCACCAAAATACAAGGAGGAGTACTTCTTTTCCTCCTCCATCACCCCCTCCTTGCCTAAATTTAATACCTCAGTAAATGTCAGCTCCCACTGAAGCAAGTAATTTAGCATTAGCGGTAGACTTCTCCTCCACCTTCCAAATCTAAGAGCTCCCTTTTGAATCCACTGCTAGTCAGCCACCCTCAGCAGACTGCACCTAAATCAGTTGTGTGCATACACATACACACAGAGAAGCAATCATGATGCACCCGATAATTACAGTTTGTCTCTCAAAAGGCCCTTTTAAGGCTTTTTACAAGCACGCATCAACTAACCCTTAAACACTCCTTCAGTGCATGTGAGGTTTATTGTTCTCCTTATATAGGAAACGAAACCAAGTCACTGAGTAGCTAACCTGTCCAAGGACACTAAGGATGCAGGAAACACAAGTTGAGTGTTCTGACTCATTATGCCTGATATCTAACTGCTAGGCATGCTTCTCAGGCTGGTTTCTCCAGGCAACTTGCAGAGTTCATTAGCATTTTCTAGAAACACATAATCTGAATTGTCAAAAGGGTTTTCCTGCCCAACTTGACTAGACAGAGAAGAGGAAGGAGGCTCTTCCTTTCTATACTTGTATCTCAGCCTGTCCTAATGGTATTCTCTGAGTTCAAGGAAAGAGACAGGTTGCTAAGCTTTTTGAAGCCTCAACCTAGCAAAAGAGAGGTGTCCTCTTACAGCTTCAGGTGCTCACTGACAAGTGCAGTCTCTAGCTATCTACCTTTCCCAGGTGTCAGGTGAGAGAGTCAGAGGTTCTGTTTCAGTTTTAAAGCCTTGCTGTCACAGAAAATGGGAACAGTTAGGCAGCACGTTCAAAAAGTGACACTGAGTGGAATAGAGAAGGGTGAAGGCAAGCACGGTAAGGACTTCACAGAGTTATTTTCCAATTAGGAGCTTCAGGTAAAAATCATCATTGCACTGCTACCTACAGCTCAACTATTATTACTCTGTAGCTGTACTTTTTTTTCTGGCATTATGTTTTTCTTAGATTACGACTTTTTATTTCTCCATCCAGTGCAGTTTTTCCAAGAACAACTGCTTCAAACACAAAAGTCTTGGCAGAATACATAATCAAAAGTGAAATATGCAGCATCCTGTCCCACACAAAACCTACTGCTTCCAGCACTCAGAGTAGCTCTATTGACACGGAATAGTGCCAATAAATCAATGAAAGCAGAGTCTACAGTTTTGAGCAAAGAAAATCTAACAAAGTTAAACATACTGCAAGTCTTCTTTCTGAGGAAAGGGTATGAGGTGATTAGTCTGTTCTCAAAATGTAAGCTTTGCAAAAGCTCCATTATTTTTCCCATTAAATCCCTCTCCAGAGTGTATGGTAAATTCCCCAAACCAAACACTTGTGGCCCAGACAGCCTTCGTTTACCCTCGTCAAAAACATAGTTTAGGAAAGAAATTATTTCTTGAAAATGTGTATGTCATACACCACAAACAGTGGTCACTGGAGGTAATACGGGTTGTAAGTAAACACTATTGTGCTCCACCCAGGGAAAGGAGCTGTGAGGACTTTCCTCCACCTCTTCTCACATCCTTGAACTGTAACAGTCACCCCAAGGCAATGCTCCTGGTAGGAAAGAGAGGGAAGGGGAGAAGAATGAGCTACATCCCTTTAATGTTAGCAGGAATTATGTGTACCATCTGTAATAGATTATAGCTGTGGAAAGCTGGAAGGAACTCTTCACACTGCTAGTTCCAGGGCACAAGACTGTCACCAAACCTTTCCATCAAGTTCTTGCGTTAAGTGTGTACCTCCATTACAACAGAAGAGACCCAGAAACTTTTCAGAGATGGGGAACATTTGACTCTATGGTAAAGAGACCATGACCCTGCTGTCATGTCTGTTCCATTCAACTTCCATTCCATAGCGTACATAGCCTACTGGAAATTCAACAGGAATACCGAGTTGCAGCATGTGAGGTAAAATACTGCATAATAATCCAAGGAGAATTCAGATTGGAAGAGACTTCCAAAGGTCTCCAGTCAAACCTCCAGTTCAAACCAAGATCAACTGTGAGATCAGACTAGGTTTCTCAGAGCTTTGTCCTGTTCAGTCTTGGAAAACTCAAAGGACAGAGACTATACAATGTCTCTGGGCAGCCTCTCTCACTGCTTGACTTGTCCTCAGGGTGAAAAAATCTTTTCCTTACACTCATTCTGAATCTCTCCTTTCAACTTATACTCATCATCTCCCATTCCCCCACCATGCAGCACTGCGAAGAGCCTGGCTCCATCTCCCTGATGACCTCTCTGTAAATACTGGAAGGCTGTTGTTAGGTTCCTGCAAAGCTGTCTCTTCTCCAGCCTGAACTTGCCCAGTTCCCTCAGCCACTCATGACAGGAGAAGGACTTCATCTCTTCAATCTCATGACATTAGACCGTAATTTCTCAGAACATTAAGAAAAAGTTATTTTATTTTTTTTCAGATGTTCAACGTTATGCTGCGGAAACTGAAGAGACGGAAAGTCAATAATGTCATCTGTCAGACTGGTAAACTGTTGTATTTTCTAGGTCGCACATGAAAGGGGAGCAGCCACCTGTGACAAGGGTCACAGAGAGGGTCTGATAAAATGATGGAAGCAGGTGAATCTGTATCAGGAACAGCACCATATGGCTCTTTACAAGCTCTGTCTCCAACAGGACTGGCAGTCATGGGGAATTGTAATATACATAAAAGATCACATAAGCAATATCTAGATAGAGGCATGTTTTGTCATCCTTAACACAAGCACAGGGGCCAGGAACTCCTAAATGTTACTTAGATCCTTCTAAAGCTCCAGGCCTGTGACTTCGCCTCTCTCTCCCTCCTTCTGTCTCTTTCAATTCCCTATTTTTCAAAACGGGAATAACATCACTTGGCCCCATAACAAGGATTTCCAGTATTAGAACTGGTGCAGTGGTTTAAAGATGTGAACTGCTACTCCAAGCATCTTAATTCAAGGCATGAAGAGTGGACAATGAGGTGTATCATAACTACACACTTACTTGGCTATTTCTGCACTACATGCACAGTCACACAGCAGTGATTAAACATGCAAAATCCTGTCCAGCATGCCCTGGATTCAGTACAAAGCCTGGTAAATCTCTTCACTGGCTGCACAAAATTCCTCAGCACAGTTCTGGAAAATGGAGCTGCTTTCATGAAACTCCTCTCCCAGTGCATGCAGAGAAACTCCTGGTAGAGGTCAAGCAGTGCCTGTGAGGAGGGGTGTTCCCTTAACACCAAGCCTGTAATGAACAGAAGCAAACATGGGGCAGGTTGTGGCTCCTTTCTTAAAGGAGGTGTGTTAGGATAGCGGCAGCAAAGGAGGGAGCCTCTGAGGCCCATCACGCAGTATAAAGAGGTCTCCAGCTGCAGAACTACCCTGGCCTTCAGCACAACGCCCAGTGCCAGTTTTGAAGCCCTGTCCTGGACAGGGGACAGAAGAAAGCAGAGCAGTAAAATCACCCACCAAATTTCTACAAGAAACTACATAGCATCCTCTTGTATGGTTTTTCACACACAACAGACGAGCATCACTCCAAACCGTAACTGGCAGAGGACATCCTTAGGACCACTGCAATACTGACTGCAAATGCTGACCTTCTAGAAAACCTTTCCAGACACTGAACTGCTTTTATTCTTCCCCCCTGAAGATGAACAGCATGATGCCTACACTCCACTTGTGAGTCATGGATTGGGCTTTTGTATCCCTTCGTCTTGTATCTATGATGTGAAAGAGAAGTATATGTTTGCCTTGTATGTGCTACAAAAGGAGAACACAAGGGTAAGACAGTCATTTAGGATAACATGAAAGAGTTGATTCTTAAGCCAATATTTTACATACCAACAGAGCTTGAGGCTCATCTCACCCCTCCTGGTGAACCTTGTGCTGTTGTTAACACCTGGTCAAAATGTGACAGGTTTCCAACTGAAGTGTTTTACATGCTCTCTTGGTGAACACACCACCATATCAGGAACACAACAGAGGCGGAAGCTTGCTTACCAAGTCCTCATTTATACTGATCGAGTCAGGAAAAAAAAAGCAAAAATCACAAAATAAGGACCTACTCCAATTACTCTAGTGCAGAGAGATTGATGGTAAGGACGGAGAGCTGTTGTCAGCCACTTATGACTAAATGATTTTAGGTCATGCAAAGGCTGCAGGAACTTTAGGAGAAAGCGTGTCCAAGAGGAGCAGGGAAGCAGAAGAGGTGGTCAGGTCAATCTGGCCCCTCACATGCAGGCAGGCCCAGGGGAAGTTATTCTCCCAGGCTTCCCCTCAGGACCTGCTTGCCAAATTCAGTGGGCACAGAATCTGTTCTGAACCCACGAGCAAAATAAATAATGGGATTACATTTCTCAGTCCCTACAGATTCCCGAGAGAAGGAAGTGGGAGTGGGAATGGCACTGGCAATCTGTTGAAGTAAACAGCACCTCTGAAGACAGCACATGCTATCTTTTTAGCCTCAGCAGTTGGGCTGTCATGATAAATCTCTCACTGAAGACCCCTAGAAGACACTAAAAATCCAGCTGCAAAACCTGTTTGCCAGCGTAAGATCCTGGATGAGGCAGATAACAGGTCTGATCTGGCATGACAAATCCTGCTTAGCAAGCCAAGGGTTAAGTCTATGAGCCAGAGCAAAAGGATCCTGGTTTCTGCTTCCTCCCAGAGCAGTAACCCACAAGCTTCAATGTGAGAGCTTTGCAATTTTTTTCCAGGTTGCAATGCACTGGTGCAGAGGTACCCCTGATGCTGTCTCTTGCCCTTTCCAGCAAGGCTGCCACCATGTCTGCTGCCTCTCCTGTTCAGTAGGAGAAGTAGGAGGAAAAGGGATTTCCTTCCATTACTAGTAGGAGGAAAAGTGATCAGACCCCCTGAGCTGTGGTACCCATTTAGTCTCTAAAACCCCAAATGCACAGAAGGGTCTCTGCCTCACACCTCCCCTCAGGAACAGGAATACAATTATCACCAACAACTTACCACCAACTTACTCCCCTTTGTCATAAGTGCCCTCCCCCTGCTCCCACTGCACCTCTTCCCAAGCTCTCCTTTGCCACTGTTTCGCAAAAAACCTGGCTCCTGGAAAGGAGTTCTTGCTGTTGTTCTTCTGGATCTGAGCCTCCTCAGCCAAAATCCCATCATGACACTCAAGGATACAACACCAGGCCCCAGGAGCTCTCCTCTCCAAGGAGCACTGGGGACAGCTAATTGCTCTCCTGCTTTTCATTTGCTGACTTATGTCTATCCTGTAACGTAGCAGGGACCAGCAGTAACCAACAGCTGTAAGTTCTTTGGGTCAAACTGCTCAAGTAGCGCAATGAAATCACAGCCTCATGTGAGCTACTCGCAATACTAATTTCTAGTTAATAGCAATTTTGAAATGAATTAATTCAAGGAAATGTCTTTAATCTGTATTACAGTCTGTCTTTTTCTGCCTTCATTTCCCTTCTGGCCTACAAAGCCTCTTTTTCTACCTTACCCTGTCTCTATCATGCTTCCTATTCATTCCCCAATGTCCTTTGGCCAGCCACTTCCCTACGCAGAGCCTTCCCTACCAACCCTCCTCCAGTAAAACACTTCTGCCTTAGAATCCAGGCAATGGTCCTTTCCGAGTCTCCTGGTGTCACCACACATTGTTGCCAGCTTCAGATCTCCACAGAACTTGAAAGATTGTCCCCAGCACCACTACCTTACTCTTCATTAATATGCGAGGAGAGCACCAACACATGAACTTATATTTTGGAAGAGTCACTATTACAATTACAGGGAAACCAAGAATTTAGGGAGGAAAAAAAAACCCTGCAAACATCTCCATGTCCCATGGGAATACCAGTTTCTTCCAATCCAAATGCCACAAACCTTTTAAAAGATCAGGTGCTTTCCCACCTGCCGCCCTTTCCCTTGATGTGCTCTCAAGGCAAACCAGCACACCCAGGTGTGCACACACCCAACATGCACACATTTTCTTCCCAGTCCTTCTCCTCATCCTGACCTCTTGCCCTGCCTCAACACTGGTCACTCATCACTTCAAATTGTTGGGGGCGTGCTTAGCTTTCCCCAGCTCCCTTTGGCCTTTCCAGGAATTAAAGAAATTGAATATCTTAACACCTAGAAATACTTCTATTTTCTTCTGCTGAAAATAACATCAGGTAAGCAGAAACTGGGATTGAGCTTGGAAGACTGGCAAGGAGACTGTCCCTGGGCCCCTTAAAAAGAAGGGTTAAACTGCAGGAGGGGACTCTTAAACTTAACACTTCCCCAGTTGTTATCAACTACCTTAAAACTGCCAGAAGATAGTTTTCACATGCCCAAAAGGTAGAGAAAAATCTTTAACCACAACTAGAACTGGGATGACACACAAAGAAAGGTAGAAAGTGAAACTAAGGTACCATACTCCAATAAACTGAAATATTAATACTGAATAAGAGTTTGGGTTTCAACTTTAATTTATCATATTTTGCTCCATTTTCACAGGCATTTCGAGTGTTTGATACACCCCTCAGTAGCTGGCTCAAAAGGTGGCATATCTTAAACTAGACCAGGTGTCTTCTTGGTTTATTTTCTTATTTTTTAATCAGTTATTCTCTTTTATAATTGGATGCCTTTGGTCACTGGGCAGATAGTGAGGCAGCACAATGCACACAGACAATCAGAAGTGAAGGTAACGAGGGCAGCCTGAGATAAGGCCTCCCTCTGAGCATCATCCCTGGCAGCCCAGGCTGGGGAACGCCCTTTGCACAGTCACTCTTTGCATAGCATAGAATAACTGTTTGCTAAGCCATGTTTAGGTACCTCTCTACACTTACACAAAGAGAAGAAGGCACGGTGGCCTTCATGCAGAATTTATCTGTAGGGAGGGGGGAACTACAGAAAATTGAGAGAGACACATCATTCAAATAACCATTTTTTTCCCAAGTCAAAAAATAGCTGTAACTGGCACACAAGTGGCTTAGAGTGTAGGTGGAAAGAAATTCCAGGGTGAAGAACATGAATGAAATAAAACGTACAGGTGTGGGTGTTGTACTAAATCTGGACAGCTTACTATTGCAACCCGAGGTGGAGAGCAGGGGCCAGAGTCCCTGGAGCAGTACCTCGAGATGGGCAGAATTCACTGGGGGAAAAGAATAGCATTTAGGGACTGCCAGCGAACACTGCTCAGCATGGTGCCTGTGCGCCATGCCGCATTACTCAGTATGGCTCTACAGGCCATGCCTGCAGACAGTCCAGTCCTAAGTGGCGGGTGCCATTTCTTATTCTACTGCAAGCCCCTCCTCACCAGCCACACACGCCTTCCTAGCAGCCATCTGTAGTGGCCCTGTGAACTCATCAGCAACTGTTGGAAACGATGCACATCTTTTGCCTTCACATTTGCAACAGTCTTGCATCCAGGTTGTGATTACCCCCATACTCAACAGGGCTCTTCCACAGACAAGCACCAAGTAGATACATTAAGAGGAGCTCCTAATTTCTTTCGCTGCAGCAGGGCTCTCCATAGGAACCTCACAGTCCCAGCTATTTCATTTGAAAAGTGCCTGGAAGTTTCTTAGTGAAACTTGGAGGAGGTTCGCACAACCACCCAGGTCCTCTCCCACACTTCCTGACCCATAACAGCTTTGAGGCAGAGGACTGATGCAATCCCATCCCCATAGTGAAGGCAATCAGGTAGGTCTGTTTGGTCACGCTGCCAAAGTTTGTGTTTCATCTCCAAATATTTCTCAGAAACATGATGTCTAAGAACTCAAGTGCCGATACATAAAAGCACATCAGACCTTCCTCCTGACTGTAGGAAGTTGTGCCAATACCAAGCTAGCAGACTGAAAAAAATGGATTTGTAAAATGTCTTTTACTCAACATGCACAGTATCCTGGATCAAGTTCCAGGTGCCTGATCAAGTGCCGAATACGCAACTGTTAATCATTCCACTGATCTACAGCAGCAGCCACTCCTGTGTAAAGAGTGGAGGAGCCCCAGTGTGGGAACACAGCAAATTAGAAGGCCTCCTGCCCTAGAAAAGGGAGAGTAAGGCAGCTTGGAAATGGGGAAAGAGGTAGAGCTGAAATACCCACATACCCCAACTATTGCAGAGCAGCATAAGGACCGCAGCCATCAGCTGGAATAGCAACAAGAGCCAGGAATCAAACCACTTCCCAGAAATTCAGAAATCAAACAGATTCAAGTCACCCCTCCTGACGGATTTTATCCAGTCCAAAGGTGGGAAAGCCTTAAATAATCTATTGCATTATTACAATGTGTGTAGAGAAGGTTAGGAACAGAACTTGTTATGTTCATGGCTACATAACTCCCCGCTGAAACTTGATGTAAGCAAGTAGCAGTACCTGGGACACAACAGCTGGACACCAAGGATTTTTTCCATGTCTCCCTGAAATTTGATAACTTCTAGCTCAGCAGCAAATGCCAAGGCAAGTTCTGGGGCCTCTGATATATGTAATTTTGAACAAGAGCATCTCTTTGTCTTCTCATCAGGATTCAGGCATGGTACTGCACAGCATGAGGAGAGGACAACCACCTTATGTGCAAGTGCCATCAGCTGCCTTTCATTATAAATAATAACTTAGAAGACACGTCTGCAAAGGGCCACAGGAGCAGAAAGAAAGCCACATGGAAGAGCAAAGGTCACCTATGATTGTGAATCTGAGACATGACTAGAAAATTCATCCCATAAACAGTGACCTAGTGAGAGCACAAAACCAAAAAGCAGCTGTGCAACAGGCCAGGCAGGACAAAGAAATGATGTTTCCTCTAGCGAGATCAGACCACTGCAGATTTCCCAGGGGTTCACCCTGCCCATTCTGACATACCCACCCCAAACCAAGCAACAAATAGGAAGTATATAAACAACTAATTCAGATTTTTCCCCTCTAGAATGAACCTGAATATAGGTTTTATTTCTTATCCAGTCTGAAGGAGAGGCCTATCAGACACTGCAGACAGCACATTTCTTAACTGCATTGTCTATTAAACAAATCAGCATCAAATGCTTTGCATTCACTCGCAACTTTTAGCACTTATTTAGCACTTTACAGCCATTACTATCAAACTGCTCTTCAAGGAGAGATAGAAAGGATTTTATCTATTCTTTGCATAGGGAAACAGAGGGACAACAAGGTTCAGGAACTGGCTGGAAATCTACAGAAAGCCAATGGTGTAGGCAGAAACTAAAAGCAAGTCTCTGCATTACCAGTCTGGATCGTGCCATTTCCTCTGTGTAGCAGCCAAAGCATATGTTTAATAAACAGGTTGTCTCAGGTTGTTGCAAGACCTGGGTGAACTGGCACACAGATTTCCCCCTAGGGTTGACATGAAGGAGCAAACTTTGCAAAGAGCAAACTAAAGCTCTGGTTCTTCAGCCGGTAATCATGATTCCATCTTGCATTTCTGGGTCTCTTATTTTGAAACTTCTCAAGGCCTTTCTTGCAACACTGTGAAGTGCTGTGTGACTGCCAGAGCCCCTGGAACATGGAAAGAGCCATATCAGGGCAGACCAAAGGTCCATCTAACCCAGGACTCAACCTTCTCAAACTTCAGCCAGTACAGAATCCCTAAGGAGTCACAAAGTATGGACAGGATAGAGTGATATTCTGCAGAAAATACACTGGTATATCCTCTCCACCTCTAGCAAACTGTGATTCAGGTATCTGGGTATTCCATGGCCACTGAAGGATTTTTGTTTGGTGAAGCTGATGCTCTTTGAACGCAGGCAAATTTTAATACCACTTAAACTTTAATACATCCCATTGTAAAGGGTTCCACAGCTTGCTTGCTTTAATATTTAGTGAAAAAGTATCCCCTTTTGTTCCTTTTGAACCAGCCTCCTGATAATCTCATTTGATGTCCTAACTTGTGGCTTCAAGAGAGAGAGAATGAACATCCATCCCCTATTTACCCCTTCCATGATGCTCCTGATCTCATGAACTTCTCTCATAGAGAATCAGAAATCTTCTACAGACTGGGAAACTCAAATCAATGTAGTAATTCCTCATACAGAAGTTGTTCCTTTTGATTATCCTTGGTTCCTTCTCAGTACATCTTTGAGCTTGTCATACCCTGTTCAAGGCAAGGAGAGCAAACAACTCACAGTATTTCACATGCAGCACAACCTGGATTTATATATCATCATAATAATGACACTTGTTTTCGTTCCTTTCATAGTAACCCCTAACACTCAGCCTGTGTCTCTTCCTTTCTGCCTCCCTTTCTTTCTTCTTATTATTACCTTGTTATGATCCTTCCCCATTATTGAGCATAAATCTCATATTTTGGTAGCTCTATTATAACTCCAAAACTTCTCAGTGTTGGTAACAAGTTCTGTCCCCGTTTTTGTATATGTTGACTGGGGATCATTTTTTGCCACATCTCTTAATTTACATTTACCTAAACTGAAGCTAATGAGCTATTTTAATGAGCTAAATCATGAGGTCCTTCTTCAACACTTTGCAGCAACCTTCTGTTTTTCCCTCCTGGAAGATAATCAGTGTTATCCACTAAGTTGGCCACCTCCCTCTCCACTTTCTTCTCCAGATCATGTGCAAGTGTCAGGTAGGACAGGCCTGATTACTGATCCAGCTGGGCCTCCTTGGATTACCTGACCAGTTGTTCCCAGCCTGTGTTTCCAGGGCTTTAACCAACTGTGCCTCTGGAGGACTTCCAAGGGCACTTTAGTTTCTTTAAAGCTTCTAGAGAAGAACATTATCAAAGCCCTTTGGAAACCAGGCTGAGTGTTGTGATGGTGGCTGAGTGGGAGGAAAGCTCTGCTCCCCAGCTGCAGGTGCCGTTCCCATCTCTCCTACCCTCCCAGCAGGAAAAGGAGAAGCAGGCCTGATCCTCCCCTGGTTCTCTATCTCAGCTCTTCCTACTTCTTCCTTCCCCATATCTGGCATAGTACTGGCCTTGGCTCCTCATGCTCGGAGAGGTAAAATGCAGCTTGGCCTGTGCTGCCAGGAAGCCCCAGGTCTCTTTTGAGCACAGGCGTCTGCAGTCCCAGGGAGCACCGCAAGCAGGTGGTACCCAGCACAAACACGCTGAAGAACAATTTTGTTAAGAATTAATGCTATCTAAGTGTGCTGCTGACTCAAAGCAGAAAAACAAATGTCTCACACGAGCATTGGCCCCTACTGTGTAGCTACAAATTTATTACAAAGTAATTTTCACCACCTTTCAAACAATCCCTAACTAAGCAAAGGTCTACTAAGCCCAGGACTCTTTAGCGGTATCTTGGAATGAACAAGGATTGGGTCTAATATCAGTCATGATAATCGAGTTCACTGTCATATTTTATACATTTATAAATACGTAAAAGGAAACATTAAGTGAAACTGAGCAGGCCTGTCAGAAAACAACACCACTCCACAGAACTCTTAGGTAAGTGGCGGTTCTTAGGGACCAACAGCACTTTTTTCTCCTCTGTGATCACTCAAAGTACTCTCCTCTGATGCCCTCCCAGTGTTAAAGCTCTGGGATCAGGTTCTAGTCTACACACAAACTCCTGCATACTGATTCCCTCTTACCCATTTTAAGTTCCCCACCCGAGAAACTGTTAAGAAGTAAACAGAAAACAACAACAACCTTCCTAAAATAAGGTGTGGTTTAACTGTAACAGTAGGAACAAGGAAGAATTCAAAAGGTTTTAAAATAAAATCTACTTGTGCCTTCTCTGGCTGAATTCTGACCTCACAAGAGGATGCAGCAGCAGGTCTATCTGTAGGTCAGCCTGTTCCCGGCTAGTAGCTACCCAAGGAAGCACCATTTCACCTGGGGAGGGTTCTCCCCCCTTCCCATTTGCTGGGGGTTTTTGACTCTGTTAATCCAAAACTAGCTCAAGTGTGATCCAGTGGAGACTTCCATGACACCTGCTACTATGTAACACTACTTGCAGCGTTCACTTATGGATGCTCTTAGTCTCGTTTTTGCTCTCTTTCGTTTCTTTTTAAAAATCAAAACCCTGCTATTAAACTAACCTGAGAAATTACACAAGCATCCTTCACAGACAGCAAATAATCAGAATATAGGGTGTCCAAAACACTGCAAAGTAGCTCCAGATCTCTCACTAGAAAGATGAAAATTTCGGGGTAGCACCATCCTGAAATGGCTCAGTGAAGTGAAGTGCCTGTAAGGAACTTCTGTGCAGAAATGTACCGCGAAATTGAAAGGTAGTGGCTGGTCTTTACCATCTTCAAGTACAGAACCACTCAGGATGAGCACAGCTTCTCTGACAGAAGTGGTTTTGCAGGTACCTCAAACTGGGAAGTAACAACTGTGCGGGGCGGTGGGCCACAGAGGATCACTTGAAAGCAGAGAGAATTAATCATACAGTTGGTATTAACATATGGATGAAACATTGCTTTCAAAGTTCAAACAGCAACTGTCAGCTGAACAAAGTTGGCACAAGGGTAACAAATGAGTTTTGCAATTGTGCTATTTTTGATATGTAATACCCATACTGTATAAAAGAACAAATGTTGTGTATATGTTCAATGCCAAACCAAGACCATTGCTAACAGTCTTGTTATGATGCGATTAAAATGTCACCATCGTTATTTGCTGAGAAGGATTTTATCCCCCTCACCAAGCAAGTGTTTTCATGGCTGGAGTTCTACCAGACATGTTTGTGAGAAAGAAAGGTGAAGTAATAACCCAACTCAAATATTTAAAAGCGTTTAACCGTTCTGGCTCATTGACAACTGTACACTCTCCCTGTGATTTTTAAGAGCTGCTGACGCCTCATGGAAAAAACTTTGAAAAACACAGTATTGAAAAACAATTTTGCCAATGTGTCATATTTTCTGTCTTATCCCTTTCCTTGCTTCTCGCTAGTAGAAGAATCTACACGAAAACAGAACCTTGATTCTTTAGGTAGATGAAATTTGGACCTGAGCTCTGCCAAAGCATGTGGGTGTCTGGATCCTGTCCATCAAAGACATTTAACTTCAGATTCAGGTTCAATCTTTGAAGCTCACAACAAGTGCTGAGATCCAGGATTCTGTTCTGACCCATCCCTGTTACTAAGAAGTCATCTGTTGCCAGACCTGCACATTAAGCTATAGATTTCTGCTGAGGATCTCATAGGTTGCTGCTGGTGTCAACAGCTGCTGCCAAATTATAAGCATCAGGCTACTGAATATCTGAGGTGGAGGGAGATTCTGAAAATTTAAGCGGGGGAATAAAAGGAATTTTCTCTGGTAGCACAGTTGTCTTGAAATAACATAGACTTGGTTTGTCTCTCACACTGGCATAACTTTTTGGACTTGAGTGAAATCACACTGACTGAGTACAAACAAAAACCACAGTCTGTATGAAGCTCAAGTTTTTTTTTCACATTCATTGTGTTGAAACAACACATTCCAGCTCAGCCATAGAAGCTCCTGCTGCCTTGTAAGCACAGAAAACAGATTCACCCCAAATCTCCCACTCTGCAAATTACTGTGAGTGAAGGAGAGCAAGCCAGACTTTCTCAGCTCAGAAAGATGCCAAATTGGACGTAACTTTAAAAAAAAAAAAAAAAAATTTCAGCATGGCTTTGGCTCTCTTAGTTCCTGATTTAGCTCCACTGGGCAGAGGAATGAGAATGCAGGATAGATACCTTCCTTGGGAATGCGCAGGAGGATATGTTTTTTATGTGACCTTGCTCCTTCTTTTATCAAAACACTTCTCCTACTTTCACTGACATTTACCCCAAGGACACTGAAGCAAAGCAAGAGAGGAAGTCTAGCACACAGCCTGCCTGCCTGCTCCAAGAAAAGCTTTTCATCCATGGATTTCCCATGACTGGGGTACCCAAAGAAGACTGACAAGATTCCAAAGTGCCCACAGTTTGTGTTTCACTGTTGCCAAGTCACAAGACAAAACCCACAAATCTAAGAGAGGACTAAAAAACCAGAATTTTGTGAGGGGCGAGCTGACACCTACCACATGCACTGGGAGAAAGGAGAAAATGGAACAGTACATAAAGCAGCCTCCAGATCTCTGAAGTGCCACCTATCCGATCCTCTTGCATTGTGTAGCACAACAGGACTAGACAACCTGTCATGCAGACTTCAAAGGGGCTACTTTGTTTGATTAGAGAGAGCTGAATTTGGCCACAGAACCCCACTGTCCCTTCCTCTGAAGAACCAGAGACATGCAGTAATTGCTAGATGAAAATGAAAAAAAAAAAAAAAAAATAACCAACAACTCCATTTGCAGTTCTCCACTGTCTCACGCTTCACATGGTCATTTACATCTGGGCACAGTGAACGTGAACCACTTCCAAGCCACAGAAGCAGTAATTTACACTCACTTCCACTGCATTAGGCATGAGACTGAAGAATCAGGCCCTCTCTTACAAGCAAAATGTCCCCGACAATGAATGACAAGTAAAATACAGGCTGTGTAATTCCACTTCTCTTGGAAAACAGTCAATTTAGAAAGGTTACCATAAGACAGCAGCAAAAATCTGCTCCTGAACTCCCAACATCTCAAGCCATAGCCTTGTCAATAGTACACAGGGTGCAAAAGATTATGGCCAGCTCAGGCCATTAGTTTCCTTTCTGGGCAGGAATCCCAGCATAACAGATACTTATGCATATTCTGTCCTCATTTTATCTAATTACAAATATCTCTCTAGGGATGGGGAGGGGAGAAGAGGTTTGATCACACAATTTTAGGTCACTTATGCAAGGCATTGCTGGGATATGCATTGATTCAAAGAGGGTTGTAATGTTTTAAAAGTTCCCAGAGCCCGCTAGCGAGAACAAAATAATATACGTATATATGTAGCATTTTTTCCTATATATATATAAGTTTTTAAGACTGACCAGTAGGAAAGAGTTAAATCATATGCTGCTATAAATCAGTATATAGAAATGTTTAAAATGCCAAGTCATTGATGAACAAACAATACTGTTTTCCTAAACACCATCTGTAAATGCATTGTTTCTCTCCTTTATTATACACCCACACCAATATATAAATATTATGCATACACAGTTTTCTCTGAAAAAGACCAATAATATCAGAATAAAATGCAATAAGGTCATTTAAGAAAAAGATACCAACTTCATGCTGCTCATTTGGATTTTTACTTAATGGTGAAAGATGCAACACTATTTTACCTTAATGAACCTTTAAAAGCCACATTTGGGCATGATCTAATTAAGTAAAACAACTTAATATGAAGTAAAATTGTCCCTGCTTGCCCTAGATCAACATGGGCGAAGTCTTCTGCAGACCCAGAACAGGTACATAATGGTACAATTCCCATCGTCATCACAAAGGCTTCAAACCTGTTCCCGAGTGCTTCAAACCTGCTCCTTCAGCATGGGGTGAGCGGGATACAGGAGAACCTGGGGAATTCCTCTAAGACAAAAATGCAAGAATTGTTTGAAACTTGTATGGAAAGACCTGAGAAGTTATTGGCTGAATAATTACCTTGGAAAAGGACATGAGCATTAAAGACACCCTTCAGCAACAGAAAACAGTAGTAACAGAAGAAAAAATTGGATCTTAAAGGTCAGCAAGTATAGGGAAAATTGCCAAAGTCAAGAGTTAGAACTTGCAAAAGCTATTAAAAAATAGTAATATTCCTCAGACATCAAAATAAAAGCGATCAAAGAACGTTCAGCTGTTTTGCAGTTCGAATGGTACATAGATTAAATATAATGTAGGTACAGGCCAAGAACTAAAGGAATGCTGTGCTTCAGCGGGATGACTGAGGTGGAAGCCACAAAGACATTTGCGCAGTCAAGGCATAAATTCTAAATAATCTCTGCACAAGAGCTGCGACATGAAACCATACATCTACCAGCAAGTTCTTTAAACAGATACTGCAAATCACGGTTACTGCTGTATTACTGAAGTATAGCAAGCAAAATAAAATACTCCTTGCTAATTGTTTTAGAACACAAGCCTTGCAAGTCATTGCAGTAAGGCTGAGGCGGAGTTTACTTGCAGTTTTTTAAGTGCCAAATGATCAAGAACACTCTCAAACAAGGAAATGACTAAGATACAAGATCATACCTTGTGCCAGAGTAACCTGACATGTTGCTTTCGGAAGATACTGATATTCTACATATCTTCTCCTTAGCTATTTGGACTTTCAGAAAATGTTTCACACAGTACTAAATGAGCCATTACTGAAAACTGAGAAGATGAAGATTAGTAGAAGAATGGTGAAATGCCTGAAAAAACACTGAAAGAGGGTAGGAAAAGTCTTAAGAGAAACAGTAATTGGCCGATGGGAGGTTACTTGTGGAGTTCTAGAAAGGGTTGGTCTGGAGACTGAACTTATTCAGTGTTTCCATTGATGACCTTGGCACAAAAAGTATGTGTGCTGATAAAAGTTAGCCACTCACACAAGTTGAATGGACATCAAGGAAATCAAGAATATGAGGCACGAAGAATTAGATGGATTGAGTTCCGTATAAATTTTACTTAATACCCTGAGGATCATCATCTCAACAACAACAGCTGAAAGGATGGGAGAAGAAATATAACAGTGTTAGTCTACCACAGGAGGACTGTGAGCCACCAGCACAATACAACCACCACCAAATGCAAAAGCAAGATGCTCCCAGAAGAGGTGAAAAATAAAGTTATTGTAGAGTTATTCTATAAACCTCACCTGGAACAGAGTACAGTTCTGTCTACTCCCTCTCAAGAAAGTTGCATGTGAGTAATCTGAGCTGGAGTAGAGAAGGCAAAGACAATAAATACTCCAGTAATCAAAGGAAAGGAAAAGATAGCACAGGCATTTAGCATATCAAAACAAAGATGGAGAGGGCTTATAATAGTGTCGTACAAACGCATGAGAGTGGAGAGGAAGACATGGAGGGAGCAATAGTATTTAAACTAACAACTCCATGCTGGCACCAGAACAAATGGGTATAAACTGGTCACAAGTAGGGTTAGGCTAGGGATTAAAATGCTATTTCCAGCCATCAGAGCAGTGGGTTCTGGAACCCTCCCAAGAGGAGTAATGGGAACGAACAGTCCAAGTGGGGATTTAAGACAAGGACTTTTCAGTTTATGAAAGGGATTATCTGACATGGTACCAGAGGACTGGACATAAGACCCAGGAACCCTCTTTTAAATCTACACTTCTATTAACGGAGCCTCTGTGGCAAAATTGCTCTTTGTCTTCTCAGCTGAAAGTACCCACACAGGAACCAATTAGCGTCAACTGAGATGGCAGCCTTTAGCATACAGGTACCTACCCACTAGAAAGAGGACCAAGCTCACCCACACGCTCCACACAAGGTATTAAGCATAGTCTCTTGCTTTCATAGGCACTGCAACCCAACCTGACCTTCGATGGTAGCACAAGATGCAAGAAAATCATGGCCCCTTAAGTGCTTTGCCAAGAGACCACTAGTGCCAGCATCCAAACCGTTCTTCCAGAGGTGTGTGAAAATTCCCTTCAAAGGTAGTTTATATCAAATCCCATGGGTGAGCATCTCCTAGACACTTCAGCCTCCAAGAACTCACTACTCCTTCATCCAGGCCTGTTAGCCAGCTACTCAGGGGAGACCTCCGCACTGTGAGAGCTGCCTGGAACACCACACAAGAACTACTGGCCAGCTTAATGAAGCCTTTTTGACAAGCAGAATTAAAACCCAAGGGAGGCAAAAATGACACAAACCAAATGAAATATCCAGGTTTAGCAGAATCTCCTCATAATAAGACTGAAATTTTCATGCAGCTTTTGTATCTGTGTAAAGACCTAACACTCAGCATTTGAGCTGGCCCCTGTTGAAAAACAGAACTTATAAAGACAAAAGCAAAAGGTCAAAGTCCTACAGCCCTGAAAATAGATGTGTCAGAGGGGAAAACCTGACAGGTCCTGATTGATAACCTTGCTTGAGGGAAGCTGCTGGAGGAAAACTGCTGCAGCAAAGGCTGCAGGGAGTTACTGTTCCAAAACCCTGCTGCAGCAGAAAAGGCACATGTGGCTGCTAGAGCAGTCGATGGACATGGTTAATTGACTGGGAAAGTTTAGCAGAGATGGCATTAATGCAAAGAGCTCAGAGCCCAGGCGTGCAATTCTGTTACCGAGGGAAGGAACCATTCGGTTGGAATTGCAATCCATTTTCAGGTCAGAGCCTTCCCCAAAGGCAGGGTGCTCTCCCCTCATCCGCTCCTCTTCTTCCCCTCCAAGGGGTGCATGGAGGAGAAGGTAGCTGGAAACAGCAGCCCGGGAAATAGGCTGCTCTTTGAGGGCCAGCCAGGCTTTGACTTTGCATGGTGTGTGTTTAGCAGTGAGGCATTTGGAAGAAGTGTCCGAGAGCCTCTCCTCATCCTAGGACTGTATGGATAAGTTAGTTGTGGAAACAAAACTAGAAAGTTAATAATAGGGGAGGAAGGAATTTACTTTCAGAGCTACTCAGCAGATTGAACACCTGAACAAAATACATTTGCAATCTGGTCAGATGAGAATGCCAGGAGTTAGTTACTGTGGAATTGCAGCAACAACAATGGAAAAAAATACACCCAAACAATTACTTTAAGTTAAGCGGGCTGCAGAGGAAGGTAGGAAAGACGAAAACACAAACCACAGACCTGTGACACGGATGATCTTCTGCAGTGATGTGCTGTCAATATTTCAATAAGTAGCACCCAGGACTGTGTTCCTTTCAGCTAGTGTCTCAGAGCCTCTTTCCACAGTAAGGGAGGACCAGATCTGGGAACTTCTTCATTTCTTCTGCCATTTTAACAAAGGGGCTTTAAATACACTTACACATATAAGTAGCCTTGTAAAATCAGTTGAGTCAAACTGTTCTCCCAGCAATGGCTTTGAATGCAATGCAGGAACTGCACTGAACAGACTGTCTGGTGTGCAGCAGGTATATTTTGAAATGCAAAACTACTTGCCCCTTGGTTCATTTCTGCGGTAAAATCTTTGCAACCCAACAGTGCCTTTATCAGCTCTAGGCATAAACCACTGCTGTTAAGGATGGTTTAGAGATATTTATTAGTGAACTTCTTCCCTCGGAACCAGGCAAACAGCCTTAACTCACTTTTCCACTCTTCCTCTGTGCTCCTAATTTCAGCTGGCCCATGGAAGTGCTACCAAGGAAGGATTCCCATTCACTTTCAACACACTACTCGTATACTAACTCTCAACACCAAAAGCAGCATAATGTGGCTTTCAAGCCTCCAATTCTGTCAATGGCTGATGTTGTGACTAGTGTGGTCATCACCAGGTCAGTCAGTGCATGCCACTCGAGCATCAGAAGAACACAGAAAATAATCCCATGAAAGGGACTGTGATGCCTACTTTAAGCTTGATTATAAAGCATTTTCCTGCTCTGACATGAAAGCACCACATACTTTACACTACAAAAACATATATTTTTCCCAATTCTTTCATGCTGGAACCTCCTGAAATACTCATTGTAAAGAGAAAATTCCAGGTGGGAGAAATTTTGTATAGCTGCTTTCTGCTCACTCTGAAGAAATCTCACTTGGTAAACTACTCCAAGTAGGCAAAGGTAGTTTGGGACAGGTAAAGAGGGACTCTTCTTTAGACCTGTATTCATGCAAGGAAGCCAACTACATTTTAGCAACAGGTACTTACATTAGTGCCTCCTCTACTCAGCCTGACTAGCATGAGAGTCATACCCGACTGTGAAAACAAGCTCTTGGCTTATCTATGCCATACAAGAAGTCAGGGGTCAGATTTAATTCAGTGGGCTCTGATCTGCCATGCAGCAACCACAGAATGAAGCTGCCTCTCCCTGTGCATGGAGGCAGGACACTGACGTGAGTCATGCTCCAAGACAGCACCAAAACGCATTGCCTCATACTCCTCATCCTCCTCCAAAACACCAAGGTAGATCATAAAGAGTCCACCCTCTCAGTCTAGAGGCCACTCTTCCTCATCGTTCTGTATGAGGGGCCTGAAACAAACACCTCCATTTGGGAAATGGCTCAGGAAGAACATGTGAGGAAGCAGAGCAACAAACAACACATGAGGTGGATATAAATCCAGATAAAATATTAAAATCATTAAAGGGTTGCTGCTCCCTGAAGGTTGGAAAAAACGAAGAGAGTTAATTAAAAGCAATCTCCACACAGTGCTGAGCTAGCCTGCCCTGATAAATCAACAGCTAGGACTGTGCCTGTAGAGGTCAACGGGGGAAAAGAGGTTGGGAGGCAGGGGAGAGCAAAGCTAGGAGAGATAAAACATTTAGCTGAGACTGTCAACAAAAATAAATCAGATCTGGTGACAGGAATATGGTTTCCACATATTTCCCCCATCAACATTTTTTGGTTAGATTTTGACCTCAGGAATGCCTGTTTGCCATCAACATAGCACCAGCCAACCTGACCAAGCTCCCATCCTTTGTATTAGCACAGGAGAAGAGAGAGAAGCAAGAAGCCTTCGGGCCCCATTCTACCTGGGGAGGTATTAACATGGCTTACATCCACATGCCATTTGATCACTGAGGACTAACATCACCAAAATGAACAGAGGGGCACGTAGTTTTTGGAGAAGCACCTGCTGAAAAGGAAAGGGTCAGTCAGATACGGTGAAGCAGTAGAAGAATTATCTCATTGCTGCAATTGGGAGCATTTCTCCACACTCAGGAAGAGTGAGCTCACTGTGGAGTCTTCTCATCACCAGCCCTCACCCATCACATCTCATGTGCCTCAACCTTCACCACACAAACAAAAAAAGGTGCTAATCTCTGAGTTAAAATTGTGCTCCTGATTTATTCTGTATTTCACATCAGCAGGTATATGCTAATATAATTAAATCTTCAAGGATAAAGAATCCATAGAAAACACAAAACCCTAGTCTTCAAAACCCTTACAGGAGTTTAAAAAAAACCACAATTGGGCTAAGTTTGTAGATAGAAGCGGGTTCATGTTATAATTTCCAATACTGGACACTGGTGAGTGATTTATCCGAACACTCAGGAGGATGGCAGCCTCAAACATCATGCAGTTTTAATTAATGGTCAAGACTAAGAGAGTTTAGCAGTAAACCAGCTTTCTGAACCTCATTCAGATTGCATAGGTTTTAAAGTAACCATAAACATAAAATATATTTGTCCCCATCAGAGAGACTAAACGTAGTCTCTCAGGAAACAATATTGAGACCAAAATACTCAAATAGTCACAAATCCATGGATTACTTTCTTCAGAACTATTCTTTAAGAAAATGGAAATATGGACAAAATATGGACATTACTTTTCCTTTGAAGAAATAATACTCATTTTGTGTCTCCATTATAAGTTTCCCTATGGTACTGTTCAACGGATGCTGAACTATCAGGGCTATAACTCTGGCCATTTCTGGTTTTCTCCCAACTCCGTGACTAATCACATCAGGCTGTGGATCCACAGGTACACTAGAAACTGCAAAGTTCCTAGAACTAGACCAAAATCTCACAACCATGTGACACAAAGCAATAAAACTGGTGTTCACTTACTCTTCCGAAACATGAAAAGCGCTCAAAACATTTTCAAGAGGAAATTTTGTTCCAGCAGGCATAATCTATCTTCCTGTGGCTAGCATGAAGCCAACTCCAAGCATAAAAGCAGCATAAGCACTGTACTTTGTGTTTTGGCAGAAGTAGCATGCCCGCATCTGATCAGATCACATCAGCCCTGCCAGCTGATGCGGTAGGGCAGGCTGGAATTAACCAGCTCGGGCCGTGCCCTTCTTCCACTGCGCTGTACCTGATTTTCTTTGCACTGTTCAACCGATGTAGATTTTTGAGACCTAAAAGGCAGGAAGCGTTAGGCCATGTGTTTGTAGAGAATTGAGCTCAACGCCTTAACCAAGGCTTTGTATCTTGTGTTGCAAGGGGGAATCTGAGAAGAAACAAGGGGGAAAAACTCTAAGTTATGTTGGGTTTCTTTCTTTTGCATACTAGGATTTCATGTGCCTGTTAAAGTTGGCATTTTATATTAGTTTTATTAAAAATATCAGAAAGCGAGGACAGCATTCTCAGGTATCAAAGACTGATACAACTCATGGTGTCGTACAAATGAAAAGATGACCCTCAGTCAGGCTGGATCACGTCTGTCCCAGAGGACAGCAATATTAAATATCACTCCCAGCCTTTCTCACCAGAAGAAGAGCATTGATGTAGGCCGTGTCCTCATCAACACCTGAGCAGGGGACTCTCTCCCTGCTCCAGCTCAGCAGAACGCGAAATTACTGACTCAGGATTTGGCAAGCACACGCTGCTGATCACAGCCAACCTAGTATGCACTCACCAGTGCCCGGCCCTGCCCTGCTCTCGCTGATCCACTGGCTCCCTGTGAAGCCTCCCCTCAGACACTGCTGGGGAGCCAGTCAAACCTTCCATGCAGCTGGAATTGCCACTCTCTGACCGCACCCGGCTCAGGCAGGTAACCTGAAAACCGAGACACATGCTGACATCCTCCTGCTGCTCCCACACAGGAGGGGATGGGGGTGTGAGAAGGATATTTGCCAGCAGCCGTTGAGACACTGCGTTATTCTTCTCTGAGACATCTGCTGGGAATCTGCTGTTAAAATACGCTCTTCTGGGAAATAAAGCATATATAACAAAAAAAGGTGTATATCCTACATCTAGTAATTTAGGCTATTAAAGATAAATAAGAATTTTAAACATTCAGTATTCAAGCACTCTTGATGTTTGTGTTACATGTCACTCAGTTGAGACAGTGAGAATACACTGGGCAGTTCTGTTCTTTCTTTTGAAAGAAGAGAGCAGAAAGGAAACCCACTTTCTGCTTCTCACGCACTAGGCCAGTGTATTTGGGCTTGCTCCACAAATCATAGAGAAGTTTTCTAAGGCAAGAAAGAAGCACTTCCATCTGAAAGATTTTCCTAAATAAAAAAGGATTTTGAAAGTATACTTTCCTTCAGATTGTGTTGCTAAGACAACTTTCCTTGCAAGAAACAAAGCAGCGCTAAAACCGGGACCTGCGCTAAGGAAGCAATTAGCACACCGCGGTCTCTACGTCCCGAGCAAAACTGCCAGGCAAAGCCAGAAGAGCAGCGCAGTCCTAATGAAGCCCTCAGAACAGGCCGTGAGCAAGACTGCCTTGGTGCCGCTTCTCTGCACGTGGGAGTGTGCCAGCCCAGCCAGGGAATCCTCAGATCAGAGGTCGGTCTGTCCAAGGGAGAAAAACTGTCAACTCCTGAAACAGATTCATTCCACTCCTGTAAGTCCTCGGGGATAAACAATACAGGGATGGTTCTTGCTCAAGGCAACATCACACACAGACAACACAGTGATGAGCCCAGAATAAATACCAAGATTGTAAAATTGATCTACCGAGCAAAGAAATTCTGCTCTGACATGGAAGACAAACCAGAGTGAGAAAATACCAGACTCAGCAAACGACAGTCCTGAAAGATGGTTTATTAGCAGCCAGTGGGGGCATTGGAATGTCTCATCTGGGGACAGAAGAGCTACAGCCAACTGTCAGAAATCGCAGAAGACAAGATATACAAGATGGACAAAGTCTGCTCTTGAGAGCAACCTCCAACTACCACACATCCAGTTTTAGGAAAGCAGAGGAAGAAATCAATTTTCATTAGGCTACACAAAGGATGAGCCGCTTTACCTTCACCGTGACGCAGACTGAAGACAGAGCCCCATTTTGCTTTGTGTGCCAGACTTCGGAATGGTTTGAGTAAACTGTTCCCTGTGAATCCTGCCTAACAGGCACTATGCACCCAGCCCATCGGACACGTGCTTACCTTGAAATTACACTCTCCAAAAAATTGTACTGTTGGGCCTCTCTAGCATAACCCAGGCAGTTCAATATTGCTTTCACGTACCACAAATAATAGGCCTTTAAAACTTTTTCTTTTTGTGATACAACCTCCGTCCATCCAGACAACTGGACAGTCTGTGAAAGGCTGGAACACCAACAGGACAAAATTACAGAAGCCCCACAACAACTAATCATGTACAAGGAACCAGACATGACACTGTAACTAGTAAAATACCATTTATCAGACTCTCATATTCAAACCAGCATACCATCATGTCCTCTTAACTTGGCTTCTCTGGCCCCAAAGACTTTGGTTTTACGCTTTCTGGGGTGCATTAAGAAGGGTGTGACCAGCAGGTTGAGGGAAGTTGTCCTCCCCCTCTACTCTGCCCTAGTGAGGCCATACCTGGAGTACTGTGTCCAGTTCTGGGCTCCCCAGTTCAAGAGAGACAGGGAAATACTGAAGAGAGTCCAATGGAGGACTACAGAGATGATGAGACTGGAGCATCTCTTATGAGGAAAGGCTGAGAGACCCAGGGCTGTTTAGCCTCAAGAAGAGAATACTGAAAGTGTGTCTTATCAATCTTATTTATAAATATCTGAAGGCTGGGGGTCAAGAGGATGGGGTCAGTCTCTTTTCAGTGGTGCCCAGTGATAGGACAAGGGGCAAGGGGCACAAACTGGAACACAGGAAGTTCCACCTCAACATCAGGAAAAACTTCTTTCCTGTGAGGGTGATGGAGCCCTGGAACAGGAGACTTTCAAAACCCACCTGGACATGATCCTGTGTAACCTGCTCTAGGTGAACCTACTTTGGCAAGGGGGTTGGACTAGATGATCTCCAGAGGTCCCTTCCAACCCCTACCAGTCTGTGATTCTGTGATCATGTTTCCTTGCACAAACACAATAACGTTCATCCCTCATTTTCTCTGAAAGCTAGCACTGAGATAGAGAAAATACAGTTCTCACATGGACAACAGCACTGGTTTGAAATCTGTCACACTAGGCCTCATTTATGGTTTTAAGTGACACCAGAGCCACATTGGAAGTGCTGCAGAGATTTTGGTACGTGATTTAATGTGCCCAACAACTCTGTTCTGTCAAGCAGAAGAAAATTCCCTTCTGCAAAGCCACATTAAAATCACCTCCACATCACTTGTAAACACTGAACTGGCAACCTAACTGTCCATCTATTTTATTGCTTCCACCTGCTCAAAGCAGCACTGCACATTACACTTCCACTTTAATATTAAAAATCAGCAACCAGATGCTTATGCAACAACATCCAAAATTAAAAAAAAAAAAAATCAGTCTTCATCAGTACTTAATCAGGACATAGGGCTCTTTCAGGGACACATAATGGGATATGGGACCTTCCAGTTAAGAGTTCCCAGCTTGAATTCAAGGCAGAGGTATCACTAATGAAATACTCTTGCCATACAAGACCCCGAGACCCACACTGGACTGGTGCCGACACAAAGCAGGGACACGAGCACAGACCAGTTCTTCACGTGTCTCATGCCACAGAATTCATCATCACAAGGATGGCCATTTGGCAGCTCAGGGGGTCAGAGCTGGCTGTCAAGGCAATTTCATCTGAGAAGGTACAGCGATTGGAAAACTGACCGTGGCTGTGCGTTTGCAGCAGGACCACCGAGACAGAACAGGCCTGGTAGGGTTTATAAGGTCAGCTCTAGCTGCACACACAAGTCTGCAATGATCTGGTCTCCAAACACCTGGCAGGGAATAAACATCCCCAAGCACATCAGAGTTATCTGACAATACAGTCAGCACGCAAGCAACCTAGTCGAGCGATTGAGCCTGAGTTAGCCTCTTTTGTCCCAGAGGCTGTCTTGAGCAAAAGAAAGGGAGAGCACCAGCACTGCTACTCCAAGGCCAAGCAACAGGAAGGCAACAGCTCCTCTGGTGAGCATCCAGGCAGCGAGCTACACAGCATGAGGGAATCTCGCACGCAGAAAAGGCAAGAGCCTAACATATGTTCCAGTGAGTATGTTTAATTGACAACCTGAAATAAAAGTCAGCTGTGGGAGTAAGGACAGAGAAAGGGTGGGGGGAACCCAGCCCTGCTTCTAGACAAGACTTGGTAAATTGCAAGGTCTTAATTACATTAAATGCATTACGATACCATATGCACATCACTAATAAGGCAGAGACAGAAGAAATGGGACTAGATGCTAAGACTGGAAGTCGAACAGCTGCATTCTAGACTTGATCTTCAAATTAGAAAGTTTCTGAACCACTCTGTCCTAGTTTAGCCATCCATAAAACAAAGGCAATAATCCTTTCTTCACAGGGGTGTTGAGAGGTTTAATTAATTAATGTTTACAAAGTCCACTGAGATTTCTGACTGACATTTGAAGTAATTCAGAGTACTTCTAAACTGCATTTGTTTCTTCTACTGCACCACTCAAACGTCTCCATGTTAAGATCTCCAAAGGAGAAGAAGATGGAGAGAAAACGTACAGAGATAGGTACCCAGGACAGTGGAAAAAACCAGCCCAAAAAATCCAGCACTTCAAATCCACTGCTGTCCCATCAAAGCAATCTGAACATTGCCTTTTCTACAGATGAAGAAGAATGTGTTTATCCAGACACCTGCCGCCTTTCCCTTGCAGATCTGTTAAACTTAGATCTCTGATATTCTTGCCTGTAGCACCATGTTGGTAAACAACAAGGTTTTAAATTGCAGAAATAATAGGCAGGTCGATTGGATCACCAGAGGAAGCAAAGAGGAGAAGAGCAAAGGGATGAAAGCACCACAAGAGAACCAGAAAGCAAGAAGAGAGCACTATACAGAGAAAGAGGCAAGGAGGTGGCAATCACTTCATAAGGGACTCCACACACTGAGCTCTTCCATGTAATGTATTCCCACAGATGCTCAGGTACGCTGGAATACATTATCCCGAGAGACCAGCCTAGCATGAACGAGGCCACGTTTGTGTCCAAGTGCTGGAGATAAAGTGAATATTGGACACACTTAAATGCACACGCGCACACAGGGAGCTGCTTGATACCTGAGCTAGGATTTCTCAGTGTCTACATTGTCCCCCATCTCGGAGGAAAACCTTTGTGTGGCCAGCTTCTGTAGGGGGCGTTTGTGGGTTTTGAGATACAATCAAAACGCAGACAGAGGAAATGCAAATGTCATTCAGCTCCCTTTCATTGTCAGGGAGGACACATGAGGATAAAATACTGTGCACTGCATCCCTTCCCCTATTATGTGTCCTACTGCTTTTGTCCTAATTTATCCCATGCATAATTTATGTACATGTGTATTGTTTCCCGATCAGCAACTTTGAAGAATAAGTGAAAATTATAAAATGTTTTATTAAACAAGTTGTTAATAAAAAATGCAGATGGTGTCAGACAGCAGTACCAATTCTGTTTCCTCCACATAGCATTAGTACTTTAAAAGGCACGGGGAGAAAAGCGAAGCAAGCACTTGATGTCTATTGTTTCCTCCTCTCACACCCCCAGGGGCGAGGGGAGGAGAAGGGAACTAATTATAAACGGCCTCATCCTGCCCTCCTCGACTTTAGCAGCAGCGGGATCGGGCCCTCGATTCATTTCGGCACAGGCAGCCCTTGGGGCAGGGTCCGCCCCCTCCGGAGCTCCGTCGCGACTGTCGGGAGCCCCGCGGTGTCACGAAGTGCGAGCCGAGGTCCCGTCCTCCGGCGAGGGGAGGGGACGCGGGGCTGGCTCCCCCCGCTCCTCGGGCTGCGGCCGTCCCCAGGGGCCACCGAGCCGGGGCTTCCTGGCTACCGGCGGCTCTGGCACAGACGTGGGCTGCTCGTCCCGGGGCAGGTGAGGAGCCGTGCGGCGCGGCCCCCGATGCCGAGCAAAGCCCGGCGACCGGGGAGGGGGGGGTCACAGGGAGAAGTTGCTGTCGCCCGCACAAGTATTACAGCTGCCGTCAAACGGGGGACGCATGGTCTCCTCCGCGCCGCGGTCAGCTCCACAGCACCCCCCCCACGAGGATCCTGCGACTTCTCCGGTTAACCCCCCCCGACAGCTGCGCTCTCCTCTCCCCGCGGGTTTTTGTACGGTGCTACCGGGAGGACGGGTAACCGAAAGCAAAGGTTTTCTGGCAGGACGGAGCAGGAGAGCTGATAAACACGTCAGCAACTCCTTCCCAGCCCGAGGCTTCCCTTTCCCTCCGGATCGCTGAGAGACAGCGGCAGGAATCCCTGGAAAAACCTTCAAGTGTTTTTCCAACTGCAGGCGGAGAGACTTGAGTCGGGGAAAAAAAAAACAAACAAACCACCAAAACCAAACCCTCGCAGCCCTAATTTCATCTCTGAAAACTCCAAGGTATAAAAACACCCACTCAGCGCAGCCAGAAAGTGCAAACGAAGCGTCACCGCCAGGTACTCTGCTCCCCGGCTTTAATAGCGACAGCGCTGCCCCCGTTAGCAGAGAAGTCGTTTTAAAAAGGTTAAGACAGCTCCTCTCCCCACATACGGTGCCAAATCCCACTCTCCCTAATGCCTTCGGGGATTAACGGCGTGCGCTGCCGACCACAAGGAAAATAAAGGACGCGATCCAGAAGACGACAACCGGCTCCCCGCGGTCCCGCTCCAGAACCGGCCGTGCCTCCCGACGGGGAACATCGGAATGTCCCCGCAGCAGAGGCACCTGCCCCCTCCCGCCCCCTCCCCGCGCGTCCCCGGCGAGCAGCGGCTCGGATCCCGCCCGAGTAGCCCTCGGCGGCCGGTGCCCGCTCGCACGACGGGAACACGAGCCGCTCTTTGCCACTTCGAAAAGCGAAAGCCTGTCATAT